>JANJXV010000858.1:0-303340 GCA_024803745.1 Megascapheus bottae | reverse complement strand
AGGTGTGTGAAGTCACAGAATGAAGGTGTGTGAAGTCAAAAAGGTGGTGTGTGAAGTCACAAATGGACGTGTGTAAAGTCACAGAATGGAGGTGTGTGAAGTCAAAATGGAGGTGTGTGAATCAAAGAATGGAGGTGTGTGAAGTCATCGAATGGAGGTATGTATAGTCATGTCATGGAGGTGTGTGAAGTCACAGAATGGAGGTGTGTGAAATCAGAATTGAGGTGTGCTAAGACATAGAATGGAGGTGTGTGAAGTCAGAATGGAGGTGTGTGAACTCATAGAACGGAGGTGTGTGAAGTCAGAATGGAGGTGTGTGAACTCATAGAATGGAGGTATGTGAAGTCACAATGGAGGTGTGTGAAGTCATAGAATGGAGGTGTGTGAAATCAAAGAATGGAGGTTTGTGAAGTCATAGAATGGATTGTGTGAGAAATCATAGAATGGAGGTGTGTGAAGTCACAGAATGGAGGTGTGTAAACTCACAGGGTGGAGGTTTGTGGAGTCACAGAATGGAGTTTTGTGTGAAGTCACAGAATGGAGGTGTGTAAAGTCACAGAATGCAGGTGTGTGAAGTCAGAATATAGGTGTGCGAAGTCATAGAATGGAGGTGTGTGAAGTCAGAATGGAGCTGTGTGAAGTCATAGAATGGAAGTGTGTGAAGTCAGAACGGAGGTGTGTAAACTCATAGAATGGAGGTGTATGAAGTCACAATGGAGGTGTGGGAAGTCACAGAATGGATGTGTAAGAACTTAGAAAGGAGGTGTGTGAAGTCTTAGAATGGAGGTCTGTGAAGTCATAGAATGGAGGTGTGTGAAATCATAGAATGGAGGTGTGTGAATTCACAGAATTGAGGTGTGTGAAGTCATAATGTAGGTGGGTGAAGTCAGAATGGAGGTTTGTGAAGTCAGAGAATGGAGGTGTGTGAAGTCACAATGAAGGTGTGTGAACTCATAGAATGGAGGTGTGTGAAGTCAAAATGTAGGTTTCTGAAGTCATAGAATGGAGGTGTGTGAATCCATAGAAGCGAGGTGTGTGAAGTCACAGAATGGAAGTGTGTGATGTCATAGAATGGAGGTGTGTGAAGTCACAGAATGGAGGTTTGTGAAGGCATAGAATGGAGGTGTGTGAAGTCATAGAATGGAGGTGTGTGAAGTTATAGAATTGAGATGTGTCAAGTCACAGAATGTAGGTGTGTGAAGTCACAGTATGGAGGTGTGTGAACTCAGATTTGAGGTGTGTGAAGTCACAGAATGGAGGTGTGTGAAGTCAAAGAAGGAGGTGTCTGAAGTCACACAATGGAGGTGTGTGAAGACACAGAATGGAGGTGTGTGAACTCAGAGAGGAGGTGTGTGAAGTCACAGGAATGGAAGTGTGTGAAGTCATAGAATGGATGTGTGTGATGTCATACAATGGAGGTGTGTGAAATCAAAGAATGGAGGTTTGTTAAGTCATAGAATGGATTGTGTGTGAAATCATAGAATGGAGGTGTGTGAAGTCACAGAATTGAGGTGTGTAAAGTCACAGAGTGGAGGTGTGTGAAGTCACAGAATGGAGTTGTGTGTGAAGTCATAGAATGGAGGTGTGTGAAGTCACAGAATGCAGGTGTGTGATGTCAGAATGGAGGTGTGTGAAGTCACAGAATGGAGGTATGTGACGTCATAAATGTTGGTGTGTGAAGTCATAGAATGGAGGTGTGAAGTCATAGAATGGAGGTGTGTGAAGTCCTAGAATGGAGGTGTGTAAAGTCACAGAAGGCAGGTGTGTGAAGTCACAGAATACAGTTGTGTGAAGTCATGGAATGGAGGTGTGTGAAGTCAGAATGGAGGTGTGTGAAGTCATAGAATTGAGGTGTGTGAAGTCAGAGAATGGAGGTGCGTGAAGTCATAGATTGAAGGTGTGTGGAAGTCATAGTATGGAGGTGTGTGAAGTCACAGAAAGGAGGTGTGTGAAGTCACAGAATGGAGGTGTGTGAAGTCAAAATTGAGGTGTGTGAAGTCAAAGAATGGAGGTGTGTGAAGGCATAGAATGGAGGTGTATGAAGTCATGGAATGGAGGTTTGTGAAGTCAAACATTGGAAGTGTGTGAAGTTTCAGAATGGAGCTGTGTGAAGTCTTAGAATGGAGGTGTGTGAAGTCAGAATGGAGGTGTGTGAACTCATATAATGGAGGTGTGTGAAGTCACAATGGAAGGTGTGTGAAGTCATAGAATGGGGGTTTTTGCAGTCCCAGAATGGAGGTGTGTGAACTCATAGAATGAAGGTGTGTGAACTCATAGAATGGAGGTTGTGAAGTCATGGAATGGAGGTGTGTGAAGTCAAAGAATGGAGGTGTGTGAAGTCAAACAATAGAGGTGTGTGAAGTCAAACAAAGGAGGTGTGTGAAGTCACAGAATGGATGTGTGTGAAGTCAAAACGGAGTGTGTGAAGTCACAAAATGGAGGAGTGTGAAGTCACAGAATGAAGGTGTGTGAAGTCAAAAAGGTGGTGTGTGAAGTCACAAACGGACGTGTGTAAAGTCACAGAATGGAGGTGTGTGAAGTTGAAATGGAGGTTGTGTGAAGTCAAAGAATGGAGGTGTGTGAAGTCATCGAATGGAAGTGTGTGAAGTCATAGAATGGAGGTGTGGGAAGTCATAGAATGGAGGTGTGTGAAGTCATAGAATGGAGGTGTGTGAAGTCACAGAAGGGAGGTGTGTGAAGTCACAGAATCGCGTTGTCTGAAGTCACAGAAGGGAGGTGTGTGAAGTCACAGAATGGAGGTGTGTGAAGTCATAGAATGGAAATGTGTGAAGTCATAGAATGGAGGTGTGTGAAATCGTAGAATGGAGGTATGTGATTCAGAGAATCAAGGTGTGTGAAGTAAATGAATGGAGGTGTGTGAAGTCACAGAATGGATGTGTGTGAACTCACAATGGAGTTGAGTGAAGTCACAGAATGGAGGGTGTGATGTCAGAATGGAGGTGTGTGAAGTCACAGAATGGAGGTGTCTGAACGTCATAAATGTTGGTGTGTGAAGTCATAGAATGGAGGTGTGAAGCCATAGAATGGAGGTGTGAAGTCATAGAATGGAGGTGTGTGAAGTCACAGAAGGGAGGTGTGTGAAGTCACAGAATGGATGTTTGCTGAAGTAAGAATGAAGGTGTGTGAAGTCATAGAATGGAGGTGTCTGAAGTCATAGAATGGATGTTGCTGAAGTAAGAATGGAGGTGTGTGAACTCATAGAATGGACGTGTGTGAACTCATAGAATGGAGGTGTGTGAATTCATGGAACGGAGGTGTGTGAAGTCAAAGAATGGAGGTGTATGATGTCAAAAAATGGAAGTGTGTGAAGTGATAGAATGGAGGTCTGTGAAGTCATAGAATGGAGGTGTGTGAAGTCACAGAAGGGAGGTGTGTGAAGTTACAGAATGGAAGTGTGTAAAGTCACAGAGTTGAGGTGTGTGAAGGCAGAGAATTGAGGGGGTGTGAAGTCAAAGAATGGAGGTATGTGAAGTCACAGAATGGAGGGGGTGTGAAGTCAGAATAGAGGTGTACGAAGTCATAGAATGGAGGTGTGTGAAGTCAGAAAGGAGCTGTGTGAACTCATAGAATGGAGGTGTGTGAAGTCAAAATGGAGATGTGTGAAGTCATAGAATGGTGGTTTTTGAAGTCACAGAATGGAGGTGTGTGAAGTCATAGAATGGAGGTGTGTGAAGTCAGATTGGAGGTATGTGAAGTCACAGAATGGAGGTGTGTCAACTCAGAAAGGAGGTATTTGAAGTCATAGAATGGAGGTGTGTGAAGTCAAAGAATGGAGGTGTGGGAAATCATAGAATGGAGGTGTGTGAAGTCACAGAATTGAGGTGTATGAAGTCAGAATGGAGGTGTGTGAATTCAGAATGGAGGTGTATGAAGTCATGGAATGGAGGTGTGTGAAATCCAAGAATGGAGGTGTGTGAAATCAAACATTGGAGGTGTATGAAGTCACAGAATGGAGATGAGTGAAGTCACAGAATGGAAGTGTGTGAAGTCAAAATTGAGGTGTGTGAAGTCACAGAATGGAGGTGTGTGAAGTCAAAATTTTCAGGTGTGAAGTCACAAATGGAGGTGTGTGAAGTCACAGAATTGTGGTGTGTGAAGTCAAAATGGAGGTGTGTGAAGTCAAAGAAAGGAGGTGTGTGAATTCATAGAATGGAGGTGTATGAAGGCATGGAATTGAGGTTTCTGAAGTCATAGAATGGAGGTTTGTGAAGTCATAGAATGGATGTGTGTGAAGTCAGAATGGAGATATTTGAAGTCACAGAATGGAGGTGTGTGAAGTCAAAGAATGTTGGTGTGTGAAGTCATAGAATGGAGGTGTATGAAGTCATGGAATGGAGGTGGTGTGAAGTCAGAATGCACGTGTGTGAAGTCATAGAATGGAGTTGTGGGAAGTCATAGAATGTAGGTGTGTGAAGTCAAAAAATGGAGGTGTGTGAAGTCATAGAATGGAAGTGTGTGAAGTCATAGAATGGAGGTGTGTCAACTCAGAAAGGAGGTGTGTGAAGTCATAGAATGGAGGTGTGTGAAATCATAGAATGGAGGTGTGTAAAGTCACAGAAATGAAGTGTTTGAAGTCAAATGAAGTCTGTGAAGGCAGAATGGAGGTGTGTGAAGTCATAGAATGGAGGTGTGTGAAGTCATAGAATGGAGGTGTGTGAAGTAACAGAATGGAGGTGTGTGAAGTCACAGAATGGAGGTGTGTGAACTCAGAATGGAGGTGTATGAATTCACAGAAGGGAGGTTTGTGAAGTCATAGAATGGAGATTTCTGCAGTAAGAATGAAGGTGTGTGAAGACATAGAATGGAGGTGTGTGTAGTCAAAATGGAGGTGTGTGAAGGCAAACAATGGAGGTGTGTGAAGTCACAGAATGGAGGTGTGTGAAGTAACAATGTTAGGTTTCTGAAGTCATAGAATGGAGGTTTGTGAAGTCATAGAATGCAGGTGTGTGAAGTCACAGAATGGAGACGTGTGATGTCATAGAATGGAGGTGTGTGAAGTCACAGAATGGAGGTGTGTGAAGACATAGAATGAAATGTGTGAAGTCATAGAATGGAGGTGTGTGAAATCGTAGAATGGAGGTATGTGATTCAGAGACTCAAGGTGTGTGAAGTAAATGAATGGAGGTGTGTGAAGTCACAGAATGGATGTGTGTGAACTCACAATGGAGGTGAATGAAGTCACAGAATGGAGGTGTGTGAAGTCATAGAATGGAAGTGTGTGAAGTCATAGAATGTAGGTGTGATGTCAGAATGGAGGTGTGTGAAGTCACAGAATGGAGGTGTCTGACGTCATAAATGTTGGTGTGTGAAGTCATAGAATGGAGGTGTGAAGCCATAGAATGGAGGTGTGAAGTCATAGAATAGAGGTGTGTGAAGTCATAGAATGGAGGTTGTGTGAAGTCACAGAAGGGAGGTGTGTGAAGTCACAGAATGGATGTTGCTGAAGTAAGAATGAAGGTGTGTGAAGTCATAGAATGGAGGTGTCTGAAGTCATAGAATGGATGTTGCTGAAGTAAGAATGGAGGTGTGTGAACTCATAGAATGGACGTGTGTGAACTCATAGAATGGAGGAGTGTGAATTCATGGAATGGAGGTGTGTGAAGTCAAAGAATGGAGGTGTATGATGTCAAACAATGGAAGTGGGTGAAGTGATAGAATGGAGGTGTGTGAAGTCTTAGAATGGAGGTGTGTGAAGTCATAGAATGGAGGTGTGTGAAGTCACAGAAGGGAGGTGTGTGAAGTTACAGAATGGAGGTGTGTAAAGTCACAGAGTGGAGGAGTGTGAAGGCAGAGAATTGAGGGGTGTGAAGTCAAAGAATGGAGGTATGTGAAGTCACAGAATGGAGGGGTGTGAAGTCAGAATAGAGGTGTGCGAAGTCATAGAATGGAGGTGTGTGAAGTCAGAAAGGAGCTGTGTGAACTCATAGAATGGAGGTGTGTGAAGTCAAAATGGAGATGTGTGAAGTCATAGAATGGTGGTTTTTGAAGTCACAGAATGGAGGTGTGTGAAGTCATAGAATGGAGGTGTGTGAAGTCAGATTGGAGGTATGTGAAGTCACAGAATGGAGGTGTGTCAACTCAGAAAGGAGATATTGAAGTCATAGAATGGAGGTGTGTGAAGTCAAAGAATGGAGGTGTGGGAAATCATAGAATGGAGGTGTGTGAAGTCACAGAATTGAGGTGTATGAAGTGAGAATGGAGGTGTGTGAATTCAGAATGGAGGTGTATGAAGTCATGGAATGGAGGTCTGTGTGAAATCCAAGAATGGAGGTGTGTGAAATCAAACATTGGAGGTGTATGAAGTCACAGAATGGAGATGAGTGAAGTCACAGAATGGGAAGTGTGTGAAGTCAAAATTGAGGTGTGTGAAGTCACAGAATGGAGGTGTGTGAAGTCACAGAATATAGGTGTGTGAAGTCAAAATGGAGGTGTGTGAACTCATAGAATAGAGGTGTGTGACCTCATAGAATGGAGGTGTGTGAAGTCATGGAATGGAGATGTGTGAAATCCAAGAATGGAGGTGTGTGAAATCAAACAATGGAGGTGTATGAAGTCACAGAATGGAGATGTGTGAAGTCACAGAATGGAAGTGTGTGAAGTCAAAATTGAGGTGTGTGAAGTCACAGAATTGAGGTGTGTGAAGTCAAAATTTTCATGTGTGAAATCACAAATGGAGGTGTGTGAAGTCACAGAATTGTGGTGTGTGAAGTCAAAATGGAGGTGTGTGAAGTCAAAGAAAGGAGGTGTGTGAAGTCATAGAATGGAGGTGTATGAAGGCATGGAATTGAGGTTTCTGAAGTCATAGAATGGAGGTTTGTGAAGTCATAGAATGGATGTGTGTGAAGTCAGAATGGAGATATTGGAAGTCACAGAATGGAGGTGTGTGAAGTCAAAGAATGTTGGTGTGTGAAGTCATAGAATGGAGGTGTATGAAGTCATGGAATGGAGGTGTGTGAAGTCAGAATGCACGTGTGTGAAGTCATAGAATGGAGTTGTGGGAAGTCATAGAATGGAGGTGTGTGAAGTCACAAAATGAAGGTGTGTGAAGTCATAGAATGGAAGTGTGTGAAGTCCATAGAATGGAGGTGTGTGAAGTCTTAGAATGGAGGTGTGTGAAGTCATAGAATGGAGGTGTGTGAAGTCACAGAAGGGAGGTGTGTGAAGTCACAGAATGGATGTGGCTGAAGTAATAATGAAGGTGTGTGAAGTCATAGAATGGAGGTGTCTGAAGTCATAGAATGGATGTTGCTGAAGTAAGAATGGAGGTGTGTGAACTCATAGAATGGAGGTGTGTGAACTCATAGAATGGAGGTGTGTGAATTCATGGAACGGAGGTGTGTGAAGTCAAAGAATGGAGGTGTGTGAAGTCACAGAAGAGAGGTGTGTGAAGTCAGAGCATCGAGGTGTGTGAATTCACAGAATGAAGGTGTGTGAAGTCACAGAATGGAGGTGGGTGAACTCACAATGGAGATGAGTGAAGTCACAGAATGGAGGTGTGTGAAGTCAAAATTTTCAGGTGTGAAGTCACAAATGGAGGTGTGTGAAGTCACAGAATTGTGGTGTGTGAAGTCAAAATGGAGGTGTGTGAAGTCAAAGAAAGGAGGTGTGTGAAGTCATAGAATGGAGGTGTATGAAGGCATGGAATTGAGGTTTCTGAAGTCATAGAATGGAGGTTTGTGAAGTCATAGAAGGGATGTGTGTGAAGTCAGAATGGAGATATTTGAAGTCACAGAATGGAGGTGTGTGAAGTCAAAGAATGTTGGTGTGTGAAGTCATAGAATGGAGGTGTATGAAGTCATGGAATGGAGGTTTGTGAAGTCAGAATGCACGTGTGTGAAGTCATAGAATGGAGTTGTGGGAAGTCATAGAATGTAGGTGTGTGAAGTCAAAAAATGGAGGTGTGTGAAGTCATAGAATGGAAGTGTGTGAAGTCATAGAATGGAGGTGTGTCAACTCAGAAAGGAGGTGTGTGAAGTCATAGAATGGAGGTGTGTGAAATCATAGAATGGAGGTGTGTAAAGTCACAGAAATGAAGTGTTTGAAGTCAAATGGAAGTCTGTGAAGGCAGAATGGAGGTGTGTGAAGTCATAGAATGGAGGTGTGTGAAGTCATAGAATGGAGGTGTGTGAAGTAACAGAATGGAGGTGTGTGAAGTCACAGAATGGAGGTGTGTGAACTCAGAATGGAGGTGTATGAATTCACAGAAGGGAGGTTTGTGAAGTCATAGAATGGAGATTTCTGCAGTAAGAATGAAGGTGTGTGAAGACATAGAATGGAGGTGTGTGTAGTCAAAATGGAGGTGTGTGAAGTCATAGAATGGAGGTGTGTGAAGTCATAGAAGGGAGGTGTGTGAAGTCACAGAATGGATGTGGCTGAAGTAATAATGAAGGTGTGTGAAGTCATAGAATGGAGGTGTCTGAAGTCATAGAATGGATTGTTGCTGAAGTAAGAATGGAGGTGTGTGAACTCATAGAATGGAGGTGTGTGAACTCATAGAATGGAGGTGTGTGAATTCATGGAACGGAGGTGTGTTGAAGTCAAAGAATGGAGGTGTGTGAAGTCACAGAAGAGAGGTGTGTGAAGTCAGAGCATCGAGGTGTGTGAATTCACAGAATGAAGGTGTGTGAAGTCACAGAATGGAGGTGGGTGAACTCACAATGGAGATGAGTGAAGTCACAGAATGGAGGTGTGTTAAGTCACAGAATGGAGGTGTGTGACGTCATAAATTTTGGTGTGTGAAGTCATAGTATGTTGGTGTGAAGTCATAGAATGGAGGTGTGTGAAGTCATAGAATGGAGTGTGTGAAGTCACAGAAGTCAGGTGTGTGAAGTCAAAGAATAGAGTTGTGTGAGGTCACAATGGAGGTGTGTGAATTCATAGAATGGAGGTGTGTGAAGTCAAAGAATGGATGTGTGTGTAGTCACAGATTGGAGGTGTGTAAAGTCACAGAGTGGAGGTTTGTGAAGTCTCAGAATGGAGGTGTGTGAAGTCATAGAATGGAGGTGTTTGAAGTCATAGAATGTTGGTTTTTGAAGTCATAGAATGCAGGTGTGTGAAGCCCATAGAATGGAGGTGTGTGAAGTAACAGAATGGAGGTGTGTGAAGTCACAGAATGGAGGTGTGTGAACTCAGAATGGAGGTGTATGAATTCACAGAAGGGAGGTTTGTGAAGTCATGGAATGGAGATTTCTGCAGTAAGAATGAAGGTGTGTGAAGACATAGAATGGAGGTGTGTGTAGTCAAAATGGAGGTGTGTGAAGGCAAACAATGGAGGTGTGTGAAGTCACAGAATGGAGGTGTGTGAAGTAACAATGTAGGTTTCTGAAGTCATAGAATGGATGTTTGTGAAGTCATAGAATGGAGGTGTGTGAAGTCACAGAATGGAGGCGTGTTATGTCATAGAATTTTGGTGTGTGAAGTCACAGAATGGAGGGGTGTGAAGTCAGAATAGAGGTTTGTGAAGTCATAGAATGGAGGTGTGTAAAGTCAGAATGGAGCTGTGTGAACTCATAGAATGGAGGTGTGTGAAGTCACAATGGAGATGTGCGAAGTCATAGAATCGTGGTTTTTGAAGTCACAGAATGGAGGTGTGTGAAGTCATAGAATGGAGGTGTGTGAAGTCAGATTGGAGGTATGTGAAGTCACAGAATGGAGGTGTGTCAACTCAGAAATGTGGT
Organism: Megascapheus bottae; assembly: GCA_024803745.1. Classification (NCBI taxonomy): domain Eukaryota; kingdom Metazoa; phylum Chordata; class Mammalia; order Rodentia; family Geomyidae; genus Megascapheus; species Megascapheus bottae. The sequence goes on along the minus strand of JANJXV010000858.1, from coordinate 293,642 downwards.
ATGTGAATTCATAGAATGGAGGTGTGTGAAGTCACAGAATTGAGGTGTGTGAAGTCAGAATGGAGGTGTGTGAATTCAGAATGGAAGTGTGTGAAGTCAGAGAATGGAGATTTGTGAAGTCACAATGCAGGTGTGTGAACTGATAGAACGTAGGTGTGTGAGGTCACAATGGAGGTGTGTGAAGTCACAGAATGGAGGTGTGTGAAGTAACAATGTAGGTTTCTGAAGTCATAGAATGGATGTTTGTGAAGTCATAGATTGGAGGTGTGTGAAGTCACAAAATGGAGGTGTGTGAAGTCATATAATGGAGGATTGTGAAGTCACAGAATGGAGGTGTGTGAACTCAGAATGGAGGTGTGTGAAGTCACAGAACGGAGGTGTGTGAACTCACAATGTAGGTGAGTGAAGTCACAGAATGGAGGTGTGTGAAGTCATAGAATCAAGGTGTGTGAGGTCAATGAATGGAGGTGTGTGAAGTCACAGAATGGAGGTGTGTGAAATCGTAGAATGGAGGTATGTGAAGTCAGAGAATCAAGGTGTGTGAGGTCAATGAATGGAGGTGTGTGAAGTCACAGAATGGATGTGTGTGAACTCACAATGTAGGTGAGTGAAGTCACAGAATGGAGGTGTGTGAAGTCATAGAATAGAAGTGCGTGAAGTCATAGAATGTAGGTGTATGATGTCAGAATGGAGGTGTGTGAAGTCACAGAATGGAGGTGTGTGACGTCATAAATGTTGGATGTGTGAAGTCATAGAATAGAGATTTGGAGTCATAGAATGGAGGTGTGAAGTCATAGAATGGAGGTGTGTGAAGTCACAGAAGGCATGTGTGTGAAGTCACAGAATAGAGTTGTGTGAAGTCACAATGGAGGTGTGTGAATTCATAGAGTGGAGATGTGTGAAGTCATAGAATGGAGGTGTGTGAAGTCATAGAATGGAGGTGTGTGAAATCACAAAATTGAGGTGTGTGTAGTCACAGAGTGGAGGTGTGTAAAGTCACAGAGTGGAGGTGTGTGAATTCATAGAATGGAGGTGTGTGAAGTTACAGAATGGAGGTGTGTGAAGTCATAGAATGGAGGTGTGTGAAGTCAGAGAATGGAGGTGTGTGAAGTCAGATTGCAGGTTTGTGAAGTGATAGAATGGAGGTTTGTGAAGTCATAGATTAGAAGTGTGTGAAGTCATAGAATGGAGGTTGTGAAGTCATAGATTGAAGGTTGTGTTCAAGTGATAGTAGGGAGGTGTGTGAAGTCACAGAATGGAGGTGTGTGAATTCACAGAATGGAGTTGTATGAAGTCACAATGCAGGTGTGTGAAGTCATAGAATTGAGGTGTGTGAAATCAAAGAATGGAGGTTTGTGAAGTCATAGAATGGATTGTGTGTGAAATCACAGAATGGAAGTGTGTGAAGTCACAGAATGGAGGTGTGCAAAGTCACAGAGTGGAGGTGTGTGAAGTCACAGAATGGAGGTGTGCAAAGTCACAGAGTGGAGGTGTGTGAAGTCACAGAATGGAGGTGTGTGAAGTCATAGAATGGAGGTGTGTGAAGTCACAGAATGCAGTTGTGTGAAGTCAGAATAGCGGTGTGCGAAGTCATAGAATGGAGGTGTGTGAAGTCAGAATGGAGCTGTGTGAAGTCATAGAATGGAAGTGTGTGAAGTCAGAATGGAGGTGTGCGAACTCATAGAATGGAGGTGTATGAAGTCACAATGGAGGCGTGTGAAGTCACAGAATGGATGTGTGTGAACTCAGAAAAGAGGTGTTGGAAGTCATAGAATGGAGGTCTGTGAAGTCATAGAATGGAGGTGTGTGAAATCATAGAATGGAGGTGTGTGAAGTCACAGAATTGAGGTGTGTGAAGTCAGAATGGAGGTGTGTGAAGTCAAAATGGAGGTGTGTGAAGTCAGAGAATGGAGGTGTGTGAAGTCACAATGCAGGTGTGTGAACTCATAGAACGGAGGTGTGTGAAGTCACAATGTAGGTTCTGAAGTCATAGAATGGAGGTGGTGTGAAGTCATAGAATGGAGGTGTGTGAAGTCACAGAATGGAGGTGTGTGATGTCATAGAATGGAGGTGTGTGAAGTCACAGAATGGAGGTTGTAAAGGCATAGAATGGAGGTGTGTGAAGTCATAGAATGGAGGTGTGTGAAGTCATAGAATGGGGGTGTGTGAAGTCACATAATGGATTTGTGTGAAGTCACACTATGGAGGGGTGTGAACTCAGATTTGAGGTGTGTGAGGTCACAGAATGGAGGTGTGTGAAGTCATATAACGAGGTGTGTGAAGTCACAGAATGGAATTGTGTGAACACACAGAATGGAGGTGTGTGAACTCAGAGTGGAGGTGTGTGAAGTCACAGAATGGAGGTGTGTGAAGTCATAGAATGGAAGTGTGTGAAGTCATAGAATGGAGGTGTGTGAAGTCAAAATTGTGATGTGTGAAGTCACAAATGGAGGTGTGTGAAGTCACAGAGTAGAGGTGTGTGAAATCAAAATGGAATTTTGTGAAGTCAAAGAAAGGAGTTGTGTGAAGTCATAGAATGGATGTGTATGAAGTCATGGAATGGAGGTTGGTGAAGTCAAACATTGGAAGTGTGTGAAGTTACAGAATGGAGGTGTGTGAAGTCAGAGAATGGAGGTGAGTGAAGTCACAGGATGGAGGTGTGTGAAGTCAGAATGGAGGTGTGGGAACTCATTGAATGGATGTGTGTGAAGTCAAAATGGAGGGGTGTGAAGTCATAGAATGGTGGTTTTTGAAGTCACAGAATGGAGGTGTGTGAAGTCATAGAATGGATGTTTCTGAAGTAAGAATGAAGGTGTGTGAAGTCATTGAATTCAGGTGTGTGAAGTCAAAATTGAGGTGTGTGAACTCATAGAATGGAGGTATGTGAGCTCATAGAATGGAGGTGTGTGATGTCATGGAATGGAGGTGTGTGAAGTCAAAAAATGGAGTTGTGTGTAGTCAAGCAATGGAGGTGTGTGAAGTCACAGAATGGAGGTCTGTGAATTCACAGAATGGAAGTGTGTGAAGTCAAAATGGAGGTGTGTGAAGTCAAAGAATGGAGGTGTGTGAAGTCAAAGAATGGAGGTGTGTGAAGTCAAAATTGTGGTGTGTGAAGTCACAAATGGAGGTGTGTGAAGTCACAGAATGGAGGTGTGTGATGTCAAAATGGAGGTGTGTGAAGTCAAAGAACGGAGGTGTGTGAAGTCATAGAATGGAGGTGTGTCAAGACACAGAAGGGAGGTGTGTGAAGTCACAGAACGAAGATGTGTGAAGTCACAATGGAGGTGTGAGAGGTCATAGAATGGAGGTGTGTGAAGTCAAAGAATGGAGGTTTGTGAAGTCAAACATTGGAGGTGTGTGAAATTACAGAATGGAGGTGTGTGAAGTCATAGAATGGAGGTGTGTGAAGTCATAGAATGGAGGTGTGTCAAGTCACAGAAGGGAGGTGTGTGAAGTCACAGAACGGAGATGTGTGAAGTCAAAATGGAGGTGTGTGAAGTCACAGAATGGAGGTGTGTGAAGTCAAAGAATGGAGGTGTGTGAAGTCATAGAATGGAGGTGTGTGAAATCACAGAATGGAGGTGTGAGAAGTCACAGAATGGAGTTGTGTAAAGTGACAGAATTGAAGTGTGTGAAGTCACAGAATGGAGGTGTTTGAAGTCATAGAATGGAGGTGTGTGAAGTCACAGAATGGAGGTGTATGAAGTCAGAATAGAGGTATGCGAAGTCGTAGAATGGAGATGTGTTAAGTCAGAATGGAGCTGTTGGAATTCATAGAATGGAGGTGTGTGATGTCAGATTGGAGGTGTGTGAACTCTTAGAATGGAGGTATGTGAAGCCACAATGGAGGTGTGTGAAGTCATATAATTGTGGTTTTTGAAATCACAGAATGGAGGTGTGTGGAGTCATAGAGTGGAGGTGTGTGAAGTAAGATTGGAGGTGTGTGAAGTAAATGAATGGAGGTGTGTGAAATCAGAAAGGAGCTATGTGATGTCATAGAATGGAGGTGTGTGAAGTCATAGAATGTAGGTTTGGGAAATCATAGAATGGAGGTGTGTGAAGTCAGAGAATTGAGGTGTGTGAAGTCTGAATGGAGGTGTGTGAATTCAGAATGGAGGTGTGTGAAGTCATAGAATGGAGGTGTGTGAAGTCACAATGCAGGTGTGTGAACTGATAGAACGTAGGTGTTTGAAGTCACAAGGTAAGTGTGTGAAGTCATAGAATGGAGGTGTGTGAAGTCATAGAATGGAGGTGTGTGAAGTCACAGAACGGAGGTGTGTGAAGTCAAAATGGAGGTGTGTGAAGTCAAAGAATGGACGTATGTGAAGTCACAATTGTGGTGTGTGAAGTCACAAATGCAGGTGTGTGAAGTCACAGAATGGAGGTATGTGAAGTCAAAATGGAGGTGTGTGAGGTCAAAGAATGGATGTGTGTGAAGTCATAGAATGGAGGTGTATGAAGTCATGGAATGGAGGTTTGTGACGTCAAACAATGGAAGCGTGTGAAATTACAGAATGGAGGTGTGTGAAGTCATAGAATGGAGGTGTGTGAAGTCATTAAATGGAGGTGAGTCAAGTCATAGAAGGGAGGTGTTTGAAGTCACAGAACGGCGATGTGTGAAGTCACAATGGAGGTGTGTGAAGTCATAGAATGGAGGTGTGTGAAGTCAAAGAATGGAGGTGTGTGAAGTCATAGAATGGAGGTGTGTGAAATCACAGAATGGAGGTGTGAGAAGTCACAGAATGGAGGTGTGTAAAGTGACAGAGTTGAGGTGTGTGAAGTCACAGAATGGAGGTGTTTGAAGTCATAGAATGGAGGTGTGTGAAGTCACAGAATGGAGGTGTATGAAGTCAGAATAGAGGTATGCGAAGTCATAGAATGGAGGTGTGTTAAGAAAGAATGGAGCTGTGGGAATTCATAGAATGGAGGTGTGTGAAGTCAGATTGGAGGTGTGTGAACTCTTAGAATGGAGGTATGTGAAGTCACAATGGAGGTGTGTGAAGTCATAGAATTGTGGTTTTTGAAATCACAGAATGGAGGTGTGTGGAGTCAAAGAATGGAGGTGTGTGAAGTCAGAATGGAGGTGTGTGAAGTCAATGAATGGAGGTGTGTGAACTCAGAAAGGAGGTATGTGAAGTCAAAGAATGGAGGTGTGTGAAGACAAAGAATGGAGGTGTGGGAAATCATAGAAAGGAGGTGTGTGAAGTGACAGAATTGAGGTGTGTTAAGTCAGAATGGAGGTGTGTGAATTCAGAATGGAGGTGTGTGAAGTCATAGAAGGGAGATGTGTGAAGTCATAGATTGGAGGTGTGTGAAGTCAGAATGGAGATGTGTGAAGTCAGAGAATGGAGGTGTGAAGTCATAGAATGGAGGTGTGTGAAGTCAGAATGCAGATGTGTGAAGTCATAGAATGGAGGTGTGTCTAGTCACAGAACAGAAGTGTGTGAAGTCATAGAATGGAGGTGTGTGAAGTCAAAGAATGGAGGTGTGTGAAGTCATAGAATGGAGGTGTGTGAAATCACAGAATGGAGGTGTGAGAAGTCACAGAATGGAGTTGTGTAAAGTGACAGAGTTGAGGTGTGTGAAGTCACAGAATGGAGGTGTTTGAAGTCATAGAATGGAGGTGTGTGAAGTCACAGAATGGAGATGTATGAAGTCAGAATAGTGGTATGCGAAGTCGTAGAATAGAGGTGTATGAAGTCAGATTGGAGGTGTGTGAACTCTTAGAATGGAGGTATGTGAAGCCACAATGGAGGTGTGTGAAGTCATAGAATTGTGGTTTTTGAAATCACAGAATGGAGGTGTGTGGAGTCATAGAGTGGAGGGGTGTGAAGTCATAGAATGGAGGTGTGTGAAGTCAAAGAATGGAGGTGTGTGAAGTCATAGAATGGAGTTGTGTGAAATCACAAAATGGAGGTGTGAGAAGTCAAAGAATGGAGGTGTGTAAAGTGACAGAGTTGAAGTGTGTGAAGTCACAGAATGGAGATGTTTGAAGTCATAGAATGGAGGTGTGTGAAGTCACAGAATGGAGGTGTATGAAGTCAGAATAGAGGTATGCGAAGTCATAGAATGGAGGTGTGTTAAGAAAGAATGGAGCTGTGGGAATTCATAGAATGGAGGTGTGTGAAGTCAGATTGGAGGTGTGTGAACTCTTAGAATGGAGGTATGTGAAGTCACAATGGAGGTGTGTGAAGTCATAGAATTGTGGTTTTTGAAATCACAGAATGGAGGTGTGTGGAGTCAAAGAATGGAGGTGTGTGAAGTCAGAATGGAGGTGTGTGAAGTCAATGAATGGAGGTGTGTGAACTCAGAAAGGAGGTATGTGAAGTCAAAGAATGGAGGTGTGTGAAGACAAAGAATGGAGGTGTGGGAAATCATAGAAAGGAGGTGTGTGAAGTGACAGAATTGAGGTGTGTTAAGTCAGAATGGAGGTGTGTGAATTCAGAATGGAGGTGTGTGAAGTCATAGAAGGGAGATGTGTGAAGTCATAGATTGGAGGTGTGTGAAGTCAGAATGGAGATGTGTGAAGTCAGAGAATGGAGGTGTGAAGTCATAGAATGGAGGTGTGTGAAGTCAGAATGCAGATGTGTGAAGTCATAGAATGGAGGTGTGTCTAGTCACAGAACAGAAGTGTGTGAAGTCATAGAATGGAGGTGTGTGAAGTCAAAGAATGGAGGTGTGTGAAGTCATAGAATGGAGGTGTGTGAAATCACAGAATGGAGGTGTGAGAAGTCACAGAATGGAGTTGTGTAAAGTGACAGAGTTGAGGTGTGTGAAGTCACAGAATGGAGGTGTTTGAAGTCATAGAATGGAGGTGTGTGAAGTCACAGAATGGAGATGTATGAAGTCAGAATAGTGGTATGCGAAGTCGTAGAATAGAGGTGTATGAAGTCAGATTGGAGGTGTGTGAACTCTTAGAATGGAGGTATGTGAAGCCACAATGGAGGTGTGTGAAGTCATAGAATTGTGGTTTTTGAAATCACAGAATGGAGGTGTGTGGAGTCATAGAGTGGAGGTGTGTGAAGTAAGATTGGAGGTGTGTGAAGTAAATGAATGGAGGTGTGTGAACTCAGAAAGGAGGTATGTGAAGTCATAGAATGGAGGTGTGTGAAGTCAAAGAATGGAGGTGTGGGAAATCATAGAATGGAGGTGTGTGAATTCACAGAATTGAGGTGTGTGAAGTCTGAATGGAGGTGTGTGAATTCAGAATGGAGGTGTGTGAAGTCATAGAATGGAGGTGTGTGAAGTCACAATGCAGGTGTGTGAACTGATAGAACGTAGGTGTTTGAAGTCACAATGTAGGTGTGTGAAGTCATAGAATGGAGGTGTGTGAAGTCATAGAATGGAAGTGTGTGAAGTCACAGAATGGAGGTGTGTGAAGTCAAAATGGAGGTGTGTGAAGTCAAAGAATGGACGTATGTGAAGTCACAATTGTGGTGTGTGAAGTCACAAATGCAGGTGTGTGAAGTCACAGAATGGAGGTGTGTGAAGTCAAAATGGAGGTGTGTGACGTCAAAGAATGAATGTGTGTGAAGTCATAGAATGGAGGTGTATGAAGTCATGGAATGGAGGTTTGTGACGTCAAACATTGGAAGCGTGTGAAATTACAGAATGGAGGTGTGTGAAGTCATAGAATGGAGGTGTGTGAAGTCATAAAATGGAGGTGTGTCAAGTCACATTAGGGAGGTGTGCGAAGTCAAAGAACGGCGATGTGTGAAGTCACAATGGAGGTGTGTGAAGTCATAGAATGGAGGTGTGTGAAGTCAAAGAATGGAGGTGTGTGAAGTCATAGAATGGAGGTGTGTGAAATCACAGAATGGAGGTGTGAGAAGTCACAGAATGGAGGTGTGTAAAGTGACAGAGTTGAGGTGTGTGAAGTCACAGAATGGAGGTGTTTGAAGTCATAGAATGGAGGTGTGTGAAGTCACAGAATAGAATTGTATGGAGTCAGAATAGAGGTATGCGAAGTCATAGAATGGAGGTGTGTTAAGTCAGAATGGAGCTGTGGGAATTCATAGAATGGAGGTGTGTGAAGTCAGATTGGAGGTGTGTGAACTCTTAGAATGGAGGTATGTGACGTCACAATGGAGGTGTGTGAAGTCATAGAATTGTGGTTTTTGAAATCACAAAATGGAGGTGTGTGGAGTCATAGAATGGAGGTGTGTGAAGTCAGAATGGAAGTGTGTGAAGTCAATGAATGGAGGTGTGTGAACTCAAAAAGGAGGTATGTGAAGTAATAGAATGGAGGTGTGTGAAGACAAAGAATGGAGGTGTGGGAAATCATAGAATGGAGGTGTGTGAAGTGACAGAATTGAGGTGTGTGAAGTCAGAATGGAGGTGTGTGAATTCAGAATGGAGGTGTGTGAAGTCATAGAAGGGAGATGTGTGAAGTCATAGATTGGAGGTGTGTGAAGTCAGAATTGAGATGTGTGAAGTCAGAGAATGGAGGTGTGAAGTCATAGAATGGAGGTGTGTGAAGTCAGAATGCAGATGTGTGAAGTCATAGAATGGAGGTGTGTGAAGTCATAGAATGGAGGTGTGTGAAGTCATAGAATGGAGGTGTGTGAAGTCATAGAATGGAGGTGTGTGAAATCACAGTATGGAGGTGTGTGAAGACACAGAATGGAGGTGTGTAAAGTCACAGAGTGGAGGTGTGTGAAGTCACAGAATGGAGGTGTGTGAAGTCATAGAATGGAGGTGTGTGAAGTCATAGAATGGAGGTGTGTGAAATCACAGAATGGAAGTGTGTGTAGTCACAAAGTGGAGGTGTGTAAAGTCACAGAATGGAGGTGTGTGAAGTCTCAGAATGGAGGTGTGTGAAGTCATAGAATGGAGGTGTTTGAAGTCATAGAATATTGGTTTTTGAAGTCAGAGAATGGAGGTGTGTGAAGTCATAGAATGGAGGTGTGTGAGGTCAGATTGGAGGTGTGTGAAGTCACAGAATGGAATTGTGTCAACTCAGAAAGGAGGTGTGTGAAGTCATAGAATGGAGGTGTTTGAAGTCATAGAATGGAGGTGTGTGAAATCATAGAATGGAGGTGTGTGAAGTCACAGAAATGAGGAGTTTGAAGTCAAAATGGAAGGATGTGAAGTCAGAATGGAGGTGTATGAAGTCATAGAATGGACGTGTGTGAAGTCACAGATGTAGGTGTGTGAAGTCATAGAATGGAGGTGTGTGAAGTCACAGAATGGAGGTGTGTGAACCCAGAATGGAGGTGTGTGAATTCACAGAAGGAAGGTTTGTGAAGTCATAGAATGGATTGTGAGTGAAATCACAGAATGGAAGTGTGTGAAGTCACAGAATGGAGGTGTGTAAAGTCACATAGTGGAGGTGTGTGAAGTCACAGAATGGAGGTTTGTGAAGTTATAGAATGGAGGTGTGTGAAGTCAGAGAATGCAGGTGTGTGAAGTCAGAACAGAGGTGTGCGAAGTCATAGAATGCAGGAGTGTGAAGTGAGAATGAAGCTGTGTGAAGTCATAGAATGGAAGTGTGTGAAGTCAGAATGGAGGTGTGTGAACTCATAGAATGGAGGTGTATGAAGTCACAATGGAGGTGTGCGAAGTTACAGAATGGATGTGTGTGACCTCAGAAAGGAGTTGTGTAAAGTCATAGAATGGAGGTCTGTGAAGTCATAGAATGGAGGTGTGTGAAATCATAGAATGGAGGTGTGTGAAGTCACAGAATTGAGGTGTGTGAAGTCAGAATGGAGGTGTGTGAAGTCAGAATGGAGTGGTGTGAAGTCAGATAATGGAGGTGTGTGAAGCCACAATGCAGGTATGTGAACTCATAGAATGGAGGTGTGTGAAGTAACAATGTAGGTTTCTGAAGTCATAGAATGGAGGTGTGTGAAGTCATAGAATGGATGTGTGTGAAGTCACAGAATGCAGGTGTGTGATGTCATAGAATGGAGGTGTGTGAAGTCACAGAATGGAGGTGTGTGAAGGCATAGAATGGAGGTGTGTGAAGTCATAGAATGGAGGTGTGTGAAATCACAGAATAGAGGTGTGTGAAGTCACAGTATGGAGGTGTGTGAACGCAGATTTGAGGTGTGTGAAGTCACAGAATGGAGGTGTGTGAAGTCATAGAAGTAGGTGTGTGAAGTCAAAGAATGGAGGTGTGTGAAGACACAGAATGGAGGTGTGTGAACTCAGTGAGGAGGTGTGTGAAGTCACAGAATGGAGGTATGTGAAGACATAGAATGGAAGTGTGTGAAGTCATAGAATGGAGATGTGTGAAGTCAGAATAGAGGTGTGTGAAGTCACAGAATGGAGGTTTGTGAACCCAGAATGGAGGTGTGTGAAGTCACAGAATGGAGGTTTGTGAAGTCATAGAATGGAGGTGTGTGAAGTCATAGAATGGATGTTGCTGAAGTAAGAAAGAAGGTGTGTGAAGTCATAGAATGGAGGTGTCTGAAGTCATAGAATGGATGTTGCTGAAGTAAGAATGAAGGTGTGTGAACTCATAGAATGGAGGTGTGTGAACTCATAGAATGGAGGTGTGTGAATTCATGGAACGGAGGTGTGTGAAGTCAAAAACTGGAGGTTTATGATGTCAAACAATGGAAGTGTGTGAAGTCATAGAATGGAGGTGTGTGAAGTCTTAGAATGGAGGTGTGTGAAGTCATAGAATGGAGATGTGTGAACTCACAGAAGGGAGGTGAGTGAAGTCACAGAATGGAGGTGTGTAAAGTCACAGAATGGAGGGGTGTGAAGTCAGAATAGAGGTGTACGAAGTCATAGAAGGGAGGTGTGTGAAGTCAGAATGGAGCTGTGTGAACTAATAGAATGGAGGTGTGTGAAGTCACAATGGAGATGTGTGAAGTCATAGAATGGTGGTTTTTGAATTCACAGAATGGAGGTGTGTGAAGTCATAGAATGGAGGTGTGTGAAGTCAGATTGGACGTATGTGAAGTCACAGAATGGAGGTGTGTCAACTCAGAAATGAGGTGTGTGAATTCATAGAATGGAGGTGTGTGAAGTCACAGAATTGAGGTGTGTGAAGTCAGAATGGAGATGTGTGAATTCAGAATGGAGGTGTGTGAAGTCAGAGAATGGAGTTGTGTGAAGTCACAATGCAGGTGTGTGAAGTCATAGAATGGAGGTGTGGGAAGTCATAGAATGGAGGTGTGTGAAGACACAAAATGGAGGTGTGTGAAGTCATATATTGGAGGTGTGTGAAGTCACAGAATGGAGGTGTGTGTGAAGTCACAATGTAGGTGTGTGAAGTCATAGAATGGAGGTGTGTGAAGTCATATATTGGAGGTTTGTGAAGTCACAGAATGGAGGTGTGTGAACTCCGAATGGAGGTTTGTGAAGTCACAGAATGGAGGTGTGTGAAATCATAGAATGGAGATGTGTGAAGTCACAGAATGGAGGTGTGTGAAATCGTAGAATGGAGGTGTGTGAAGTCAGAGAATCAAGGTGTGTGAAGTCACAGAATGGAGTTGTGTGAACTCACAATGGAGGTGAGTGAAGTTACAGAATGGAGGTGTGTGAAGTCATAGAATGGAAGTGTGTGAAGTCATAGAATGTAGATGTGTGATGTCAGAATGGAGGTGTGTGAAGTCACAGAATGGAGGTGTGTGACGTCATAAATGTTGGTGTGTGAAGTCATAGAATGGAGATTTGAAGTCATAGAATGGAGGTGTGAAGTCATAGAATGGAGGTGTGTGAAGTCACAGAAGGCATGTGCGTGAAGTCACAGAATAGAGTTGTGTGAAGTCACAATGGAGATGTGTGAATTCATATAGTGGAGATGTGTGAAGTCATAGAATGGAGGTGTGTGAAGTCATAGAATGGAGGTGTGTGAAATCACAAAATGGGGGTTTGTGTAGTCACAGAGTGGAGGTGTGTAAAGTCACAGAGTGGAGGTGTGTGAATTCATAGAATGGAGGGGTGTGTAGTCAAAGAATGGTGGTGTGTGAAGTCATAGAATGGAGGTGTGTGAAGTCATAGAATGGAGGTGTGTGAGGTCAGATTGGAGGTGTGTGAAGTCACAGAATGGAAGTGTGTCAACACAGAAAGGAGGTGTGTGAAGTCATAGAATGGAGGTGTGTGAAGTCATAGAATGGAGGTGTGTGAAATCATAGAATGGAGGTGTGTGAAGTCACAGAAATGTGGTCTTTGAAGTCAAAATGGAAGTGTGTGAGGTCAGAATGGAGGTGTGTGAAGTCATAGAATGGAGGTGTGTGAAGTCACAGAATGGAGGTGTGTGAACTCATAGAATGGAAGAGTGTGAAGTCATAGAATAGAGGTGTGTGAAGTCACAGATGGAGGTGTGTGAAGTCATAGAATGGAGGTGTGTGAAGTCACAGAACGGAGGTGTGTGAACCCAGAATGGAGGTGTGTGAATTCACAGAAGGGAGGTTTGTGAAGTCATAGAATGCATGTTTCTGAAGTAAGAATGAAGGTGTGTGAAGTCATAGAATGGAGGTGTGTGAAGTCAAAATGGAGGTGTGTGAAGTCAAACAATGTAGGTGTGTGAAGTCACAGAATGGAGGTGTGTGAAGTCACAGAATGGAAGTGTGTGAAGTCAAAATGGAGGTGTGTGAAGTCAAACAATGTAGGTCTGTGAAGTCACAGAATGGAGGTGTGTGAAGTCACAGAATGGAAGTGTGGGAAGTCACAGAATGGAGGTGTGTGAAGTCAAAATGCAGGTGTGTGAGGTCAAAGAATGGATGTGTGTGAAGTCATAGAATGGAGGTGTATGAAGTCATGGAATGGAGGTTTGTGATGTCAAACATTGGAAGCGTGTGAAGTTACAGAATGGAGGTGTGTGAAGTCATAGAATGGAGGTGTGTGAAGTCAGATAATGGAGGTGTGTGAAGTCAGATTGCAGGTTTGTGAAGTCATAGAATGGAGGTTTTTGAAGTCTTAGATTGGAAGTGTGTGAAGTCATAGAATGGAGGTTGTGAAGTCATAGATTGAAGGTGTGTGGAAGTCATAGTATGGAGGTGTGTGAAGTCACAGAAAGGAGGTGTGTGAATTCACAGAATGGAGTTGTATGAAGTCACAATGGAGGTGTGTGAAGTCATAGAATTGAGGTGTGTGAAATCAAAGAATGGAGGTTTGTGAAGTCATAGAATGGATTGTGTGTGAAATCACAGAATGGAGGTGTGTGAAGTCACAGAATGGAGGTGTGTAAATTCACAGAGTGGAGGTGTGTGAAGTCACAGAATGGAGGTGTGTGAAGTCATAGAATGGAGGTGTGTGAAGTCACAGAATGCAGTTGTGTGAAGTCAGAATAGAGGTGTGCGAAGTCATAGAATAGAGGTGTGTGAAGTCAGAATGGAGCTGAGTGAAGTCATAGAATGGAAGTGTGTGAAGTCAGAATGGAGGTGTGTGAACTCATAGAATGGAGGTGTATGAAGTCACAATGGAGGTGTGTGAAGTCACAGAATGGCTGTGTGTGAACTCAGAAAGGAGGTGTGTGAAGTCATAGTATGGAGGTCTGTGAAGTCATAGAATGGAGGTGTGTGAAATCATAGAATGGAGGTGTGTGAAGTCACAGAATTGGGGTGTGTGAAGTCAGAATGGAGGTGTGTGAAGTCAGAATGGAGGTGTGTGAAGTCATAGAATGGAGGTGTGTGAAGTCAAAATGCAGGTGTGTGAACTCATAGAATCGAGGTGTGTGAAGTCACAATGTAGGTTTCTGAAGTCATAGAATGGAGGTATGTGAAGTCATAGAATGGAGGTGTGTGAAGTCACAGAATGGAGGTGTGTGATGTCATAGAATGGAGGTGTGTGAAGTCACAGAAAGGGTCTGTGTAATGGCATAGAATGGAGGTGTGTGAAGTCATAGATTGGAGGTGTGTGATGTCATAGAATGGGGGTGTGTGAAGTCACAGAATGGATTTGTGTGAAGTCACACTATGGAGGGGTGTGAACTCAGATTTGAGGTGTGTGAGGTCACAGAATGGAGGTGTGTGATGTCATAGAATGGAGGTGTGTGAAGTCACAGAAAGGGTCTGTGTAATGGCATAGAATGGAGGTGTGTGAAGTCATAGAATGGAGGTGTGTGATGTCATAGAATGGAGGTGTGTGAAGTCATGTAACGAGGTGTGTGAAGTCACAGAATGGAGGTGTGTGAAGACACAGAATGGAGGTGTGTGAACTTAGAGTGGAGGTGTGTGAAGTCACAGAATGGATGTGTGTGAAGTCAAAACTGTGATGTGTGAAGTCACAAATGGAGGTGTGTGAAGTCACAGAGTGGAGGTGTGTGAAATCAAAATGGACTTTTGTGAAGTCAAAGGAAGGAGTTGTGTGAAGTCATAGAATGGATGTGTATGAAGTCATGGAATGGAGGTTGGTGAAGTCAAACATTGGAAGTGTGTGAAGTTACAGAATGGAGGTGTGTGAAGTCACAGAATGGAGGTGTGTAAATTCACAGAGTGGAGGTGTGTGAAGTCACAGAATGGAGGTGTGTGAAGTCATAGAATGGAGGTGTGTGAAGTCACAGAATGCAGTTGTGTGAAGTCAGAATAGAGGTGTGCGAAGTCATAGAATAGAGGTGTGTGAAGTCAGAATGGAGCTGAGTGAAGTCATAGAATGGAAGTGTGTGAAGTCAGAATGGAGGTGTGTGAACTCATAGAATGGAGGTGTATGAAGTCACAATGGAGGTGTGTGAAGTCACAGAATGGCTGTGTGTGAACTCAGAAAGGAGGTGTGTGAAGTCATAGTATGGAGGTCTGTGAAGTCATAGAATGGAGGTGTGTGAAATCATAGAATGGAGGTGTGTGAAGTCACAGAATTGGGGTGTGTGAAGTCAGAATGGAGGTGTGTGAAGTCAGAATGGAGGTGTGTGAAGTCATAGAATGGAGGTGTGTGAAGTCAAAATGCAGGTGTGTGAACTCATAGAATCGAGGTGTGTGAAGTCACAATGTAGGTTTCTGAAGTCATAGAATGGAGGTATGTGAAGTCATAGAATGGAGGTGTGTGAAGTCACAGAATGGAGGTGTGTGATGTCATAGAATGGAGGTGTGTGAAGTCACAGAAAGGGTCTGTGTAATGGCATAGAATGGAGGTGTGTGAAGTCATAGAATGGAGGTGTGTGATGTCATAGAATGGGGGTGTGTGAAGTCACAGAATGGATTTGTGTGAAGTCACACTATGGAGGGGTGTGAACTCAGATTTGAGGTGTGTGAGGTCACAGAATGGAGGTGTGTGATGTCATAGAATGGAGGTGTGTGAAGTCACAGAAAGGGTCTGTGGAATGGCATAGAATGGAGGTGTGTGAAGTCATAGAATGGAGGTGTGTGATGTCATAGAATGGAGGTGTGTGAAGTCATGTAACGAGGTGTGTGAAGTCACAGAATGGAGGTGTGTGAAGACACAGAATGGAGGTGTGTGAACTTAGAGTGGAGGTGTGTGAAGTCACAGAATGGATGTGTGTGAAGTCAAAACTGTGATGTGTGAAGTCACAAATGGAGGTGTGTGAAGTCACAGAGTGGAGGTGTGTGAAATCAAAATGGAATTTTGTGAAGTCAAAGGAAGGAGTTGTGTGAAGTCATAGAATGGATGTGTATGAAGTCATGGAATGGAGGTTGGTGAAGTCAAACATTGGAAGTGTGTGAAGTTACAGAATGGAGGTGTGTGAAGTCATAGAAGGGAGATGTGTGAAGTCATAGATTAGAGGTGTGTGAAGTCAGAATGGAGATGTGTGAAGTCAGAGAATGGAGGTGTGAAGTCATAGAATGGAGGTGTGTGAAGTCAGAATGCAGATGTGTGAAGTCATAGAATGGAGGTGGGTGAAGTCATAGAATGGAGGTGTGTGAAGTCATAGAATGGAGGTGTGTGAAGTCATAGAATGGAGGTGTGTGAAATCACAGGATGGAGGTGTGTGAAGACACAGAATGGAGGTGTGTAAAGTCACAGAGTGGAGGTGTGTGAAGTCACAGAATGGAGGTGTGTGAAGACAGAGAATGGAGGAGTGTGAAGTCACAGGATGGAGGTGTGTGAAGTCAGAATAGAGGTGTGCGAAGTCATAGAATGGAGGTGTGTGAAGTCAGAATGGAGGTGTGTGAACTCATTGAATGGATGTGTGTGAAGTCAAAATGGAGGGGTGTGAAGTCATAGAATGGTGGTTTTTGAAGTCACAGAATGGAGGTGTGTGAAGTCATAGAATGGATGCTTCTGAAGTAAGAATGAAGGTGTGTGACGTCATTGAATGTAGGTGTGTGGAGTCAAAATTGAGGTGTGTGAACTCATATAATGGAGGTATGTGAGCTCATAGAATGGAGGTGTGTGATGTCATGGAATGGAGGTGTGTGAAGTCAAAGAATGGAGTTGTGTGTAGTCAAACAATGGAGGTGGGTGAAGTCACAGAATGGAGGTCTGTGAATTCACAGAATGGAAGTGTGTGAAGTCAAAATGGAGGTGTGTGAAGTCAAAGAATGGAGGTGTGTGAAGTCAAAGAATGGAGGTGTGTGAAGTCAAAATTGTGGTGTGTGAAGTCAGAAATGGAGGTGTGTCAAGTCACAGAAGGGAGGTGTGTGAAGTCACAGAACGAAGATGTGTGAAGTCACAATGGAGGTGTGAGAGGTCATAGAATGGAGGTGTGTGAAGTCAAACATTAGAAGTGTGTGAAATCACAGAATGGAGGTGTGAGAAGTCACAGAATGGAGTTTTGTAAAGTGACAGAGTTGAGGTGTGTGAAGTCACAGAATGGAGGTGTTTGAAGTCATAGAATGGAGGTGTGTGAAGTCACAGAATGGAGGTGTATGAAGTCAGAATAGAGGTATGCGAAGTCGTAGAATGGAGATGTGTTAAGTCAGAATAGAGCTGTGGGAATTCATAGACTGGAGGTGTGTGAAGTCAGATTGGAGGTGTGTGAACTCTTAGAATGGAGGTATGTGAAGTCACAATGGAGGTGTGTGAAGTCATAGAATTGTGGTTTTTGAAATCACAGAATGGAGGTGTGTGGAGACATAGAGTGGAGGTGTGTGAAGTAAGATTGGAGGTGTGTGAAGTAAATGAATGGAGGTGTGTGAACTCAGAAAGGAGGTATGTGAAGTCATAGAATGGAGGTGTGTGAAGTCAAAGAATGGAGGTGTGTGAAATCATAGAATGGAGGTGTGTGAAGTCACAGAATTGAGGTGTGTGAAGTCTGAATGGAGGTGTGTGAATTCAGAATGGAGGTGTGTGAAGTCATAGAATGGAGGTGTGTGAAGTCACAATGCAGGTGTGTGAAGTGAAAGAACGTAGGTGTTTGAAGTCACAATGTAGGTGTGTGAAGTCATAGAATGGAGGTGTGTGAAGTCATAGAATGGAGGTGTGTGAAGTCACAAAATGGAGGTGTGTGAAGTCAAAATGTAGGTGTGTGAAGTCAAAGAATGGACGTATGTGAAGTCACAATTGTGGTGTGTGAAGTCACAAATTCAGGTGTGTGAAGTCACAGAATGGAGGTGTGTGAAGTCAAACTGGAGGTGTGTGAGGTCAAAGAATGGATGTGTGTGAAGTCATAGAATGGAGGTGTATGAAGTCATGGAATGGAAGTTTGTGACTTCAAACATTGGAAGCGTGTGAAATTACAGAATGGAGGTGTGTGAAGTCATAGAATGGAGGTGTGTGAAGTCATAAAATGGAGGTGTGTCAAGTCACAGAAGGGAGGTGTGTGAAGTCACAGAACGGCGATGTTTGAAGTCACAATGGAGGTGTGTGAAGTCATAGAATGGAGGTGTGTGAAGTCAAAGAATGGAGGTGTGTGAAGTCATAGAATGGAGTTGTGTGAAGTCATAGAATGGAGGTGTGTGAAGTCAAAATGGAGGTGTGTGAAGTCAAACAATGTAGGTGTGTGAAGTCACAGAATGGAGGTGTGTGAAGTCACAGAATGGAAGTGTGTGAAGTCAAAATGGAGGTGAGTGAAATCAAAGAATGGACGTGTGTGAAGTCAAAATTGTGGTGTGTGAAGTCACAAATGCAGGTGTGTGAAGTCACAGAATGGAGGTGTGTGAAGTCAAAATGGAGGTGTGTGAGGTCAAAGAATGGATGTGTGTGAAGTCATAGAATGGAGGTGTATGAAGTCATGGAATGGAGGTTTGTGATGTCAAACATTGGAAGCGTGTGAAGTTACAGAATGGAGGTGTGTGAAGTCATAGAATGGAGGTGTGTGAAGTCAGATAATGGAGATGTGTGAAGTCAGATTGCAGGTTTGTGAAGTCATAGAATGGAGGTTTGTGAAGTCATAGATTGGAAGTTTGTGAAGTCATAGAATGGAGGTTGTGAAGTCATAGATTGAAGGTGTGTGGAAGTCATAGTATGGAGGTGTGTGAAGTCACAGAAAGGAGGGAGGTGTGTGAATTCACCGAATGGAGTTGTATGAAGTCACAATGGAGGTGTGTGAAGTCATAGAATGGAGGTGTGTGAAATCAAAGAATGGAGGTTTGTGAAGTCATAGAATGGATTGTGTGTGAAATCACAGAATGGATGTGTGTGAAGTCACAGAATGGAGGTGTGTAAATTCACAGAGTTTAGGTGTGTGAAGTCACAGAATGGAGGTGTGTGAAGTCATAGAATGGAGTTGTGTGAAGTCACAGAATGCAGTTGTGTGAAGTCAGAATAGAGGTGTGCGAAGTCATAGAATGGAGGTGTGTGAAGTCAGAATGGAGCTGTGTGAAGTCATAGAATGGAAGTGTGTGAAGTCAGAATGGAGGTGTGTGAACTCATAGAATGGAGGTGTATGAAGTCACAATGGAGGTGTGTGAAGTCACAGAATGGATATGTGTGAAGTCAAAATGGAGGTGTGTGAATTCAAAGAATGGAGGTCTGTGAAGTCCTAGAATGGAGGTGTATGAAGTCATGGAATGGAGGTTTGTGAAGTCAAACAATGGAAGTGTGAGAAATTACAGAATGGAGGTGTGTGAAGTCATAGAATGGAGGTGTGTCAAGTCACAGAAGGGAGGTGTGTGAAGTCACAGAACGGCGATGTGTGAAGTCACAATGGAGGTGTGTGAAGTCAAAGAATGGACGTGTGTGAAGTCACAATTGTGGTGTGTGAAGTCACAAATGCAGGTGTGTGAAGTCACAGAATGGAGGTGTGTGAAGTCAAAATGGAGGTGTGTGAGGTCAAAGAATGAATGTGTGTGAAGTCATAGAATGGAGGTGTATGAAGTCATGGAATGGAGTTTTGTGACGTCAAATATTGGAAGCGTGTGAAATTACAGAATGGAGGTGGTGAAGTCATAGAATGGAGGTGTGTGAAGTCATAAAATGGAGGTGTGTCACGTCACAGAAGGGAGGTGTGTGAAGTCACAGAACGGCGATGTGTGAAGTCACAATGGAGGTGTGTGAAGTCATAGAATGGAGGTGTGTGAAGTCAAAGAATGGAGGTGTGTGAAGTCATAGAATGGAGTTGTGTGAAATCACAAAATGGAGGTGTGAGAAGTCAAAGAATGGAGGTGTGTAAAGTGACAGAGTTGAAGTGTGTGAAGTCACAGAATGGAGGTGTTTGAAGTCATAGAATGGAGGTGTGTGAAGTCACAGAATGGAGGTGTATGAAGTCAGAATAGAGGTATGCGAAGTCATAGAATGGAGGTGTGTTAAGTCAGAATGGAGCTGTGGGAATTCATAGAATGGAGGTGTGTGAAGTAAGATTGGAGGTGTGTGAACTCTTAGAATGGAGGTATGTGAAGTCACAATGGAGGTGTGTGAAGTCATAGAATTGTGGTTTTTGAAATCACAGAATGGAGGTGTGTGGAGTCATAGAATGGAGGTGTGTGAAGTCAGATTGGAGGTGTGTGAAGTCAGTGAATGGAGGTGTGTGAACTCAGAAAGGGGTTGTGTGAAGTCATAGAATGGAGCTGTGTGAAATCATAGATGGAGGTGTGTGAAATCATAGAATGGAGGTGTGTGAAATCAAAGAGTGGAGGTATGTGAAATCACAAAATGGAGGGGTGTGAAGTCAGAATGGAGCTATGTGAACTCATAGAATGGAGGTGTGTGAAGTCACAATGGAGATGTGTGAAGTCATAGAATGGTGGTTTTTGAAGTCACAGAATGGAGGTGTGTGAAGTCATAGAATGGAGGTGTGTGAAGTCAGATTGGAGGTATGTGAAGTCACAGAATGGAGGTGTGTCAACTCAGAAAGGAGGTTTGTGAAGTCATAGAACGGAGGTGTGTGAAGTCAAAGAATGGAGGTGTGGGAAATCATAGAATTGAGGTGTGTGAAGTCAGAATGGAGGTGTGTGAATTCAGAAAGGAAGTGTGTGAAGTCATAGAATGGAGGTGTGTGAAGTCAAAATGGAGGTGTGTGAAGTCAAAGAAAGGACGAGGGTGAAGTCAAAATTGTGGTGTGTGAAGTCACAAATGCAGGTGTGTTAAGTCACAGAATGGAGGTGTGTGAAGTCAAAATGGAGGTGTGTGAGGTCAAAGAATGGATGTGTGTGAAGTCATAGAATGGGGGTGTATGAAGTCATGGAATGGAGGTTTGTGACGTCAAACATTGGAAGCGTGTGAAGTTACAGAATGGAGGTGTGGGAAGTCATAGACTGGAGGTGTGTGAAGTCAGAGAATGGAGGTGTGTGAAGTCAGACTGCAGGTGTGTGAAGTCATAGAATGGAGGTTTGTGAAGTCATAGATTGGAAGTCTGTGAAATCATAGAATGGAGGTTGTGAAGTCATAGATTGAAGGTGTGTGGAAGTCATAGTATGGAGGTGTGTGAAGTCACAGAAGGGAGGTGTGTGAATTCACAGAATGGAGTCGTATGAAGTCACAATGGAGGTGTGTGAAGTCATAGAATGGAGGTGTGTGAAATCAAAGAATGGAGGTTTGTGAAGTCATAGAATGGATTGTGTGTGAAATCACAGAATGGAGGTGTGTGAAGTCACAGAATGGATGTGTGTAAAGTCACAGAGTGGAGGTGTGTGAAGTCACAGAATGGAGGTGTTTGAAGTCATAGAATGGAGGTGTGTGAAGTCACAGAATGGAGGTGTATGAAGTCAGAATAGAGGTATGCGAAGTCATAGAATGGAGGTGTGTTAAGTCAGAATGGAGCTGTGGGAATTCATAGAATGGAGGTGTGTGAAGTCAGATTGGAGGTGTGTGAACTCTTAGAATGGAGGTATGTGAAGTCACAATGGAGGTGTGTGAAGTCATAGAATTGTGGTTTTTGAAATCACAGAATGGAGGTGTGTGGAGGCATAGAATGGAGGTGTGTGAAGTCAGATTGGAGGTGTGTGAAGTCA
This sequence comes from Megascapheus bottae, assembly GCA_024803745.1. Classification (NCBI taxonomy): domain Eukaryota; kingdom Metazoa; phylum Chordata; class Mammalia; order Rodentia; family Geomyidae; genus Megascapheus; species Megascapheus bottae. Next base: position 272,463 of record JANJXV010000858.1, on the reverse strand, counting down.
ATGAATGGAGGTGTGTGAACTCAGAAAGTAGGTATGTGAAGTCATAGAATGGAGGTGTGTGAAGACAAAGAATGGAGGTGTGTGAAATCATAGAATGGAGGTGTGTGAAGTGACATAATTGAGGTGTGTGAAGTCAGAATGGAGGTGTGTGAATTCAGAATGGAGGTGTGTGAAGTCATAGAAGGGAGATGTGTGAAGTCAGAGAATGGAGGTGTGTGAAGTTAGACTGCAGGTGTGTGAAGTCATAGAATGGAGGTTTGTGAAGTCATAGATTGGAAGTCTGTGAAATCATAGAATGGAGGTTGTGAAGTCGTAGATTGAAGGTGTGTGGAAGTCATAGTATGGAGGTGTGTGAAGTCACAGAAAGGAGGTGTGTGAATTCACAGAATGGAGTCGTATGAAGTCACAATGGAGGTGTGTGAAGTCATAGAATGGAGGTGTGTGAAATCAAAGAATGGAGGTTTGTGAAGTCATAGAATGGATTGTGTGTGAAATCACAGAATGGAGGTGTGTGAAGTCACAGAATGGAGGTGTGTAAATTCACAGAGTGGAGGTGTGTGAAGTCACGGAATGGAGGTGTGTGAAGTCATAGAAAGGAGGTGTGTGAAGTCACAGAATGCAGTTGTGTGAAGTCAGAATAGAGGTGTGCGAAGTCATAGAATGGAGGTGTGTGAAGTCAGAATGGAGCTGTGTGAAGTCATAGAATGGAAGTGTGTGAAGTCAGAATGGAGGTGTGTGAACTCATAGAATGGAGGTGTATGAAGTCACAATGGAGGTGTGTGAAGTCACAGAATGGCTGTGTGTGAACTCAGAAAGGAGGTGTGTGAAGTCATAGAATGGAGGTCTGTGAAGTCATAGAATGGAGGTGTGTGAAATCATAGCATGTAGGTGTGTGGAGTCACAGAATTGAGGTGTGTGAAGTCAGAATGGAGGTGTGTGAAGTCAGAATGGAGGTGTGTGAAGTCAGAGAATGGAGGTGGGTGAAGTCACAATGCAGGTGTGTGAACTCATAGAATGGAGGTGTGTGAAGTCACAATGTAGGTTTCTGAAGTCATAGAATGGAGGTGTGTGAAGTCATAGAATGGAGGTGTGTGAAGTCACAGAATGGAGGTGTGTGCTGTCACAGAATGGAGGTGTGTGAAGTCACAGAATGGAGGTGTGTAAAGGCATATAATGGAGGTGAGTAAAGTCATAGAATGGAGGTGTGTGAAGTCATAGAATTGAGGTGTGAGAAGTCACACTATGGAGGGGAGTGAACTCAGATTTGAGGTGTGTGAGGTCACAGAATGGAGGTCTGTGAGGTCATATAACGAGGTGTGTGAAGTTACAGAATGGGGGTGTGTGAAGACACAGAATGGAAGTGTGTGAACTCAGAGTGGAGGTGTGTGAAGTCACAGAATGGAGGTGTGTGAAGTCAGAATGGAGGTGTGTGAAGTCACAAATGGAGGTGTGTTAACTCAGAATGGAGGTGTGTGAGTCACAGAATGGAGGTGTGTGAAGTCAAAATTGTGATGTGTGTAGTCACAAATGGAGGTGTGTGAAGTCACAGAGTGGAGGTGTGTGAAATCAAAATGGAATTTTGTGAAGTCAAAGAAAGCAGTTGTGTGAAGTCATAGAATGGATGTGTATGAAGTCATGGAATGGAGGTTTGTGAAGTCAAACATTGGAAGTGTGTGAAGTTACAGAATGGAGGTGTGTGAAGTCAGAGAAGTGAGATGAGTGAAGTCATAGATTGGAGGTGTGTGAAGTCAGAATGGACATGTGTGAAGTCAGAGAATGGAGGTGTGCGAAGTCATAGAATGGAGGTGTGTGAAGTCAGAATGCAGATGTGTGAAGTCATAGAATGGAGGTGTGTGAAGTCATAGAATGGAGGTGTGTGAAGTCAAAATTGAGGTGTGTGAACTCATAGAATGGAGGTATGTGAGCTCATAGAATGGAGGTGTGTGATGTCATGGAATGGAGGTGTGTGAAGTCAAAGAATGGAGTTGTGTGTAGTCAAACAATGGAAGTGTGTGAAGTTACAGAATGAAGGTGTGTGAATTCACAGAATGGAAGTGTGTGAAGTCAAAATGGAGGTGTGTGAAGTCAAAGAATGGAGGTGTGTGAGGTCAAAGAATGGAGGTGTGTGAAGTCAAAATTGTGGTGTGTGAAGTCACAAATGGAGGTGTGTGAAGTCACAGAATGGAGGTGTGTGAAGTCAAAATGGAGGTGTGTGAATTCAAAGAATGGAGGTCTGTGAAGTCATAGAATGGAGGTGTATGAAGTCATGGAATGGAGGTTTGTGAAGTCAAACAATGGAAGTGTGAGAAATTACAGAATGGAGGTCTGAGAAGTCACAGAATGGAGGTGTGTAAAGTGGCAGAGTTGAGGTGTGTGAAGTCACAGAATGGAGGTGTTAGAAGTCATAGAATGGAGGTGTGTGAAGTCATAGAATGAAGGTGTATGAAGTCAGAATTGAGGTATGCGAAGTCATAGAATGGAGGTGTGTTAAGTCAGAATGGAGCTGTGGGAATTCATAGAATGGAGGTGTGTGAAGTAAGATTGGAGGTGTGTGAACTCTTAGAATGGAGGTATGTGAAGTCACCATGGAGGTGTGTGAAGTCATATTTGTGGTTTTTGAAATCACAGAATGGAGGTGTGTGGAGTCATAGAATGGAGGTGTGTGAAGTCAGATTGGAGGTGTGTGAAGTCAATGAATGGAGGTGTATGAACTCAGAAAGGAGTTGTGTGAAGTCATAGAATGGAGCTCTGTGAAACCATAGAATGGAGGTGTGTGAAATCATAGAATGGAGGTTTGTGATGTCACAATGGAAGTGTGTGAAGTCACAGAATGGAGGTGTGTGAAGTCATATATTGGAGGTGTGTGAAGTCAGAATGGAGGTGTGTGAAGTCACAGAATGGAGGTGTGTGAACTCAGATTGGAGGTGTGTGAAGTCATAGATGGAGGTGTGTGAAGTCATAGTATGGAGTTGTGTGAAATCATAGAATGGAGTTTTGTGAATTCACAGAATGGAGGAGTGTGAAGTCAGAATGGCGAAGTGTGAAGTCATAGAATGGAGGTGTGTGAAGTTAGAATGGAGGTGTGTGAACTCATAGAATGGAGGTGTGTGAAGTCATAATGGAGGTGTGTGAAGACATAGAATGGAGGTGTGTGAAGTCAAAGAATGGAGGTGTGTGAAGTCAAAATGGTGGTGTGTGAATTCACAAATGGAGGTGTGTGAAGTCAGAATGGAGCTGAGTGAAGTCATAGAATGGAGGTGGGTGAGGGCAGAATGGAAGTGTGTGAACTCGTAGAATGGAGGTGTGTGAAGTCAAAATGGAGGTGTGTGAAGTCATAGAATGGTGGTTTTTGATGTCAAAGAATGGAGGTGTGTGAAGTCATAGAATGGAGGTGTGTGAAGTCAGAATGGAGATGTGTGAAGTCATAGAATGGAGGTGAGTGAAGTCACAATGCAGGTGTGTGAACTCATAGAATTGAGGTGGGTGAAGTCACAATGCAGGTGTGTGAAGTCATAGAATGGAGGTGTGTGAAGTCATAGAATGCAGGTGGTGAAGTGACAGAATGGAGGTGTGTGAAGTTATAGAATGGAGGTGTGTGAAGTCACAGAATGGTGGTGTGTGAAGTCATAGAATGGAGGGGTGTGAAGTCATAGAATGGAGGTGTGTTAAGTCATAGAATGGAGGTGTGGAAGTCACAGAATGGAGGTGTGTGAAGTCACAGAATGGAGGTGTGTGAACTGAGAATGGAGGTGTGTGAAGTCACAGAATGGAGGTGTGTGAAGTCATACAATGGAGGTGTGTGAAGTCACAGAATGGAGGGGTGTGAATTCATAGAAGGGAGGTGTGTGAAGTCATAGAATGGAGGGGTGTGAAGTCACATAATGGAGGTGTGTGAAGTCACAGAATGGAGGTGTGTGAAGTCCCAGAATGGAAGTGGGTGAACTCACAATGGAGGTGTGTGAAGTCACAGAATGGAGGTGTGTGAATTCATAGAAGGGAGGTGTGTGAAGTCATAAGAAGGAGGTGTGTGAAGTCACAGAATGGATGTGTGTGAAGTCAAAATGGAGGTGTGTGAAGTCAGAGAATCGAGGTGTGTGAAGTCAATGAATGGACTTGTGTGAAGTCAAAATTGTGGTGTGTGAAGTCAAAGAATGGATGTGTGGGAAATCATAGAATTGAGGTGTGTGAAGTCAGAATGGAGGTGTGTGAATTCAGAAAGGAAGTGTGTGAAGTCATAGAATGGAGGTGTGTGAAGTCAAAATGGAGGTGTGTGAAGTCAAAGAATGGACGAGGGTGAAGTCAAAATTGTGGTGTGTGAAGTCACAAATGCAGGTGTGTTAAGTCACAGAATGGAGGTGTGTGAAGTCAAAATGGAGGTGTGTGAGGTCAAAGAATGGATGTGTGTGAAGTCATAGAATGGGGGTGTATGAAGTCATGGAATGGAGGTTTGTGACGTCAAACATTGGAAGCGTGTGAAGTTACAGATTGGAGGTGTGTGAAGTCATAGACTGGAGGTGTGTGAAGTCAGAGAATGGAGGTGTGTGAAGTCAGACTGCAGGTGTGTGAAGTCATAGAATGGAGGTTTGTGAAGTCATAGATTGGAAGTCTGTGAAATCATAGAATGGAGGTTGTGAAGTCATAGATTGAAGGTGTGTGGAAGTCATAGTATGGAGGTGTGTGAAGTCACAGAAGGGAGGTGTGTGAATTCACAGAATGGAGTCGTATGAAGTCACAATGGAGGTGTGTGAAGTCATAGAATGGAGGTGTGTGAAATCAAAGAATGGAGGTTTGTGAAGTCATAGAATGGATTGTGGGTGAAATCACAGAATGGAGGTGTGTGAAGTCACAGAATGGATGTGTGTAAATTCACAGAGTGGAGGTGTGTGAAGTCACAGAATGGAGGTGTTTGAAGTCATAGAATGGAGGTGTGTGAAGTCACAGAATGGAGGTGTATGAAGTCAGAATAGAGGGATGCGAAGTCATAGAGTGGAGGTGTGTTAAGTCAGAATGGAGCTGTGGGAATTCATAGAATGGAGGTGTGTGAAGTCAGATTGGAGGTGTGTGAACTCTTAGAATGGAGGTATGTGAAGTCACAATGGAGGTGTGTGAAGTCATAGAATTGTGGTTTTTGAAATCACAGAATGGAGGTGTGTGGAGGCATAGAATGGAGGTGTGTGAAGTCAGATTGGAGGTGTGTGAAGTCAATGAATGGAGGTGTGTGAACTCAGAAAGTAGGTATGTGAAGTCATAGAATGGAGGTGTGTGAAGACAAAGAATGGAGGTGTGTGAAATCATAGAATGGAGGTGTGTGAAGTGACATAATTGAGGTGTGTGAAGTCAGAATGGAGGTGTGTGAATTCAGAATGGAGGTGTGTGAAGTCATAGAAGGGAGATGTGTGAAGTCAGAGAATGGAGGTGTGTGAAGTTAGACTGCAGGTGTGTGAAGTCATAGAATGGAGGTTTGTGAAGTCATAGATTGGAAGTCTGTGAAATCATAGAATGGAGGTTGTGAAGTCATAGATTGAAGGTGTGTGGAAGTCATAGTATGGAGGTGTGTGAAGTCACAGAAAGGAGGTGTGTGAATTCACAGAATGGAGTCGTATGAAGTCACAATGGAGGTGTGTGAAGTCATAGAATGGAGGTGTGTGAAATCAAAGAATGGAGGTTTGTGAAGTCATAGAATGGATTGTGTGTGAAATCACAGAATGGAGGTGTGTGAAGTCACAGAATGGAGGTGTGTAAATTCACAGAGTGGAGGTGTGTGAAGTCACGGAATGGAGGTGTGTGAAGTCATAGAAAGGAGGTGTGTGAAGTCACAGAATGCAGTTGTGTGAAGTCAGAATAGAGGTGTGCGAAGTCATAGAATGGAGGTGTGTGAAGTCAGAATGGAGCTGTGTGAAGTCATAGAATGGAAGTGTGTGAAGTCAGAATGGAGGTGTGTGAACTCATGGAATGGAGGTGTATGAAGTCACAATGGAGGTGTGTGAAGTCACAGAATGGCTGTGTGTGAACTCAGAAAGGAGGTGTGTGAAGTCATGGAATGGAGGTCTGTGAAGTCATAGAATGGAGGTGTGTGAAATCATAGCATGTAGGTGTGTGGAGTCACAGAATTGAGGTGTGTGAAGTCAGAATGGAGGTGTGTGAAGTCAGAATGGAGGTGTGTGAAGTCAGAGAATGGAGGTGGGTGAAGTCACAATGCAGGTGTGTGAACTCATAGAATGGAGGTGTGTGAAGTCACAATGTAGGTTTCTGAAGTCATAGAATGGAGGTGTGTGAAGTCATAGAATGGAGGTGTGTGAAGTCACAGAATGGAGGTGTGTGCTGTCACAGAATGGAGGTGTGTGAAGTCACAGAATGGAGGTGTGTAAAGGCATATAATGGAGGTGTGTAAAGTCATAGAATGGAGGTGTGTGAAGTCATAGAATTGAGGTGTGAGAAGTCACACTATGGAGGGGAGTGAACTCAGATTTGAGGTGTGTGAGGTCACAGAATGGAGGTGTGTGAGGTCATATAACGAGGTGTGTGAAGTTACAGAATGGTGGTGTGTGAAGACACAGAATGGAAGTGTGTGAACTCAGAGTGGAGGTGTGTGAAGTCACAGAATGGAGGTGTGTGAAGTCATAGAATGGAAGTGTGTGAAGTCATAGAATGGAGGTGTGTGAAGTCAGAATGGAGGTGTGTGAAGTCACAAATGGAGGTGTGTTAACTCAGAATGGAGGTGTGTGAGTCACAGAATGGAGGTGTGTGAAGTCAAAATTGTGATGTGTGTAGTCACAAATGGAGGTGTGTGAAGTCAAAGAGTGGAGGTGTGTGAAATCAAAATGGAATTTTGTGAAGTCAAAGAAAGCAGTTGTGTGAAGTCATAGAATGGATGTGTATGAAGTCATGGAATGGAGGTTTGTAAAGTCAAACATTGGAAGTGTGTGAAGTTACAGAATGGAGGTGTGTGAAGTCAGAGAAGTGAGATGAGTGAAGTCATAGATTGGAGGTGTGTGAAGTCAGAATGGACATGTGTGAAGTCAGAGAATGGAGGTGTGCGAAGTCATAGAATGGAGGTGTGTGAAGTCAGATGCAGATGTGTGAAGTCATAGAATGGAGGTGTGTGAAGTCATAGAATGGAGGCGTGTGAAGTCAAAATTGAGGTGTGTGAACTCATAGAATGGAGGTATGTGAGCTCATAGAATGGAGGTGTGTGATGTCATGGAATGGAGGTGTGTGAAGTCAAAGAATGGAGTTGTGTGTAGTCAAACAATGGAAGTGTGTGAAGTTACAGAATGAAGGTGTGTGAATTCACAGAATGGAAGTGTGTGAAGTCAAAATGGAGGTGTGTGAAGTCAAAGAATGGAGGTGTGTGAGGTCAAAGAATGGAGGTTTGTGAAGTCAAAATTGTGGTGTGTGAAGTCACAAATGGAGGTGTGTGAAGTCACAGAATGGAGGTGTGTGAAGTCAAAATGGAGGTGTGTGAATTCAAAGAATGGAGGTCTGTGAAGTCATAGAATGGAGGTGTATGAAGTCATGGAATGGAGGTTTGTGAAGTCAAACAATGGAAGTGTGAGAAATTACAGAATGGAGGTCTGAGAAGTCACAGAATGGAGGTGTGTAAAGTGGCAGAGTTGAGGTGTGTGAAGTCACAGAATGGAGGTGTTAGAAGTCATAGAATGGAGGTGTGTGAAGTCATAGAATGAAGGTGTATGAAGTCAGAATTGAGGTATGCGAAGTCATAGAATGGAGGTGTGTTAAGTCAGAATGGAGCTGTGGGAATTCATAGAATGGAGGTGTGTGAAGTAAGATTGGAGGTGTGTGAACTCTTAGAATGGAGGTATGTGAAGTCACCATGGAGGTGTGTGAAGTCATATTTGTGGTTTTTGAAATCACAGAATGGAGGTGTGTGGAGTCATAGAATGGAGGTGTGTGAAGTCAGATTGGAGGTGTGTGAAGTCAATGAATGGAGGTGTATGAACACAGAAAGGAGTTGTGTGAAGTCATAGAATGGAGCTCTGTGAAACCATAGAATGGAGGTGTGTGAAATCATAGAATGGAGGTTTGTGATGTCACAATGGAAGTGTGTGAAGTCACAGAATGGAGGTGTGTGAAGTCATATATTGGAGGTGTGTGAAGTCAGAATGGAGGTGTGTGAAGTCACAGAATGGAGGTGTGTGAACTCAGATTGGAGGTGTGTGAAGTCATAGATGGAGGTGTGTGAAGTCATAGTATGGAGTTGTGTGAAATCATAGAATGGAGTTTTGTGAATTCACAGAATGGAGGAGTGTGAAGTCAGAATGGCGAAGTGTGAAGTCATAGAATGGAGGTGTGTGAAGTTAGAATGGAGGTGTGTGAACTCATAGAATGGAGGTGTGTGAAGTCATAATGGAGGTGTGTGAAGACATAGAATGGAGGTGTGTGAAGTCAAAGAATGGAGGTGTGTGAAGTCAAAATGGTGGTGTGTGAATTCACAAATGGAGGTGTGTGAAGTCAGAATGGAGCTGAGTGAAGTCATAGAATGGAGGTGGGTGAGGGCAGAATGGAAGTGTGTGAACTCGTAGAATGGAGGTGTGTGAAGTCAAAATGGAGGTGTGTGAAGTCATAGAATGGTGGTTTTTGATGTCAAAGAATGGAGGTGTGTGAAGTCATAGAATGGAGGTGTGTGAAGTCAGAATGGAGATGTGTGAAGTCATAGAATGGAGGTGAGTGAAGTCACAATGCAGGTGTGTGAACTCATAGAATTGAGGTGGGTGAAGTCACAATGCAGGTGTGTGAAGTCATAGAATGGAGGTGTGTGAAGTCATAGAATGCAGGTGGTGAAGTGACAGAATGGAGGTGTGTGAAGTTATAGAATGGAGGTGTGTGAAGTCACAGAATGGTGGTGTGTGAAGTCATAGAATGGAGGGGTGTGAAGTCATAGAATGGAGGTGTGTTAAGTCATAGAATGGAGGTGTGGAAGTCACAGAATGGAGGTGTGTGAAGTCACAGAATGGAGGTGTGTGAACTGAGAATGGAGGTGTGTGAAGTCACAGAATGGAGGTGTGTGAAGTCATACAATGGAGGTGTGTGAAGTCACAGAATGGAGGGGTGTGAATTCATAGAAGGGAGGTGTGTGAAGTCATAGAATGGAGGGGTGTGAAGTCACATAATGGAGGTGTGTGAAGTCACAGAATGGAGGTGTGTGAAGTCCCAGAATGGAAGTGGGTGAACTCACAATGGAGGTGTGTGAAGTCACAGAATGGAGGTGTGTGAATTCATAGAAGGGAGGTGTGTGAAGTCATAAGAAGGAGGTGTGTGAAGTCACAGAATGGATGTGTGTGAAGTCAAAATGGAGGTGTGTGAAGTCAGAGAATCGAGGTGTGTGAAGTCAATGAATGGACTTGTGTGAAGTCAAAATTGTGGTGTGTGAAGTCAAAGAATGGATGTGTGTGAAGTCACAGAATGGAGGTTTGTGAAGTCAAAATGGAGGTGTGTGAAGTCAAAGAATAGATGTGTTTGAAGTCATAGAATGGAGGTGTATGAAGTCATGGAATGGAGGTTTGTGAAGTCAAACATTGGAAGTGTGTGAAGTTACAGAATGGAGGTGTGTGAAGTCATAGAATGGAGGTGTATGAAGTCAGAGAATGGAGGTGTGTGAAGTCAGAATGCAGGTGTGTGAAGTCATAGAATGGAGGTGTGTGAAAGCACAGAATGGATGTGTTTGAAGTCATAGAATGGAGGTGTATGAAGTCATGGAATGGAGGTTTGTGAAGTCAAACATTGGAAGTGTGTGAAGTTACAGAATGGAGGTGTGTGAAGTCATAGAATGGAGGTGTGTGAAGTCAGATTGGAGGTGTGTGAACTCTTAGAATGGAGGTATGTGAAGTCACAATGGAGGTGTGTGAAGTCATAGAATTGTGGTTTTTGAAATCACAGAATGGAGGTGTGTGGAGGCATAGAATGGAGGTGTGTGAAGTCAGATTGGAGGTGTGTGAAGTCAATGAATGGAGGTGTGTGAACTCAGAAAGTAGGTATGTGAAGTCATAGAATGGAGGTGTGTGAAGACAAAGAATGGAGGTGTGTGAAATCATAGAATGGAGGTGTGTGAAGTGACATAATTGAGGTGTGTGAAGTCAGAATGGAGGTGTGTGAATTCAGAATGGAGGTGTGTGAAGTCATAGAAGGGAGATGTGTGAAGTCAGAGAATGGAGGTGTGTGAAGTTAGACTGCAGGTGTGTGAAGTCATAGAATGGAGGTTTGTGAAGTCATAGATTGGAAGTCTGTGAAATCATAGAATGGAGGTTGTGAAGTCATAGATTGAAGGTGTGTGGAAGTCATAGTATGGAGGTGTGTGAAGTCACAGAAAGGAGGTGTGTGAATTCACAGAATGGAGTCGTATGAAGTCACAATGGAGGTGTGTGAAGTCATAGAATGGAGGTGTGTGAAATCAAAGAATGGAGGTTTGTGAAGTCATAGAATGGATTGTGTGTGAAATCACAGAATGGAGGTGTGTGAAGTCACAGAATGGAGGTGTGTAAATTCACAGAGTGGAGGTGTGTGAAGTCACGGAATGGAGGTGTGTGAAGTCATAGAAAGGAGGTGTGTGAAGTCACAGAATGCAGTTGTGTGAAGTCAGAATAGAGGTGTGCGAAGTCATAGAATGGAGGTGTGTGAAGTCAGAATGGAGCTGTGTGAAGTCATAGAATGGAAGTGTGTGAAGTCAGAATGGAGGTGTGTGAACTCATGGAATGGAGGTGTATGAAGTCACAATGGAGGTGTGTGAAGTCACAGAATGGCTGTGTGTGAACTCAGAAAGGAGGTGTGTGAAGTCATAGAATGGAGGTCTGTGAAGTCATAGAATGGAGGTGTGTGAAATCATAGCATGTAGGTGTGTGGAGTCACAGAATTGAGGTGTGTGAAGTCAGAATGGAGGTGTGTGAAGTCAGAATGGAGGTGTGTGAAGTCAGAGAATGGAGGTGGGTGAAGTCACAATGCAGGTGTGTGAACTCATAGAATGGAGGTGTGTGAAGTCACAATGTAGGTTTCTGAAGTCATAGAATGGAGGTGTGTGAAGTCATAGAATGGAGGTGTGTGAAGTCACAGAATGGAGGTGTGTGCTGTCACAGAATGGAGGTGTGTGAAGTCACAGAATGGAGGTGTGTAAAGGCATATAATGGAGGTGTGTAAAGTCATAGAATGGAGGTGTGTGAAGTCATAGAATTGAGGTGTGAGAAGTCACACTATGGAGGGGAGTGAACTCAGATTTGAGGTGTGTGAGGTCACAGAATGGAGGTGTGTGAGGTCATATAACGAGGTGTGTGAAGTTACAGAATGGTGGTGTGTGAAGACACAGAATGGAAGTGTGTGAACTCAGAGTGGAGGTGTGTGAAGTCACAGAATGGAGGTGTGTGAAGTCACAGAATGGAAGTGTGTGAAGTCATAGAATGGAGGTGTGTGAAGTCAGAATGGAGGTGTGTGAAGTCACAAATGGAGGTGTGTTAACTCAGAATGGAGGTGTGTGAGTCACAGAATGGAGGTGTGTGAAGTCAAAATTGTGATGTGTGTAGTCACAAATGGAGGTGTGTGAAGTCAAAGAGTGGAGGTGTGTGAAATCAAAATGGAATTTTGTGAAGTCAAAGAAAGCAGTTGTGTGAAGTCATAGAATGGATGTGTATGAAGTCATGGAATGGAGGTTTGTGAAGTCAAACATTGGAAGTGTGTGAAGTTACAGAATGGAGGTGTGTGAAGTCAGAGAAGTGAGATGAGTGAAGTCATAGATTGGAGGTGTGTGAAGTCAGAATGGACATGTGTGAAGTCAGAGAATGGAGGTGTGCGAAGTCATAGAATGGAGGTGTGTGAAGTCAGAATGCAGATGTGTGAAGTCATAGAATGGAGGTGTGTGAAGTCATAGAATGGAGGTGTGTGAAGTCAAAATTGAGGTGTGTGAACTCATAGAATGGAGGTATGTGAGCTCATAGAATGGAGGTGTGTGATGTCATGGAATGGAGGTGTGTGAAGTCAAAGAATGGAGTTGTGTGTAGTCAAACAATGGAAGTGTGTGAAGTTACAGAATGAAGGTGTGTGAATTCACAGAATGGAAGTGTGTGAAGTCAAAATGGAGGTGTGTGAAGTCAAAGAATGGAGGTGTGTGAGGTCAAAGAATGGAGGTGTGTGAAGTCAAAATTGTGGTGTGTGAAGTCACAAATGGAGGTGTGTGAAGTCACAGAATGGAGGTGTGTGAAGTCAAAATGGAGGTGTGTGAATTCAAAGAATGGAGGTCTGTGAAGTCATAGAATGGAGGTGTATGAAGTCATGGAATGGAGGTTTGTGAAGTCAAACAATGGAAGTGTGAGAAATTACAGAATGGAGGTCTGAGAAGTCACAGAATGGAGGTGTGTAAAGTGGCAGAGTTGAGGTGTGTGAAGTCACAGAATGGAGGTGTTAGAAGTCATAGAATGGAGGTGTGTGAAGTCATAGAATGAAGGTGTATGAAGTCAGAATTGAGGTATGCGAAGTCATAGAATGGAGGTGTGTTAAGTCAGAATGGAGCTGTGGGAATTCATAGAATGGAGGTGTGTGAAGTAAGATTGGAGGTGTGTGAACTCTTAGAATGGAGGTATGTGAAGTCACCATGGAGGTGTGTGAAGTCATATTTGTGGTTTTTGAAATCACAGAATGGAGGTGTGTGGAGTCATAGAATGGAGGTGTGTGAAGTCAGATTGGAGGTGTGTGAAGTCAATGAATGGAGGTGTATGAACTCAGAAAGGAGTTGTGTGAAGTCATAGAATGGAGCTCTGTGAAACCATAGAATGGAGGTGTGTGAAATCATAGAATGGAGGTTTGTGATGTCACAATGGAAGTGTGTGAAGTCACAGAATGGAGGTGTGTGAAGTCATATATTGGAGGTGTGTGAAGTCAGAATGGAGGTGTGTGAAGTCACAGAATGGAGGTGTGTGAACTCAGATTGGAGGTGTGTGAAGTCATAGATGGAGGTGTGTGAAGTCATAGTATGGAGTTGTGTGAAATCATAGAATGGAGTTTTGTGAATTCACAGAATGGAGGAGTGTGAAGTCAGAATGGCGAAGTGTGAAGTCATAGAATGGAGGTGTGTGAAGTTAGAATGGAGGTGTGTGAACTCATAGAATGGAGGTGTGTGAAGTCATAATGGAGGTGTGTGAAGACATAGAATGGAGGTGTGTGAAGTCAAAGAATGGAGGTGTGTGAAGTCAAAATGGTGGTGTGTGAATTCACAAATGGAGGTGTGTGAAGTCAGAATGGAGCTGAGTGAAGTCATAGAATGGAGGTGGGTGAGGGCAGAATGGAAGTGTGTGAACTCGTAGAATGGAGGTGTGTGAAGTCAAAATGGAGGTGTGTGAAGTCATAGAATGGTGGTTTTTGATGTCAAAGAATGGAGGTGTGTGAAGTCATAGAATGGAGGTGTGTGAAGTCAGAATGGAGATGTGTGAAGTCATAGAATGGAGGTGAGTGAAGTCACAATGCAGGTGTGTGAACTCATAGAATTGAGGTGGGTGAAGTCACAATGCAGGTGTGTGAAGTCATAGAATGGAGGTGTGTGAAGTCATAGAATGCAGGTGGTGAAGTGACAGAATGGAGGTGTGTGAAGTTATAGAATGGAGGTGTGTGAAGTCACAGAATGGTGGTGTGTGAAGTCATAGAATGGAGGGGTGTGAAGTCATAGAATGGAGGTGTGTTAAGTCATAGAATGGAGGTGTGGAAGTCACAGAATGGAGGTGTGTGAAGTCACAGAATGGAGGTGTGTGAACTGAGAATGGAGGTGTGTGAAGTCACAGAATGGAGGTGTGTGAAGTCATACAATGGAGGTGTGTGAAGTCACAGAATGGAGGGGTGTGAATTCATAGAAGGGAGGTGTGTGAAGTCATAGAATGGAGGGGTGTGAAGTCACATAATGGAGGTGTGTGAAGTCACAGAATGGAGGTGTGTGAAGTCCCAGAATGGAAGTGGGTGAACTCACAATGGAGGTGTGTGAAGTCACAGAATGGAGGTGTGTGAATTCATAGAAGGGAGGTGTGTGAAGTCATAAGAAGGAGGTGTGTGAAGTCACAGAATGGATGTGTGTGAAGTCAAAATGGAGGTGTGTGAAGTCAGAGAATCGAGGTGTGTGAAGTCAATGAATGGACTTGTGTGAAGTCAAAATTGTGGTGTGTGAAGTCAAAGAATGGATGTGTGGGAAATCATAGAATTGAGGTGTGTGAAGTCAGAATGGAGGTGTGTGAATTCAGAAAGGAAGTGTGTGAAGTCATAGAATGGAGGTGTGTGAAGTCAAAATGGAGGTGTGTGAAGTCAAAGAATGGACGAGGGTGAAGTCAAAATTGTGGTGTGTGAAGTCACAAATGCAGGTGTGTTAAGTCACAGAATGGAGGTGTGTGAAGTCAAAATGGAGGTGTGTGAGGTCAAAGAATGGATGTGTGTGAAGTCATAGAATGGGGGTGTATGAAGTCATGGAATGGAGGTTTGTGACGTCAAACATTGGAAGCGTGTGAAGTTACAGATTGGAGGTGTGTGAAGTCATAGACTGGAGGTGTGTGAAGTCAGAGAATGGAGGTGTGTGAAGTCAGACTGCAGGTGTGTGAAGTCATAGAATGGAGGTTTGTGAAGTCATAGATTGGAAGTCTGTGAAATCATAGAATGGAGGTTGTGAAGTCATAGATTGAAGGTGTGTGGAAGTCATAGTATGGAGGTGTGTGAAGTCACAGAAGGGAGGTGTGTGAATTCACAGAATGGAGTCGTATGAAGTCACAATGGAGGTGTGTGAAGTCATAGAATGGAGGTGTGTGAAATCAAAGAATGGAGGTTTGTGAAGTCATAGAATGGATTGTGGGTGAAATCACAGAATGGAGGTGTGTGAAGTCACAGAATGGATGTGTGTAAATTCACAGAGTGGAGGTGTGTGAAGTCACAGAATGGAGGTGTTTGAAGTCATAGAATGGAGGTGTGTGAAGTCACAGAATGGAGGTGTATGAAGTCAGAATAGAGGGATGCGAAGTCATAGAGTGGAGGTGTGTTAAGTCAGAATGGAGCTGTGGGAATTCATAGAATGGAGGTGTGTGAAGTCAGATTGGAGGTGTGTGAACTCTTAGAATGGAGGTATGTGAAGTCACAATGGAGGTGTGTGAAGTCATAGAATTGTGGTTTTTGAAATCACAGAATGGAGGTGTGTGGAGGCATAGAATGGAGGTGTGTGAAGTCAGATTGGAGGTGTGTGAAGTCAATGAATGGAGGTGTGTGAACTCAGAAAGTAGGTATGTGAAGTCATAGAATGGAGGTGTGTGAAGACAAAGAATGGAGGTGTGTGAAATCATAGAATGGAGGTGTGTGAAGTGACATAATTGAGGTGTGTGAAGTCAGAATGGAGGTGTGTGAATTCAGAATGGAGGTGTGTGAAGTCATAGAAGGGAGATGTGTGAAGTCAGAGAATGGAGGTGTGTGAAGTTAGACTGCAGGTGTGTGAAGTCATAGAATGGAGGTTTGTGAAGTCATAGATTGGAAGTCTGTGAAATCATAGAATGGAGGTTGTGAAGTCATAGATTGAAGGTGTGTGGAAGTCATAGTATGGAGGTGTGTGAAGTCACAGAAAGGAGGTGTGTGAATTCACAGAATGGAGTCGTATGAAGTCACAATGGAGGTGTGTGAAGTCATAGAATGGAGGTGTGTGAAATCAAAGAATGGAGGTTTGTGAAGTCATAGAATGGATTGTGTGTGAAATCACAGAATGGAGGTGTGTGAAGTCACAGAATGGAGGTGTGTAAATTCACAGAGTGGAGGTGTGTGAAGTCACGGAATGGAGGTGTGTGAAGTCATAGAAAGGAGGTGTGTGAAGTCACAGAATGCAGTTGTGTGAAGTCAGAATAGAGGTGTGCGAAGTCATAGAATGGAGGTGTGTGAAGTCAGAATGGAGCTGTGTGAAGTCATAGAATGGAAGTGTGTGAAGTCAGAATGGAGGTGTGTGAACTCATAGAATGGAGGTGTATGAAGTCACAATGGAGGTGTGTGAAGTCACAGAATGGCTGTGTGTGAACTCAGAAAGGAGGTGTGTGAAGTCATAGAATGGAGGTCTGTGAAGTCATAGAATGGAGGTGTGTGAAATCATAGCATGTAGGTGTGTGGAGTCACAGAATTGAGGTGTGTGAAGTCAGAATGGAGGTGTGTGAAGTCAGAATGGAGGTGTGTGAAGTCAGAGAATGGAGGTGGGTGAAGTCACAATGCAGGTGTGTGAACTCATAGAATGGAGGTGTGTGAAGTCACAATGTAGGTTTCTGAAGTCATAGAATGGAGGTGTGTGAAGTCATAGAATGGAGGTGTGTGAAGTCACAGAATGGAGGTGTGTGCTGTCACAGAATGGAGGTGTGTGAAGTCACAGAATGGAGGTGTGTAAAGGCATATAATGGAGGTGTGTAAAGTCATAGAATGGAGGTGTGTGAAGTCATAGAATTGAGGTGTGAGAAGTCACACTATGGAGGGGAGTGAACTCAGATTTGAGGTGTGTGAGGTCACAGAATGGAGGTGTGTGAGGTCATATAACGAGGTGTGTGAAGTTACAGAATGGTGGTGTGTGAAGACACAGAATGGAAGTGTGTGAACTCAGAGTGGAGGTGTGTGAAGTCACAGAATGGAGGTGTGTGAAGTCATAGAATGGAAGTGTGTGAAGTCATAGAATGGAGGTGTGTGAAGTCAGAATGGAGGTGTGTGAAGTCACAAATGGAGGTGTGTTAACTCAGAATGGAGGTGTGTGAGTCACAGAATGGAGGTGTGTGAAGTCAAAATTGTGATGTGTGTAGTCACAAATGGAGGTGTGTGAAGTCAAAGAGTGGAGGTGTGTGAAATCAAAATGGAATTTTGTGAAGTCAAAGAAAGCAGTTGTGTGAAGTCATAGAATGGATGTGTATGAAGTCATGGAATGGAGGTTTGTGAAGTCAAACATTGGAAGTGTGTGAAGTTACAGAATGGAGGTGTGTGAAGTCAGAGAAGTGAGATGAGTGAAGTCATAGATTGGAGGTGTGTGAAGTCAGAATGGACATGTGTGAAGTCAGAGAATGGAGGTGTGCGAAGTCATAGAATGGAGGTGTGTGAAGTCAGAATGCAGATGTGTGAAGTCATAGAATGGAGGTGTGTGAAGTCATAGAATGGAGGTGTGTGAAGTCAAAATTGAGGTGTGTGAACTCATAGAATGGAGGTATGTGAGCTCATAGAATGGAGGTGTGTGATGTCATGGAATGGAGGTGTGTGAAGTCAAAGAATGGAGTTGTGTGTAGTCAAACAATGGAAGTGTGTGAAGTTACAGAATGAAGGTGTGTGAATTCACAGAATGGAAGTGTGTGAAGTCAAAATGGAGGTGTGTGAAGTCAAAGAATGGAGGTGTGTGAGGTCAAAGAATGGAGGTGTGTGAAGTCAAAATTGTGGTGTGTGAAGTCACAAATGGAGGTGTGTGAAGTCACAGAATGGAGGTGTGTGAAGTCAAAATGGAGGTGTGTGAATTCAAAGAATGGAGGTCTGTGAAGTCATAGAATGGAGGTGTATGAAGTCATGGAATGGAGGTTTGTGAAGTCAAACAATGGAAGTGTGAGAAATTACAGAATGGAGGTCTGAGAAGTCACAGAATGGAGGTGTGTAAAGTGGCAGAGTTGAGGTGTGTGAAGTCACAGAATGGAGGTGTTAGAAGTCATAGAATGGAGGTGTGTGAAGTCATAGAATGAAGGTGTATGAAGTCAGAATTGAGGTATGCGAAGTCATAGAATGGAGGTGTGTTAAGTCAGAATGGAGCTGTGGGAATTCATAGAATGGAGGTGTGTGAAGTAAGATTGGAGGTGTGTGAACTCTTAGAATGGAGGTATGTGAAGTCACCATGGAGGTGTGTGAAGTCATATTTGTGGTTTTTGAAATCACAGAATGGAGGTGTGTGGAGTCATAGAATGGAGGTGTGTGAAGTCAGATTGGAGGTGTGTGAAGTCAATGAATGGAGGTGTATGAACTCAGAAAGGAGTTGTGTGAAGTCATAGAATGGAGCTCTGTGAAACCATAGAATGGAGGTGTGTGAAATCATAGAATGGAGGTTTGTGATGTCACAATGGAAGTGTGTGAAGTCACAGAATGGAGGTGTGTGAAGTCATATATTGGAGGTGTGTGAAGTCAGAATGGAGGTGTGTGAAGTCACAGAATGGAGGTGTGTGAACTCAGATTGGAGGTGTGTGAAGTCATAGATGGAGGTGTGTGAAGTCATAGTATGGAGTTGTGTGAAATCATAGAATGGAGTTTTGTGAATTCACAGAATGGAGGAGTGTGAAGTCAGAATGGCGAAGTGTGAAGTCATAGAATGGAGGTGTGTGAAGTTAGAATGGAGGTGTGTGAACTCATAGAATGGAGGTGTGTGAAGTCATAATGGAGGTGTGTGAAGACATAGAATGGAGGTGTGTGAAGTCAAAGAATGGAGGTGTGTGAAGTCAAAATGGTGGTGTGTGAATTCACAAATGGAGGTGTGTGAAGTCAGAATGGAGCTGAGTGAAGTCATAGAATGGAGGTGGGTGAGGGCAGAATGGAAGTGTGTGAACTCGTAGAATGGAGGTGTGTGAAGTCAAAATGGAGGTGTGTGAAGTCATAGAATGGTGGTTTTTGATGTCAAAGAATGGAGGTGTGTGAAGTGATAGAATGGAGGTGTGTGAAGTCAGAATGGAGATGTGTGAAGTCATAGAATGGAGGTGAGTGAAGTCACAATGCAGGTGTGTGAACTCATAGAATTGAGGTGGGTGAAGTCACAATGCAGGTGTGTGAAGTCATAGAATGGAGGTGTGTGAAGTCATAGAATGCAGGTGGTGAAGTGACAGAATGGAGGTGTGTGAAGTTATAGAATGGAGGTGTGTGAAGTCACAGAATGGTGGTGTGTGAAGTCATAGAATGGAGGGGTGTGAAGTCATAGAATGGAGGTGTGTTAAGTCATAGAATGGAGGTGTGGAAGTCACAGAATGGAGGTGTGTGAAGTCACAGAATGGAGGTGTGTGAACTGAGAATGGAGGTGTGTGAAGTCACAGAATGGAGGTGTGTGAAGTCATACAATGGAGGTGTGTGAAGTCACAGAATGGAGGGGTGTGAATTCATAGAAGGGAGGTGTGTGAAGTCATAGAATGGAGGGGTGTGAAGTCACATAATGGAGGTGTGTGAAGTCACAGAATGGAGGTGTGTGAAGTCCCAGAATGGAAGTGGGTGAACTCACAATGGAGGTGTGTGAAGTCACAGAATGGAGGTGTGTGAATTCATAGAAGGGAGGTGTGTGAAGTCATAAGAAGGAGGTGTGTGAAGTCACAGAATGGATGTGTGTGAAGTCAAAATGGAGGTGTGTGAAGTCAGAGAATCGAGGTGTGTGAAGTCAATGAATGGACTTGTGTGAAGTCAAAATTGTGGTGTGTGAAGTCAAAGAATGGATGTGTGTGAAGTCACAGAATGGAGGTTTGTGAAGTCAAAATGGAGGTGTGTGAAGTCAAAGAATAGATGTGTTTGAAGTCATAGAATGGAGGTGTATGAAGTCATGGAATGGAGGTTTGTGAAGTCAAACATTGGAAGTGTGTGAAGTTACAGAATGGAGGTGTGTGAAGTCATAGAATGGAGGTGTATGAAGTCAGAGAATGGAGGTGTGTGAAGTCAGAATGCAGGTGTGTGAAGTCATAGAATGGAGGTGTGTGAAAGCACAGAATGGATGTGTTTGAAGTCATAGAATGGAGGTGTATGAAGTCATGGAATGGAGGTTTGTGAAGTCAAACATTGGAAGTGTGTGAAGTTACAGAATGGAGGTGTGTGAAGTCATAGAATGGAGGTGTGTGAAGTCAGAATGGAGGTGTGTGAAGTCATAGAATGGAAGTGTGTGAAGTCAGAATGGAGGTGTGTGAACTCATAGAATGGAGGTGTATGAAGTCACAATGGAGGTGTGTGAAGTCACAGAATGGCTGTGTGTGAACTCAGAAAGGAGGTGTGTGAAGTCATAGAATGGAGGTCTGTGAAGTCATAGAATGGAGGTCTGTGAAGTCATAGAATGGAGGTGTGTGAAATCATAGCATGTAGGTGTGTGGAGTCACAGAATTGAGGTGTGTGAAGTCAGAATGGAGGTGTGTGAAGTCAGAATGGAGGTGTGTGAAGTCAGAGAATGGAGGTGGGTGAAGTCACAATGCAGGTGTGTGAACTCATAGAATGGAGGTGTGTGAAGTCACAATGTAGGTTTCTGAAGTCATAGAATGGAGGTGTGTGAAGTCATAGAATGGAGGTGTGTGAAGTCACAGAATGGAGGTGTGTGCTGTCACAGAATGGAGGTGTGTGAAGTCACAGAATGGAGGTGTGTAAAGGCATATAATGGAGGTGTGTAAAGTCATAGAATGGAGGTGTGTGAAGTCATAGAATTGAGGTGTGAGAAGTCACACTATGGAGGGGAGTGAACTCAGATTTGAGGTGTGTGAGGTCACAGAATGGAGGTGTGTGAAGTCAAAATGGAGGTGTGTGAATTCAAAGAATGGAGGTCTGTGAAGTCATAGAATGGAGGTGTATGAAGTCATGGAATGGAGGTTTGTGAAGTCAAACAATGGAAGTGTGAGAAATTACAGAATGGAGGTCTGAGAAGTCACAGAATGGAGGTGTGTAAAGTGGCAGAGTTGAGGTGTGTGAAGTCACAGAATGGAGGTGTTAGAAGTCATAGAATGGAGGTGTGTGAAGTCATAGAATGAAGGTGTATGAAGTCAGAATTGAGGTATGCGAAGTCATAGAATGGAGGTGTGTTAAGTCAGAATGGAGCTGTGGGAATTCATAGAATGGAGGTGTGTGAAGTAAGATTGGAGGTGTGTGAACTCTTAGAATGGAGGTATGTGAAGTCACCATGGAGGTGTGTGAAGTCATATTTGTGGTTTTTGAAATCACAGAATGGAGGTGTGTGGAGTCATAGAATGGAGGTGTGTGAAGTCAGATTGGAGGTGTGTGAAGTCAATGAATGGAGGTGTATGAACTCAGAAAGGAGTTGTGTGAAGTCATAGAATGGAGCTCTGTGAAACCATAGAATGGAGGTGTGTGAAATCATAGAATGGAGGTTTGTGATGTCACAATGGAAGTGTGTGAAGTCACAGAATGGAGGTGTGTGAAGTCATATATTGGAGGTGTGTGAAGTCAGAATGGAGGTGTGTGAAGTCACAGAATGGAGGTGTGTGAACTCAGATTGGAGGTGTGTGAAGTCATAGATGGAGGTGTGTGAAGTCATAGTATGGAGTTGTGTGAAATCATAGAATGGAGTTTTGTGAATTCACAGAATGGAGGAGTGTGAAGTCAGAATGGCGAAGTGTGAAGTCATAGAATGGAGGTGTGTGAAGTTAGAATGGAGGTGTGTGAACTCATAGAATGGAGGTGTGTGAAGTCATAATGGAGGTGTGTGAAGACATAGAATGGAGGTGTGTGAAGTCAAAGAATGGAGGTGTGTGAAGTCAAAATGGTGGTGTGTGAATTCACAAATGGAGGTGTGTGAAGTCAGAATGGAGCTGAGTGAAGTCATAGAATGGAGGTGGGTGAGGGCAGAATGGAAGTGTGTGAACTCGTAGAATGGAGGTGTGTGAAGTCAAAATGGAGGTGTGTGAAGTCATAGAATGGTGGTTTTTGATGTCAAAGAATGGAGGTGTGTGAAGTCATAGAATGGAGGTGTGTGAAGTCAGAATGGAGATGTGTGAAGTCATAGAATGGAGGTGAGTGAAGTCACAATGCAGGTGTGTGAACTCATAGAATTGAGGTGGGTGAAGTCACAATGCAGGTGTGTGAAGTCATAGAATGGAGGTGTGTGAAGTCATAGAATGCAGGTGGTGAAGTGACAGAATGGAGGTGTGTGAAGTTATAGAATGGAGGTGTGTGAAGTCACAGAATGGTGGTGTGTGAAGTCATAGAATGGAGGGGTGTGAAGTCATAGAATGGAGGTGTGTTAAGTCATAGAATGGAGGTGTGGAAGTCACAGAATGGAGGTGTGTGAAGTCACAGAATGGAGGTGTGTGAACTGAGAATGGAGGTGTGTGAAGTCACAGAATGGAGGTGTGTGAAGTCATACAATGGAGGTGTGTGAAGTCACAGAATGGAGGGGTGTGAATTCATAGAAGGGAGGTGTGTGAAGTCATAGAATGGAGGGGTGTGAAGTCACATAATGGAGGTGTGTGAAGTCACAGAATGGAGGTGTGTGAAGTCCCAGAATGGAAGTGGGTGAACTCACAATGGAGGTGTGTGAAGTCACAGAATGGAGGTGTGTGAATTCATAGAAGGGAGGTGTGTGAAGTCATAAGAAGGAGGTGTGTGAAGTCACAGAATGGATGTGTGTGAAGTCAAAATGGAGGTGTGTGAAGTCAGAGAATCGAGGTGTGTGAAGTCAATGAATGGACTTGTGTGAAGTCAAAATTGTGGTGTGTGAAGTCAAAGAATGGATGTGTGTGAAGTCACAGAATGGAGGTTTGTGAAGTCAAAATGGAGGTGTGTGAAGTCAAAGAATAGATGTGTTTGAAGTCATAGAATGGAGGTGTATGAAGTCATGGAATGGAGGTTTGTGAAGTCAAACATTGGAAGTGTGTGAAGTTACAGAATGGAGGTGTGTGAAGTCATAGAATGGAGGTGTATAAAGTCAGAGAATGGAGGTGTGTGAAGTCAGAATGCAGGTGTGTGAAGTCATAGAATGGAGGTGTGTGAAAGCACAGAATGGATGTGTTTGAAGTCATAGAATGGAGGTGTATGAAGTCATGGAATGGAGGTTTGTGAAGTCAAACATTGGAAGTGTGTGAAGTTACAGAATGGAGGTGTGTGAAGTCATAGAATGGAGGTGTGTGAAGTCAGATTGGAGGTGTGTGAACTCTTAGAATGGAGGTATGTGAAGTCACAATGGAGGTGTGTGAAGTCATAGAATTGTGGTTTTTGAAATCACAGAATGGAGGTGTGTGGAGGCATAGAATGGAGGTGTGTGAAGTCAGATTGGAGGTGTGTGAAGTCAATGAATGGAGGTGTGTGAACTCAGAAAGTAGGTATGTGAAGTCATAGAATGGAGGTGTGTGAAGACAAAGAATGGAGGTGTGTGAAATCATAGAATGGAGGTGTGTGAAGTGACATAATTGAGGTGTGTGAAGTCAGAATGGAGGTGTGTGAATTCAGAATGGAGGTGTGTGAAGTCATAGAAGGGAGATGTGTGAAGTCAGGGAATGGAGGTGTGTGAAGTTAGACTGCAGGTGTGTGAAGTCATAGAATGGAGGTTTGTGAAGTCATAGATTGGAAGTCTGTGAAATCATAGAATGGAGGTTGTGAAGTCATAGATTGAAGGTGTGTGGAAGTCATAGTATGGAGGTGTGTGAAGTCACAGAAAGGAGGTGTGTGAATTCACAGAATGGAGTCGTATGAAGTCACAATGGAGGTGTGTGAAGTCATAGAATGGAGGTGTGTGAAATCAAAGAATGGAGGTTTGTGAAGTCATAGAATGGATTGTGTGTGAAATCACAGAATGGAGGTGTGTGAAGTCACAGAATGGAGGTGTGTAAATTCACAGAGTGGAGGTGTGTGAAGTCACGGAATGGAGGTGTGTGAAGTCATAGAAAGGAGGTGTGTGAAGTCACAGAATGCAGTTGTGTGAAGTCAGAATAGAGGTGTGCGAAGTCATAGAATGGAGGTGTGTGAAGTCAGAATGGAGCTGTGTGAAGTCATAGAATGGAAGTGTGTGAAGTCAGAATGGAGGTGTGTGAACTCATGGAATGGAGGTGTATGAAGTCACAATGGAGGTGTGTGAAGTCACAGAATGGCTGTGTGTGAACTCAGAAAGGAGGTGTGTGAAGTCATAGAATGGAGGTCTGTGAAGTCATAGAATGGAGGTGTGTGAAATCATAGCATGTAGGTGTGTGGAGTCACAGAATTGAGGTGTGTGAAGTCAGAATGGAGGTGTGTGAAGTCAGAATGGAGGTGTGTGAAGTCAGAGAATGGAGGTGGGTGAAGTCACAATGCAGGTGTGTGAACTCATAGAATGGAGGTGTGTGAAGTCACAATGTAGGTTTCTGAAGTCATAGAATGGAGGTGTGTGAAGTCATAGAATGGAGGTGTGTGAAGTCACAGAATGGAGGTGTGTGCTGTCACAGAATGGAGGTGTGTGAAGTCACAGAATGGAGGTGTGTAAAGGCATATAATGGAGGTGTGTAAAGTCATAGAATGGAGGTGTGTGAAGTCATAGAATTGAGGTGTGAGAAGTCACACTATGGAGGGGAGTGAACTCAGATTTGAGGTGTGTGAGGTCACAGAATGGAGGTGTGTGAGGTCATATAACGAGGTGTGTGAAGTTACAGAATGGTGGTGTGTGAAGACACAGAATGGAAGTGTGTGAACTCAGAGGGGAGGTGTGTGAAGTCACAGAATGGAGGTGTGTGAAGTCATAGAATGGAAGTGTGTGAAGTCATAGAATGGAGGTGTGTGAAGTCAGAATGGAGGTGTGTGAAGTCACAAATGGAGGTGTGTTAACTCAGAATGGAGGTGTGTGAGTCACAGAATGGAGGTGTGTGAAGTCAAAATTGTGATGTGTGTAGTCACAAATGGAGGTGTGTGAAGTCAAAGAGTGGAGGTGTGTGAAATCAAAATGGAATTTTGTGAAGTCAAAGAAAGCAGTTGTGTGAAGTCATAGAATGGATGTGTATGAAGTCATGGAATGGAGGTTTGTGAAGTCAAACATTGGAAGTGTGTGAAGTTACAGAATGGAGGTGTGTGAAGTCAGAGAAGTGAGATGAGTGAAGTCATAGATTGGAGGTGTGTGAAGTCAGAATGGACATGTGTGAAGTCAGAGAATGGAGGTGTGCGAAGTCATAGAATGGAGGTGTGTGTAGTCAGAATGCAGATGTGTGAAGTCATAGAATGGAGGTGTGTGAAGTCATAGAATGGAGGTGTGTGAAGTCAAAATTGAGGTGTGTGAACTCATAGAATGGAGGTATGTGAGCTCATAGAATGGAGGTGTGTGATGTCATGGAATGGAGGTGTGTGAAGTCAAAGAATGGAGTTGTGTGTAGTCAAACAATGGAAGTGTGTGAAGTTACAGAATGAAGGTGTGTGAATTCACAGAATGGAAGTGTGTGAAGTCAAAATGGAGGTGTGTGAAGTCAAAGAATGGAGGTGTGTGAGGTCAAAGAATGGAGGTGTGTGAAGTCAAAATTGTGGTGTGTGAAGTCACAAATGGAGGTGTGTGAAGTCACAGAATGGAGGTGTGTGAAGTCAAAATGGAGGTGTGTGAATTCAAAGAATGGAGGTCTGTGAAGTCATAGAATGGAGGTGTATGAAGTCATGGAATGGAGGTTTGTGAAGTCAAACAATGGAAGTGTGAGAAATTACAGAATGGAGGTCTGAGAAGTCACAGAATGGAGGTGTGTAAAGTGGCAGAGTTGAGGTGTGTGAAGTCACAGAATGGAGGTGTTAGAAGTCATAGAATGGAGGTGTGTGAAGTCATAGAATGAAGGTGTATGAAGTCAGAATTGAGGTATGCGAAGTCATAGAATGGAGGTGTGTTAAGTCAGAATGGAGCTGTGGGAATTCATAGAATGGAGGTGTGTGAAGTAAGATTGGAGGTGTGTGAACTCTTAGAATGGAGGTATGTGAAGTCACCATGGAGGTGTGTGAAGTCATATTTGTGGTTTTTGAAATCACAGAATGGAGGTGTGTGGAGTCATAGAATGGAGGTGTGTGAAGTCAGATTGGAGGTGTGTGAAGTCAATGAATGGAGGTGTATGAACTCAGAAAGGAGTTGTGTGAAGTCATAGAATGGAGCTCTGTGAAACCATAGAATGGAGGTGTGTGAAATCATAGAATGGAGGTTTGTGATGTCACAATGGAAGTGTGTGAAGTCACAGAATGGAGGTGTGTGAAGTCATATATTGGAGGTGTGTGAAGTCAGAATGGAGGTGTGTGAAGTCACAGAATGGAGGTGTGTGAACTCAGATTGGAGGTGTGTGAAGTCATAGATGGAGGTGTGTGAAGTCATAGTATGGAGTTGTGTGAAATCATAGAATGGAGTTTTGTGAATTCACAGAATGGAGGAGTGTGAAGTCAGAATGGCGAAGTGTGAAGTCATAGAATGGAGGTGTGTGAAGTTAGAATGGAGGTGTGTGAACTCATAGAATGGAGGTGTGTGAAGTCATAATGGAGGTGTGTGAAGACATAGAATGGAGGTGTGTGAAGTCAAAGAATGGAGGTGTGTGAAGTCAAAATGGTGGTGTGTGAATTCACAAATGGAGGTGTGTGAAGTCAGAATGGAGCTGAGTGAAGTCATAGAATGGAGGTGGGTGAGGGCAGAATGGAAGTGTGTGAACTCGTAGAATGGAGGTGTGTGAAGTCAAAATGGAGGTGTGTGAAGTCATAGAATGGTGGTTTTTGATGTCAAAGAATGGAGGTGTGTGAAGTCATAGAATGGAGGTGTGTGAAGTCAGAATGGAGATGTGTGAAGTCATAGAATGGAGGTGAGTGAAGTCACAATGCAGGTGTGTGAACTCATAGAATTGAGGTGGGTGAAGTCACAATGCAGGTGTGTGAAGTCATAGAATGGAGGTGTGTGAAGTCATAGAATGCAGGTGGTGAAGTGACAGAATGGAGGTGTGTGAAGTTATAGAATGGAGGTGTGTGAAGTCACAGAATGGTGGTGTGTGAAGTCATAGAATGGAGGGGTGTGAAGTCATAGAATGGAGGTGTGTTAAGTCATAGAATGGAGGTGTGGAAGTCACAGAATGGAGGTGTGTGAAGTCACAGAATGGAGGTGTGTGAACTGAGAATGGAGGTGTGTGAAGTCACAGAATGGAGGTGTGTGAAGTCATACAATGGAGGTGTGTGAAGTCACAGAATGGAGGGGTGTGAATTCATAGAAGGGAGGTGTGTGAAGTCATAGAATGGAGGGGTGTGAAGTCACATAATGGAGGTGTGTGAAGTCACAGAATGGAGGTGTGTGAAGTCCCAGAATGGAAGTGGGTGAACTCACAATGGAGGTGTGTGAAGTCACAGAATGGAGGTGTGTGAATTCATAGAAGGGAGGTGTGTGAAGTCATAAGAAGGAGGTGTGTGAAGTCACAGAATGGATGTGTGTGAAGTCAAAATGGAGGTGTGTGAAGTCAGAGAATCGAGGTGTGTGAAGTCAATGAATGGACTTTTGTGAAGTCAAAATTGTGGTGTGTGAAGTCAAAGAATGGATGTGTGGGAAATCATAGAATTGAGGTGTGTGAAGTCAGAATGGAGGTGTGTGAATTCAGAAAGGAAGTGTGTGAAGTCATAGAATGGAGGTGTGTGAAGTCAAAATGGAGGTGTGTGAAGTCAAAGAATGGACGAGGGTGAAGTCAAAATTGTGGTGTGTGAAGTCACAAATGCAGGTGTGTTAAGTCACAGAATGGAGGTGTGTGAAGTCAAAATGGAGGTGTGTGAGGTCAAAGAATGGATGTGTGTGAAGTCATAGAATGGGGGTGTATGAAGTCATGGAATGGAGGTTTGTGACGTCAAACATTGGAAGCGTGTGAAGTTACAGATTGGAGGTGTGTGAAGTCATAGACTGGAGGTGTGTGAAGTCAGAGAATGGAGGTGTGTGA
Source organism: Megascapheus bottae (assembly GCA_024803745.1). Lineage (NCBI taxonomy): Eukaryota > Metazoa > Chordata > Mammalia > Rodentia > Geomyidae > Megascapheus > Megascapheus bottae. Next base: position 244,897 of record JANJXV010000858.1, on the reverse strand, counting down.
AGTCAGACTGCAGGTGTGTGAAGTCATAGAATGGAGGTTTGTGAAGTCATAGATTGGAAGTCTGTGAAATCATAGAATGGAGGTTGTGAAGTCATAGATTGAAGGTGTGTGGAAGTCATAGTATGGAGGTGTGTGAAGTCACAGAAGGGAGGTGTGTGAATTCACAGAATGGAGTCGTATGAAGTCACAATGGAGGTGTGTGAAGTCATAGAATGGAGGTGTGTGAAATCAAAGAATGGAGGTTTGTGAAGTCATAGAATGGATTGTGGGTGAAATCACAGAATGGAGGTGTGTGAAGTCACAGAATGGATGTGTGTAAATTCACAGAGTGGAGGTGTGTGAAGTCACAGAATGGAGGTGTTTGAAGTCATAGAATGGAGGTGTGTGAAGTCACAGAATGGAGGTGTATGAAGTCAGAATAGAGGTATGCGAAGTCATAGAGTGGAGGTGTGTTAAGTCAGAATGGAGCTGTGGGAATTCATAGAATGGAGGTGTGTGAAGTCAGATTGGAGGTGTGTGAACTCTTAGAATGGAGGTATGTGAAGTCACAATGGAGGTGTGTGAAGTCATAGAATTGTGGTTTTTGAAATCACAGAATGGAGGTGTGTGGAGGCATAGAATGGAGGTGTGTGAAGTCAGATTGGAGGTGTGTGAAGTCAATGAATGGAGGTGTGTGAACTCAGAAAGTAGGTATGTGAAGTCATAGAATGGAGGTGTGTGAAGACAAAGAATGGAGGTGTGTGAAATCATAGAATGGAGGTGTGTGAAGTGACATAATTGAGGTGTGTGAAGTCAGAATGGAGGTGTGTGAATTCAGAATGGAGGTGTGTGAAGTCATAGAAGGGAGATGTGTGAAGTCAGAGAATGGAGGTGTGTGAAGTTAGACTGCAGGTGTGTGAAGTCATAGAATGGAGGTTTGTGAAGTCATAGATTGGAAGTCTGTGAAATCATAGAATGGAGGTTGTGAAGTCATAGATTGAAGGTGTGTGGAAGTCATAGTATGGAGGTGTGTGAAGTCACAGAAAGGAGGTGTGTGAATTCACAGAATGGAGTCGTATGAAGTCACAATGGAGGTGTGTGAAGTCATAGAATGGAGGTGTGTGAAATCAAAGAATGGAGGTTTGTGAAGTCATAGAATGGATTGTGTGTGAAATCACAGAATGGAGGTGTGTGAAGTCACAGAATGGAGGTGTGTAAATTCACAGAGTGGAGGTGTGTGAAGTCACGGAATGGAGGTGTGTGAAGTCATAGAAAGGAGGTGTGTGAAGTCACAGAATGCAGTTGTGTGAAGTCAGAATAGAGGTGTGCGAAGTCATAGAATGGAGGTGTGTGAAGTCAGAATGGAGCTGTGTGAAGTCATAGAATGGAAGTGTGTGAAGTCAGAATGGAGGTGTGTGAACTCATAGAATGGAGGTGTATGAAGTCACAATGGAGGTGTGTGAAGTCACAGAATGGCTGTGTGTGAACTCAGAAAGGAGGTGTGTGAAGTCATAGAATGGAGGTCTGTGAAGTCATAGAATGGAGGTGTGTGAAATCATAGCATGTAGGTGTGTGGAGTCACAGAATTGAGGTGTGTGAAGTCAGAATGGAGGTGTGTGAAGTCAGAATGGAGGTGTGTGAAGTCAGAGAATGGAGGTGGGTGAAGTCACAATGCAGGTGTGTGAACTCATAGAATGGAGGTGTGTGAAGTCACAATGTAGGTTTCTGAAGTCATAGAATGGAGGTGTGTGAAGTCATAGAATGGAGGTGTGTGAAGTCACAGAATGGAGGTGTGTGCTGTCACAGAATGGAGGTGTGTGAAGTCACAGAATGGAGGTGTGTAAAGGCATATAATGGAGGTGTGTAAAGTCATAGAATGGAGGTGTGTGAAGTCATAGAATTGAGGTGTGAGAAGTCACACTATGGAGGGGAGTGAACTCAGATTTGAGGTGTGTGAGGTCACAGAATGGAGGTGTGTGAGGTCATATAACGAGGTGTGTGAAGTTACAGAATGGTGGTGTGTGAAGACACAGAATGGAAGTGTGTGAACTCAGAGGGGAGGTGTGTGAAGTCACAGAATGGAGGTGTGTGAAGTCATAGAATGGAAGTGTGTGAAGTCATAGAATGGAGGTGTGTGAAGTCAGAATGGAGGTGTGTGAAGTCACAAATGGAGGTGTGTTAACTCAGAATGGAGGTGTGTGAGTCACAGAATGGAGGTGTGTGAAGTCAAAATTGTGATGTGTGTAGTCACAAATGGAGGTGTGTGAAGTCAAAGAGTGGAGGTGTGTGAAATCAAAATGGAATTTTGTGAAGTCAAAGAAAGCAGTTGTGTGAAGTCATAGAATGGATGTGTATGAAGTCATGGAATGGAGGTTTGTGAAGTCAAACATTGGAAGTGTGTGAAGTTACAGAATGGAGGTGTGTGAAGTCAGAGAAGTGAGATGAGTGAAGTCATAGATTGGAGGTGTGTGAAGTCAGAATGGACATGTGTGAAGTCAGAGAATGGAGGTGTGCGAAGTCATAGAATGGAGGTGTGTGAAGTCAGAATGCAGATGTGTGAAGTCATAGAATGGAGGTGTGTGAAGTCATAGAATGGAGGTGTGTGAAGTCAAAATTGAGGTGTGTGAACTCATAGAATGGAGGTATGTGAGCTCATAGAATGGAGGTGTGTGATGTCATGGAATGGAGGTGTGTGAAGTCAAAGAATGGAGTTGTGTGTAGTCAAACAATGGAAGTGTGTGAAGTTACAGAATGAAGGTGTGTGAATTCACAGAATGGAAGTGTGTGAAGTCAAAATGGAGGTGTGTGAAGTCAAAGAATGGAGGTGTGTGAGGTCAAAGAATGGAGGTGTGTGAAGTCAAAATTGTGGTGTGTGAAGTCACAAATGGAGGTGTGTGAAGTCACAGAATGGAGGTGTGTGAAGTCAAAATGGAGGTGTGTGAATTCAAAGAATGGAGGTCTGTGAAGTCATAGAATGGAGGTGTATGAAGTCATGGAATGGAGGTTTGTGAAGTCAAACAATGGAAGTGTGAGAAATTACAGAATGGAGGTCTGAGAAGTCACAGAATGGAGGTGTGTAAAGTGGCAGAGTTGAGGTGTGTGAAGTCACAGAATGGAGGTGTTAGAAGTCATAGAATGGAGGTGTGTGAAGTCATAGAATGAAGGTGTATGAAGTCAGAATTGAGGTATGCGAAGTCATAGAATGGAGGTGTGTTAAGTCAGAATGGAGCTGTGGGAATTCATAGAATGGAGGTGTGTGAAGTAAGATTGGAGGTGTGTGAACTCTTAGAATGGAGGTATGTGAAGTCACCATGGAGGTGTGTGAAGTCATATTTGTGGTTTTTGAAATCACAGAATGGAGGTGTGTGGAGTCATAGAATGGAGGTGTGTGAAGTCAGATTGGAGGTGTGTGAAGTCAATGAATGGAGGTGTATGAACTCAGAAAGGAGTTGTGTGAAGTCATAGAATGGAGCTCTGTGAAACCATAGAATGGAGGTGTGTGAAATCATAGAATGGAGGTTTGTGATGTCACAATGGAAGTGTGTGAAGTCACAGAATGGAGGTGTGTGAAGTCATATATTGGAGGTGTGTGAAGTCAGAATGGAGGTGTGTGAAGTCACAGAATGGAGGTGTGTGAACTCAGATTGGAGGTGTGTGAAGTCATAGATGGAGGTGTGTGAAGTCATAGTATGGAGTTGTGTGAAATCATAGAATGGAGTTTTGTGAATTCACAGAATGGAGGAGTGTGAAGTCAGAATGGCGAAGTGTGAAGTCATAGAATGGAGGTGTGTGAAGTTAGAATGGAGGTGTGTGAACTCATAGAATGGAGGTGTGTGAAGTCATAATGGAGGTGTGTGAAGACATAGAATGGAGGTGTGTGAAGTCAAAGAATGGAGGTGTGTGAAGTCAAAATGGTGGTGTGTGAATTCACAAATGGAGGTGTGTGAAGTCAGAATGGAGCTGAGTGAAGTCATAGAATGGAGGTGGGTGAGGGCAGAATGGAAGTGTGTGAACTCGTAGAATGGAGGTGTGTGAAGTCAAAATGGAGGTGTGTGAAGTCATAGAATGGTGGTTTTTGATGTCAAAGAATGGAGGTGTGTGAAGTGATAGAATGGAGGTGTGTGAAGTCAGAATGGAGATGTGTGAAGTCATAGAATGGAGGTGAGTGAAGTCACAATGCAGGTGTGTGAACTCATAGAATTGAGGTGGGTGAAGTCACAATGCAGGTGTGTGAAGTCATAGAATGGAGGTGTGTGAAGTCATAGAATGCAGGTGGTGAAGTGACAGAATGGAGGTGTGTGAAGTTATAGAATGGAGGTGTGTGAAGTCACAGAATGGTGGTGTGTGAAGTCATAGAATGGAGGGGTGTGAAGTCATAGAATGGAGGTGTGTTAAGTCATAGAATGGAGGTGTGGAAGTCACAGAATGGAGGTGTGTGAAGTCACAGAATGGAGGTGTGTGAACTGAGAATGGAGGTGTGTGAAGTCACAGAATGGAGGTGTGTGAAGTCATACAATGGAGGTGTGTGAAGTCACAGAATGGAGGGGTGTGAATTCATAGAAGGGAGGTGTGTGAAGTCATAGAATGGAGGGGTGTGAAGTCACATAATGGAGGTGTGTGAAGTCACAGAATGGAGGTGTGTGAAGTCCCAGAATGGAAGTGGGTGAACTCACAATGGAGGTGTGTGAAGTCACAGAATGGAGGTGTGTGAATTCATAGAAGGGAGGTGTGTGAAGTCATAAGAAGGAGGTGTGTGAAGTCACAGAATGGATGTGTGTGAAGTCAAAATGGAGGTGTGTGAAGTCAGAGAATCGAGGTGTGTGAAGTCAATGAATGGACTTGTGTGAAGTCAAAATTGTGGTGTGTGAAGTCAAAGAATGGATGTGTGGGAAATCATAGAATTGAGGTGTGTGAAGTCAGAATGGAGGTGTGTGAATTCAGAAAGGAAGTGTGTGAAGTCATAGAATGGAGGTGTGTGAAGTCAAAATGGAGGTGTGTGAAGTCAAAGAATGGACGAGGGTGAAGTCAAAATTGTGGTGTGTGAAGTCAAAGAATGGATGTGTGTGAAGTCACAGAATGGAGGTTTGTGAAGTCAAAATGGAGGTGTGTGAAGTCAAAGAATAGATGTGTTTGAAGTCATAGAATGGAGGTGTATGAAGTCATGGAATGGAGGTTTGTGAAGTCAAACATTGGAAGTGTGTGAAGTTACAGAATGGAGGTGTGTGAAGTCATAGAATGGAGGTGTATGAAGTCAGAGAATGGAGGTGTGTGAAGTCAGAATGCAGGTGTGTGACGTCATAGAATGGAGGTGTGTGAAAGCACAGAATGGATGTGTTTGAAGTCATAGAATGGAGGTGTATGAAGTCATGGAATGGAGGTTTGTGAAGTCAAACATTGGAAGTGTGTGAAGTTACAGAATGGAGGTGTGTGAAGTCATAGAATGGAGGTGTGTGAAGTCAGAATGGAGGTGTGTGAAGTCATAGAATGGAAGTGTGTGAAGTCAGAATGGAGGTGTGTGAACTCATAGAATGGAGGTGTATGAAGTCACAATGGAGGTGTGTGAAGTCACAGAATGGCTGTGTGTGAACTCAGAAAGGAGGTGTGTGAAGTCATAGAATGGAGGTCTGTGAAGTCATAGAATGGAGGTCTGTGAAGTCATAGAATGGAGGTGTGTGAAATCATAGCATGTAGGTGTGTGGAGTCACAGAATTGAGGTGTGTGAAGTCAGAATGGAGGTGTGTGAAGTCAGAATGGAGGTGTGTGAAGTCAGAGAATGGAGGTGGGTGAAGTCACAATGCAGGTGTGTGAACTCATAGAATGGAGGTGTGTGAAGTCACAATGTAGGTTTCTGAAGTCATAGAATGGAGGTGTGTGAAGTCATAGAATGGAGGTGTGTGAAGTCACAGAATGGAGGTGTGTGCTGTCACAGAATGGAGGTGTGTGAAGTCACAGAATGGAGGTGTGTAAAGGCATATAATGGAGGTGTGTAAAGTCATAGAATGGAGGTGTGTGAAGTCATAGAATTGAGGTGTGAGAAGTCACACTATGGAGGGGAGTGAACTCAGATTTGAGGTGTGTGAGGTCACAGAATGGAGGTGTGTGAAGTCAAAATGGAGGTGTGTGAATTCAAAGAATGGAGGTCTGTGAAGTCATAGAATGGAGGTGTATGAAGTCATGGAATGGAGGTTTGTGAAGTCAAACAATGGAAGTGTGAGAAATTACAGAATGGAGGTCTGAGAAGTCACAGAATGGAGGTGTGTAAAGTGGCAGAGTTGAGGTGTGTGAAGTCACAGAATGGAGGTGTTAGAAGTCATAGAATGGAGGTGTGTGAAGTCATAGAATGAAGGTGTATGAAGTCAGAATTGAGGTATGCGAAGTCATAGAATGGAGGTGTGTTAAGTCAGAATGGAGCTGTGGGAATTCATAGAATGGAGGTGTGTGAAGTAAGATTGGAGGTGTGTGAACTCTTAGAATGGAGGTATGTGAAGTCACCATGGAGGTGTGTGAAGTCATATTTGTGGTTTTTGAAATCACAGAATGGAGGTGTGTGGAGTCATAGAATGGAGGTGTGTGAAGTCAGATTGGAGGTGTGTGAAGTCAATGAATGGAGGTGTATGAACTCAGAAAGGAGTTGTGTGAAGTCATAGAATGGAGCTCTGTGAAACCATAGAATGGAGGTGTGTGAAATCATAGAATGGAGGTTTGTGATGTCACAATGGAAGTGTGTGAAGTCACAGAATGGAGGTGTGTGAAGTCATATATTGGAGGTGTGTGAAGTCAGAATGGAGGTGTGTGAAGTCACAGAATGGAGGTGTGTGAACTCAGATTGGAGGTGTGTGAAGTCATAGATGGAGGTGTGTGAAGTCATAGTATGGAGTTGTGTGAAATCATAGAATGGAGTTTTGTGAATTCACAGAATGGAGGAGTGTGAAGTCAGAATGGCGAAGTGTGAAGTCATAGAATGGAGGTGTGTGAAGTTAGAATGGAGGTGTGTGAACTCATAGAATGGAGGTGTGTGAAGTCATAATGGAGGTGTGTGAAGACATAGAATGGAGGTGTGTGAAGTCAAAGAATGGAGGTGTGTGAAGTCAAAATGGTGGTGTGTGAATTCACAAATGGAGGTGTGTGAAGTCAGAATGGAGCTGAGTGAAGTCATAGAATGGAGGTGGGTGAGGGCAGAATGGAAGTGTGTGAACTCGTAGAATGGAGGTGTGTGAAGTCAAAATGGAGGTGTGTGAAGTCATAGAATGGTGGTTTTTGATGTCAAAGAATGGAGGTGTGTGAAGTCATAGAATGGAGGTGTGTGAAGTCAGAATGGAGATGTGTGAAGTCATAGAATGGAGGTGAGTGAAGTCACAATGCAGGTGTGTGAACTCATAGAATTGAGGTGGGTGAAGTCACAATGCAGGTGTGTGAAGTCATAGAATGGAGGTCTGTGAAGTCATAGAATGCAGGTGGTGAAGTGACAGAATGGAGGTGTGTGAAGTTATAGAATGGAGGTGTGTGAAGTCACAGAATGGTGGTGTGTGAAGTCATAGAATGGAGGGGTGTGAAGTCATAGAATGGAGGTGTGTTAAGTCATAGAATGGAGGTGTGGAAGTCACAGAATGGAGGTGTGTGAAGTCACAGAATGGAGGTGTGTGAACTGAGAATGGAGGTGTGTGAAGTCACAGAATGGAGGTGTGTGAAGTCATACAATGGAGGTGTGTGAAGTCACAGAATGGAGGGGTGTGAATTCATAGAAGGGAGGTGTGTGAAGTCATAGAATGGAGGGGTGTGAAGTCACATAATGGAGGTGTGTGAAGTCACAGAATGGAGGTGTGTGAAGTCCCAGAATGGAAGTGGGTGAACTCACAATGGAGGTGTGTGAAGTCACAGAATGGAGGTGTGTGAATTCATAGAAGGGAGGTGTGTGAAGTCATAAGAAGGAGGTGTGTGAAGTCACAGAATGGATGTGTGTGAAGTCAAAATGGAGGTGTGTGAAGTCAGAGAATCGAGGTGTGTGAAGTCAATGAATGGACTTGTGTGAAGTCAAAATTGTGGTGTGTGAAGTCAAAGAATGGATGTGTGTGAAGTCACAGAATGGAGGTTTGTGAAGTCAAAATGGAGGTGTGTGAAGTCAAAGAATAGATGTGTTTGAAGTCATAGAATGGAGGTGTATGAAGTCATGGAATGGAGGTTTGTGAAGTCAAACATTGGAAGTGTGTGAAGTTACAGAATGGAGGTGTGTGAAGTCATAGAATGGAGGTGTATGAAGTCAGAGAATGGAGGTGTGTGAAGTCAGAATGCAGGTGTGTGAAGTCATAGAATGGAGGTGTGTGAAAGCACAGAATGGATGTGTTTGAAGTCATAGAATGGAGGTGTATGAAGTCATGGAATGGAGGTTTGTGAAGTCAAACATTGGAAGTGTGTGAAGTTACAGAATGGAGGTGTGTGAAGTCATAGAATGGAGGTGTATGAAGTCAGAGAATGGAGGTGTGTGAAGTCAGAATGCAGGTGTGTGAAGTCATAGAATGGAGATGTGTGAAGTCATAGAATGGAGTTGTGTGAAATCATTGATTGGAAGTGTGTGAAGTCATACATTGGAGGTGTGTGAAGTCACAGAGGGAGGTTTGTGAAGTCACAGAATGGAGTTCTGTGAAGTCACAGTGGAGGTGTGTGAAGTCATAGAATGGAGGTGTGTGAAGTCAAAGAATGGAGGTGTGTGAAGTCATAGAATGGAGGTGTGTGAATTCATAGAATGGAGGTGTGTGAAGTCATACAATGGAGGTGTGTGAAGTCACAGAATGGAGGTGTGTGAATTCATAGAATGGAGGTGTGTGAAGCCATAGAATGGAGGTGTGTGAAGTCACAGAATGGAGGTGTGTGAAGTAACAGAATGGAGGTGTGTGAAGTCACAGAATGGAAGTGGGTGAACTCACAATGGAGGTGCTTGAAGTCACAGGAGGGAGGTGTGTGAAGTCAGAAGGGAGGTGTGTGAAGTCACAGAATGGAGATGTGTGAACTCAGAATGGAGGTGTGGGAAGTCATAGAATGGAGGTGTGTGAAGTTAGATTAGAGGTATGTGAAGTCACAAAATGGAGGTGTGTCAACTCAGAAATGAGGTATGTGAAGTCATAGAATGGAGGTGTGTGAAGTCACAGAATGGAAGTGGGTGAACTCAAAATGGAGGTGTGTGCAGTCACAGAATGGCGGTGTCTGAATTCATAGAAGGGAGGTGTGTGAAGTCATAGAATGGAGGTGTGTGAAGTCACAGAATGGAAGTGTGTTAAGTCAAAATGGAGGTGTGTGAAGTCAGAGAATGGAGGTGTGTGAAGTCAATGAATGGACTTGTGTGAAGTCAAAATTGTGGTGTGTGAAGTCAAAGAATGGATGTGTGTGAAGTCATAGTATGGAGCTGTGTGAAATCATAGAATGGAATTTTGTGAATTCACAGAATGGAGCTGTGTGAAGTCAGAATGGAGGAGTGTGAAGTCATAGAATGGAGGTGTGTGAACTCAGATTGGAGGTGTGTGAAATCACAGAAGGGAGGTGTGTCAACTCAGAAACTAGGTGTGTGAAGTCATAGAATGGAGGTGTGTGAAGTCAAAGAATGAAGGTGTGTGAAGTCATAGAAGGAGGTGTCTGAAGTCACAGAATGGAGATGTGTGAAGACACAGAATGGACTTGTGTGAACTCAGAGAGGAGGTGTGTGAAGTCACAGAATGGAGGTGTGTGAATTCATAGAAAGGAGGTATGTGAAGTCACAGAATGGAGGTGTGTGAAGTAACAGAATGGAGGTGTGTGAAGTCACAGAATGGAAGTGGGTGAACTCACAATGGAGGTGTGTGAAGTCACAGAAGTGAGGTGTGTGAAGTCACAGAATGGAGATGTGTGAACTCAGAATGGAGGTGTGGGAAGTCTCAGAATGGAGGTTTGTAAAGTCATAGAATGGAGGTGTGTGAGGTCATAGAATGGATGTTTCTGAAGTAAGAATGAAGGTGTGTGAAGTCATAGAATGGAGGTGTGTGAAGTCATAGAATGAAGGTGTGTGAAGTCATAGAATGGAGGTGTGTGAAGTCAGAATGGAGGTGTGAAGTCATAGAATGGAGGTGTGTGAAGTCATAGAAAGGAGTTGTGGGAAGTCATAGAATAGAGGAGTGTGAAGTCATAGAATGGAGGTGAGTGAAGTCACAGATCCGAGGTCTGTGAAGTCATAGAATGGAGCTGTGTGATGTCAAAATTGAGGAGTGTGAAGTCCTAGAATGGATGTGCGTGAACTCATAGAATGGAGGTGTGTGACGTCACAATGGAAGTGTGTAGTGTCACAGAATGGAGGTGTGTGAAGTCATATATTGGAGGTGTGTGAAGTCAGAATGGAGGTGTGTGAAGTCACAGAATGGAGGTGTGTGAACTCAGAATGGAGGTGTTTGAAGTCATAGATCGAGGTGTGTGAAGTCACAGTATGGAGGTGTGTGAAATCATAGAATGGAATTTTGTGAATTCACAGAATGGAGCTGTGTGAAGTCAGAATGGGTAAGTGTGAAGTCATAGAATGGAGGTGTGTGAAGTCAGAATGGAGGTGTGTGAACTCATAGAATGGACGTGTGTGAAGTCACAATGGAGGTGTGTGAAGACATAGAATGGAGGTGTGTAAAGTCACAGAATGGAGGTGTGTGAAGTCAAAGAATGGAGGTGTGTGAAGTCATAGAATGGAGATGTGTGAAGTCATAGAATGGAGGTGTGTGAAGTCAAAATGGAGGTGTGTGAACTCATAGAATGGAGGTGTGTGAAGTCACAGAATGGAGGTGTGTGAAGTCAGAATGGAGGTGTGAAGTCCTAGAATGAGTGTGGGGGAAGTCATGGAAAGGAGGTGTGGAAAGTCATAGAATGGAGATGTGTGAAGTCATAGAATGGAGATGTGTGAAGTCAAAATGGAGGTGTGTGAACTCATAGAATGGAGGTGTCTGAAGTCATAGAATGGAGGTGTGTGAAGTCAGAATGGAGGTGTATGAACTCATAGAATGGAGGTGTGTGAAGTCACAATGGAGGTGTGTGAAGTCATAGAATGGGGGTGTGTGAAATCAGAGAATATAGGTGTGTGAAGTCAGAATGCAGGTGTGTGAAGTCATATAATGGAGGTGTGTGAAGTCATAGAATGGAGGTGTGTGAAGTCATAGATTGGAAGCGTGTGAAGTCATAGAATGGAGGTGTGTGAAGTCATAGATTGAAGGTGTGGGGAAGTCATAGTATGGAGGTGTGTGAAGTCACAGAATGGAGGTGTGTGAAGTCACAGAATGGAGTTGTGTGAAGTCACAATGGAGGTGAGTGAAGTCATAGGATGGAGGTGTGTGAAATCAAAGAATGGAGGTTTGTGAAGTCATAGAATGGAGGTGTGTGAAGTCATAGAATGAAAGTGGTGAAGTGACAGAATGGAGGTGTGTGAAGTCATAGAATGGAGGTGTGTGAAGTCACAGAATGGTGGTGTGTGAAGTCATAGAATGGAGGGGTGTGAAGTCATAGAATGGAGGTGTGTTAAGTCATAGAATGGAGGTGTGGAGTCACAGAATGGAGGTGTGTGAAGTCACAGAATGGAGGTGTGTGAAGTCATAGAATGCAGGTGGTGAAGTGACAGAATGGAGGTGTGTGAAGTTATAGAATGGAGGTGTGTGAAGTCAGAGAATGGAGGGGTGTGAATTCATAGAAGGGAGGTGTGTGAAGTCAAAGAATGGAGGTGTGTGAAGTCACATAATGGAGGTGTGTCAAGTCACAGAATGGAGGTGTGTAATGACACAGAATGGAAATGGGTGAACTCACAATGGAGGTGTGTGAAGTCACAGAATGGAGGTGTGTGAATTCATAGAAGGGAGGTGTGTGAAGTCATAGAATGGAGGTGTGTGAAGTCACAGAATGGAAGTGTGTGAAGTCAAAATGGAGGTGTGTGAAGTCAGAGAATGGAGGTGTGTGAAGTCAATGAATGGACTTGTGTGAAGTCAAAATTGTGGTGTGTGAAGTCAAAGAATGGATGTGTGTGAAGGCACAGAATGGTGGTTTGTGAAGTCAAAATGGAGGTGTGTGAAGTCAAAGAATGGATGTGTTTGAAGTCATAGAATGGAGGTGTATGAAGTCATGGAATGGAGGTGTGTGAAGTCAAACATTGGAAGTGTGAAGTTCCAGAATGGAGGTGTGTAAAGTCATAGAATGTAGGTGTTTGAAGTCAGAGAATGGAGGTGTGTTAAGTCAGAATGCAGGTGTGTGAAGTCATAGAATGGAGGTGTGTGAAGTCATAGATTGGAAGTGTGTGAAGTCATAAATTGGAGGTGTGTGAAGTCACAGAGGGAGGTGTGTGAAGTCACAGAATGGAGTTCTGTGAAGTCACAGTGGAGGTGTGTGAAGTCATAGAATGGAGGTGTGTGAAGTCAAAGAATGGAGGTGTGTGAAGTCATAGAATGGAGGTGTGTGAAGTCACAGCATGGAGGTGTGTGAAGTCAGAATTGAGATGTGTGAAGTCATAGAATGGAGGTGTGTCAAGTCACAATGCAGGTGTGTGAACTCATAGAATGGAGGTGGGTGAAGTCACAATGCAGGTGTGTGAAGTCATAGAATGGAGTTGTGTGAACTCAGAAAGGAGGTGTGTGAAGTCACAGAATAGAGGTGTGTGAAGTCATACAATGGAGGTGTGTGAAGTCACAGAATAGAGGTGTGTGAATTCATAGAATGGAGGTGTGTGAAGTCATAGAATGGAGGTGTGTGAAGTCACAGAATGGAGGTGTGTGAAGTAACAGAATGGAGGTGTGTGAAGTCACAGAATGGAAGTGGGTGAACTCACAATGGAGGTGTGTGAAGTCACAGAAGGGAGGTGTGTGAAGTCAGAAGGGAGGTGTGTGAAGTCACAGAATGGAGATGTGTGAACTCAGAATGGAGATGTGGGAAGTCACAGAATGGAGATTTGTGAAGTCATAGAATGGAGGTGTGTGAGGTCATAGAATGGATGTTTCTGAAGTAAGAATGAAGGTGTGTGAAGTCATAGAATGGAGGTGTGTGAAGTCATATAATGGAGGTGTGTGAAGTCACAGAATGGAGGTGTGTGAAGTCACAGTATGGAGGTGTGTGAAATCATAGAATGGAATTTTGTGAATTCACAGAATGGAGCTGTGTGAAGTCAGAATGGAGGAGTGTGAAGTCATAGAATGGAGGTGTGTGAAGTCAGAATGGAGGTGTGTGAACTCATAGAATGGAAGTGTGTGAAGTCATAGAATGGAGGTGTGTGAAGTCACAGAATGGAGGTGTCTGAAGTAACAGAAAGGAGGTGTGTGAAGTCACAGAATGGAAGTGGGTGAACTCACAATGGAGGTGTGTGAAGTCACAGAAAGGAGGTGTGTGAAGTCAGAAGGGAGGTGTGTGAAGTCAGAGAATGGAGATGTGTGAACTCAGAATGGAGGTGTGGGAAGTCACAGAATGGAGATTTGTGAAGTCATAGAATGGAGGTGTGTGAGGTCATAGATTGGATGTTTCTGAAGTAAGAATGAAGGTGTGTGAAGTCATAGAATGGAGGTGTGTGAAGTCATAGAATGGAGGTGTGTGAAGTCACAGAATGGAGGTGTGTGAAGTCAGAATGGAGGTGTGAAGTCATAGAATAGCGGTGGGTGAAGTCATAGAAAGGAGTTGTGGGAAGTCATAGAATAGAGGAGTGTGAAGTCATAGAATGCAGGTGAGTGAAGTCACAGATCCGAGGTCTGTGAAGTCATAGAATGGAGCTGTGTGATGTCAGAATTGAGGAGTGTGAAGTCTTAGAATGGATGTGTTTGAACTCATAGAATGGAGGTGTGTGACGTCACAATGGAAGCATGTGAAGTCACAGAATGGAGGTGTGTGAAGTCATATATTGGAGGTGTGTGAAGTCAGAATGGAGGTGTGTGAAGTCACAGAATGGAGGTGTGTGAACTCAGAATGGAGGTGTTTGAAGTCATAGATGGAGGTGTGTGAAGTCACAGAATGGAGGTGTGTGAAATCATAGAATGGAATTTTGTGAATTCACAGAATGGAGTTGTGTGAAGTCAGAATGGAGGAGTATGAAGCCATAGAATGGAGGTGTGTGAAGTCAGAATGGAGGTGTGTGAACTCATAGAATGGACGTGTGTGAAGTCACAATGGAGGTGTGTGAAGACATAGAATGGAGGTGTGTGAAGTCACAGAATGGAGGTGTGTGAAGTCATAGAATGGAGGTGTGTGAAGTCATAGAATGGAGGTGTGTGAAGTCACAAAATGGAGGTGTGTGAAGTCATAGAATGGAGGTGTGTGAAGTCATAGAATGGTGGTGTGTGAAGTCATAGAATGGATGTTTCTGAAGTAAGAATGAAGGTGTGTGAAGTCATAGAATGGAGGTGTGTGAAGTCAGAATGGAGGTGTGAAGTCATAGAATGGGGGTGGGTGAAGTCATGGAAAGGAGGTGTGGGAAGTCATAGAATGGAGAAGTTTGAAGTCATAGAGTGGAGGTGAGTGAAGTCACATATTCAAAGTCTGTGAAGTCATAGAATGGAGGTTTGTGAAGTCAGAATGGAGGTGTATGAACTCATAGAATGGAGGTGTGTGAAGTCACAATGGAGGTGTGTGAAGTCATAGAATGGGGGTGTGTGAAATCAGAGAATGGAGGTGTGTGAAGTCAGAATGCAGGTGTTTAAAGTCATAGAATGGAGGTGTGTGAAGTCATAGAATGGAGGTGTGTGAAGTCATAGATTGGAAGCGTGTGAAGTCATAGAATGGAGGTGTGTGAATTCATAGATTGAAGGTGTGGGGAAGTCATAGTATGGAGGTGTGTGAAGTCACAGAAATGGAGGTGTGTGAAGTCACAGAATGGAGTTGTGTGAAGTCACAATGGAGGTGTGTGAAGTCATAGGATGGAGGTGTGTGAAATCAAAGAATTGAGGTTTGTGAAGTCATAGAATGGATTGTGTGTGAAATCACAGAAAGGAGGTGTGTGAAGTCACAGAATGGAGGTGTGTAAAGTCACAGAGTGGAGGTGTGTGAAGTCACACAATGGAGGTTTGTGAAGGCATAGAATGGAAGTGTGTGAAGTCACAGAATGCAGGTGTGTGAAGTCAGAATAGAGGTGTGCGAAGTCATAGAATGGAGGTGTGTGAAGTCAGAATGGAGCTGTGTGAAGTCATAGAATGGATGTGTGTGAAGTCAGAATGGAGGTGTGTGAACTCATAGAATGGAGGTGTATGAAGTCACAATGGAGGTGTGTGAAGTCACAGAATGGATGTGTGTGAACTCAGAAAGGAGGTGTGTCAAGTCATAGAATGGAGGTCTGTGAAGTCATAGAATGGAGGTGTGTGAAATCATAGAATGGAGGTGTGTGAAGTCACAGAATTGAGGTGTGTGAAGACAGAATGGAGGTGTGTGAAGACAGAGTGGAGGTGTGTGAAGTCAGATAATGGAGGTGTGTGAAGTCACAATGCAGGTGTGTGAAGTCATAGAATGGAGGTGTGTGAAGTCATAGAATGGAGGTGGTGAAGTGACAGAATGGAGGTGTGTGAAGTCATAGAATGGAGGTGTGTGAAGTCACAGAATGGTGGTGTGTGAAGTCATAGAATGCAGGGGTGTGAAGTCATAGAATGGAGGTGTGTTAAGTCATAGAATGGAGGTGTGGAAGTCACAGAATGGAGGTGTGTGAAGTCACAGAATGGAGGTGTGTGAACTGAGAATGGAGGTGTGTGAAGTCACAGAATGGAGGTGTGTGAAGTCATACAATGGAGGGGTGTGAAGTCACAGAATGGAGGGGTGTGAATTCATAGAAGAGAGGTGTGTGAAGTCATAGAATGGAGGTGTGTGAAGTCACATAATGGAGGTGTGTGAAGTCACAGAATGGAGGTGTGTGAAGACACAGAATGGAAGTGGGTGAACTCACAATGGAGGTGTGTGAAGTCACAGAATGGAGGTGTGTGAATTCATAGAAGGGAGGTGTGTGAAGTCATAGAATGGAGGTGTGTGAAGTCATATAATGGAGGTGTGTGAAGTCACAGAATGGAGGTGTGTGAAGTCACAGTATGGAGGTGTGTGAAATCATAGAATGGAATTTTGTGAATTCACAGAATGGAGCTGTGTGAAGTCAGAATGGAGGAGTGTGAAGTCATAGAATGGAGGTGTGTGAAGTCAGAATGGAGGTGTGTGAACTCATAGAATGGAAGTGTGTGAAGTCATAGAATGGAGGTGTGTGAAGTCACAGAATGGAGGTGTGTGAAGTAACAGAAAGGAGGTGTGTGAAGTCACAGAATGGAAGTGGGTGAACTCACAATGGAGGTGTGTGAAGTCACAGAAAGGAGGTGTGTGAAGTCAGAAGGGAGGTGTGTGAAGTCAGAGAATGGAGATGTGTGAACTCAGAATGGAGGTGTGGGAAGTCACAGAATGGAGATTTGTGAAGTCATAGAATGGAGGTGTGTGAGGTCATAGATTGGATGTTTCTGAAGTAAGAATGAAGGTGTGTGAAGTCATAGAATGGAGGTGTGTGAAGTCATAGAATGGAGGTGTGTGAAGTCACAGAATGGAGGTGTGTGAAGTCAGAATGGAGGTGTGAAGTCATAGAATAGCGGTGGGTGAAGTCATAGAAAGGAGTTGTGGGAAGTCATAGAATAGAGGAGTGTGAAGTCATAGAATGCAGGTGAGTGAAGTCACAGATCCGAGGTCTGTGAAGTCATAGAATGGAGCTGTGTGATGTCAGAATTGAGGAGTGTGAAGTCTTAGAATGGATGTGTTTGAACTCATAGAATGGAGGTGTGTGACGTCACAATGGAAGCGTGTGAAGTCACAGAATGGAGGTGTGTGAAGTCATATATTGGAGGTGTGTGAAGTCAGAATGGAGGTGTGTGAAGTCACAGAATGGAGGTGTGTGAACTCAGAATGGAGGTGTTTGAAGTCATAGATGGAGGTGTGTGAAGTCACAGAATGGAGGTGTGTGAAATCATAGAATGGAATTTTGTGAATTCACAGAATGGAGTTGTGTGAAGTCAGAATGGAGGAGTATGAAGCCATAGAATGGAGGTGTGTGAAGTCAGAATGGAGGTGTGTGAACTCATAGAATGGACGTGTGTGAAGTCACAATGGAGGTGTGTGAAGACATAGAATGGAGGTGTGTGAAGTCACAGAATGGAGGTGTGTGAAGTCATAGAATGGAGGTGTGTGAAGTCATAGAATGGAGGTGTGTGAAGTCACAAAATGGAGGTGTGTGAAGTCATAGAATGGAGGTGTGTGAAGTCATAGAATGGTGGTGTGTGAAGTCATAGAATGGATGTTTCTGAAGTAAGAATGAAGGTGTGTGAAGTCATAGAATGGAGGTGTGTGAAGTCAGAATGGAGGTGTGAAGTCATAGAATGGGGGTGGGTGAAGTCATGGAAAGGAGGTGTGGGAAGTCATAGAATGGAGAAGTTTGAAGTCATAGAGTGGAGGTGAGTGAAGTCACATATTCAAAGTCTGTGAAGTCATAGAATGGAGGTTTGTGAAGTCAGAATGGAGGTGTATGAACTCATAGAATGGAGGTGTGTGAAGTCACAATGGAGGTGTGTGAAGTCATAGAATGGGGGTGTGTGAAATCAGAGAATGGAGGTGTGTGAAGTCAGAATGCAGGTGTTTAAAGTCATAGAATGGAGGTGTGTGAAGTCATAGAATGGAGGTGTGTGAAGTCATAGATTGGAAGCGTGTGAAGTCATAGAATGGAGGTGTGTGAATTCATAGATTGAAGGTGTGGGGAAGTCATAGTATGGAGGTGTGTGAAGTCACAGAAATGGAGGTGTGTGAAGTCACAGAATGGAGTTGTGTGAAGTCACAATGGAGGTGTGTGAAGTCATAGGATGGAGGTGTGTGAAATCAAAGAATTGAGGTTTGTGAAGTCATAGAATGGATTGTGTGTGAAATCACAGAAAGGAGGTGTGTGAAGTCACAGAATGGAGGTGTGTAAAGTCACAGAGTGGAGGTGTGTGAAGTCACACAATGGAGGTTTGTGAAGGCATAGAATGGAGGTGTGTGAAGTCACAGAATGCAGGTGTGTGAAGTCAGAATAGAGGTGTGCGAAGTCATAGAATGGAGGTGTGTGAAGTCAGAATGGAGCTGTGTGAAGTCATAGAATGGATGTGTGTGAAGTCAGAATGGAGGTGTGTGAACTCATAGAATGGAGGTGTATGAAGTCACAATGGAGGTGTGTGAAGTCACAGAATGGATGTGTGTGAACTCAGAAAGGAGGTGTGTCAAGTCATAGAATGGAGGTCTGTGAAGTCATAGAATGGAGGTGTGTGAAATCATAGAATGGAGGTGTGTGAAGTCACAGAATTGAGGTGTGTGAAGACAGAATGGAGGTGTGTGAAGACAGAGTGGAGGTGTGTGAAGTCAGATAATGGAGGTGTGTGAAGTCACAATGCAGGTGTGTGAAGTCATAGAATGGAGGTGTGTGAAGTCATAGAATGGAGGTGGTGAAGTGACAGAATGGAGGTGTGTGAAGTCATAGAATGGAGGTGTGTGAAGTCACAGAATGGTGGTGTGTGAAGTCATAGAATGCAGGGGTGTGAAGTCATAGAATGGAGGTGTGTTAAGTCATAGAATGGAGTTGTGGAAGTCACAGAATGGAGGTGTGTGAAGTCACAGAATGGAGGTGTGTGAACTGAGAATGGAGGTGTGTGAAGTCACAGAATGGAGGTGTGTGAAGTCATACAATGGAGGGGTGTGAAGTCACAGAATGGAGGGGTGTGAATTCATAGAAGAGAGGTGTGTGAAGTCATAGAATGGAGGTGTGTGAAGTCACATAATGGAGGTGTGTGAAGTCACAGAATGGAGGTGTGTGAAGACACAGAATGGAAGTGGGTGAACTCACAATGGAGGTGTGTGAAGTCACAGAATGGAGGTGTGTGAATTCATAGAAGGGAGGTGTGTGAAGTCATAGAATGGAGGTGTGTGAAGTCATATAATGGAGGTGTGTGAAGTCACAGAATGGAGGTGTGTGAAGTCACAGTATGGAGGTGTGTGAAATCATAGAATGGAATTTTGTGAATTCACAGAATGGAGCTGTGTGAAGTCAGAATGGAGGAGTGTGAAGTCATAGAATGGAGGTGTGTGAAGTCAGAATGGAGGTGTGTGAACTCATAGAATGGAAGTGTGTGAAGTCATAGAATGGAGGTGTGTGAAGTCACAGAATGGAGGTGTGTGAAGTAACAGAAAGGAGGTGTGTGAAGTCACAGAATGGAAGTGGGTGAACTCACAATGGAGGTGTGTGAAGTCACAGAAAGGAGGTGTGTGAAGTCAGAAGGGAGGTGTGTGAAGTCAGACAATGGAGATGTGTGAACTCAGAATGGAGGTGTGGGAAGTCACAGAATGGAGATTTGTGAAGTCATAGAATGGAGGTGTGTGAGGTCATAGAATGGATGTTTCTGAAGTAAGAATGAAGGTGTGTGAAGTCATAGAATGGAGGTGTGTGAAGTCATAGAATGGAGGTGTGTGAAGTCACAGAATGGAGGTGTGTGAAGTCAGAATGGAGGTGTGAAGTCATAGAATAGCGGTGGGTGAAGTCATAGAAAGGAGTTGTGGGAAGTCATAGAATAGAGGAGTGTGAAGTCATAGAATGCAGGTGAGTGAAGTCACAGATCCGAGGTCTGTGAAGTCATAGAATGGAGCTGTGTGATGTCAGAATTGAGGAGTGTGAAGTCCTAGAATGGATGTGTTTGAACTCATAGAAAGGAGGTGTGTGACGTCACAATGGAAGCGTGTGAAGTCACAGAATGGAGGTGTGTGAAGTCATATATTGGAGGTGTGTGAAGTCAGAATGGAGGTGTGTGAAGTCACAGAATGGAGGTGTGTGAACTCAGAATGGAGGTGTTTGAAGTCATAGATGGAGGTGTGTGAAGTCACAGAATGGAGGTGTGTGAAATCATAGAATGGAATTTTGTGAATTCACAGAATGGAGTTGTGTGAAGTCAGAATGGAGGAGTATGAAGCCATAGAATGGAGGTGTGTGAAGTCAGAATGGAGGTGTGTGAACTCATAGAATGGACGTGTGTGAAGTCACAATGGAGGTGTGTGAAGACATAGAATGGAGGTGTGTGAAGTCACAGAATGGAGGTGTGTGAAGTCATAGAATGGAGGTGTGTGAAGTCATAGAATGGAGGTGTGTGAAGTCACAAAATGGAGGTGTGTGAAGTCATAGAATGGAGGTGTGTGAAGTCATAGAATGGTGGTGTGTGAAGTCATAGAATGGATGTTTCTGAAGTAAGAATGAAGGTGTGTGAAGTCATAGAATGGAGGTGTGTGAAGTCAGAATGGAGGTGTGAAGTCATAGAATGGGGGTGGGTGAAGTCATGGAAAGGAGGTGTGGGAAGTCATAGAATGGAGAAGTTTGAAGTCATAGAGTGGAGGTGAGTGAAGTCACATATTCAAAGTCTGTGAAGTCATAGAATGGAGGTTTGTGAAGTCAGAATGGAGGTGTATGAACTCATAGAATGGAGGTGTGTGAAGTCACAATGGAGGTGTGTGAAGTCATAGAATGGGGGTGTGTGAAATCAGAGAATGGAGGTGTGTGAAGTCAGAATGCAGGTGTTTAAAGTCATAGAATGGAGGTGTGTGAAGTCATAGAATGGAGGTGTGTGAAGTCATAGATTGGAAGCGTGTGAAGTCATAGAATGGAGGTGTGTGAATTCATAGATTGAAGGTGTGGGGAAGTCATAGTATGGAGGTGTGTGAAGTCACAGAAATGGAGGTGTGTGAAGTCACAGAATGGAGTTGTGTGAAGTCACAATGGAGGTGTGTGAAGTCATAGGATGGAGGTGTGTGAAATCAAAGAATTGAGGTTTGTGAAGTCATAGAATGGATTGTGTGTGAAATCACAGAAAGGAGGTGTGTGAAGTCACAGAATGGAGGTGTGTAAAGTCACAGAGTGGAGGTGTGTGAAGTCACACAATGGAGGTTTGTGAAGGCATAGAATGGAGGTGTGTGAAGTCACAGAATGCAGGTGTGTGAAGTCAGAATAGAGGTGTGCGAAGTCATAGAATGGAGGTGTGTGAAGTCAGAATGGAGCTGTGTGAAGTCATAGAATGGATGTGTGTGAAGTCAGAATGGAGGTGTGTGAACTCATAGAATGGAGGTGTATGAAGTCACAATGGAGGTGTGTGAAGTCACAGAATGGATGTGTGTGAACTCAGAAAGGAGGTGTGTCAAGTCATAGAATGGAGGTCTGTGAAGTCATAGAATGGAGGTGTGTGAAATCATAGAATGGAGGTGTGTGAAGTCACAGAATTGAGGTGTGTGAAGAGAGAATGGAGGTGTGTGAAGACAGAGTGGAGGTGTGTGAAGTCAGATAATGGAGGTGTGTGAAGTCACAATGCAGGTGTGTGAAGTCATAGAATGGAGGTGTGTGAAGTCATAGAATGGAGGTGGTGAAGTGACAGAATGGAGGTGTGTGAAGTCATAGAATGGAGGTGTGTGAAGTCACAGAATGGTGGTGTGTGAAGTCATAGAATGCAGGGGTGTGAAGTCATAGAATGGAGGTGTGTTAAGTCATAGAATGGAGTTGTGGAAGTCACAGAATGGAGGTGTGTGAAGTCACAGAATGGAGGTGTGTGAACTGAGAATGGAGGTGTGTGAAGTCACAGAATGGAGGTGTGTGAAGTCATACAATGGAGGGGTGTGAAGTCACAGAATGGAGGGGTGTGAATTCATAGAAGAGAGGTGTGTGAAGTCATAGAATGGAGGTGTGTGAAGTCACATAATGGAGGTGTGTGAAGTCACAGAATGGAGGTGTGTGAAGACACAGAATGGAAGTGGGTGAACTCACAATGGAGGTGTGTGAAGTCACAGAATGGAGGTGTGTGAATTCATAGAAGGGAGGTGTGTGAAGTCATAGAATGGAGGTGTGTGAAGTCATATAATGGAGGTGTGTGAAGTCACAGAATGGAGGTGTGTGAAGTCACAGTATGGAGGTGTGTGAAATCATAGAATGGAATTTTGTGAATTCACAGAATGGAGCTGTGTGAAGTCAGAATGGAGGAGTGTGAAGTCATAGAATGGAGGTGTGTGAAGTCAGAATGGAGGTGTGTGAACTCATAGAATGGAAGTGTGTGAAGTCATAGAATGGAGGTGTGTGAAGTCACAGAATGGAGGTGTGTGAAGTAACAGAAAGGAGGTGTGTGAAGTCACAGAATGGAAGTGGGTGAACTCACAATGGAGGTGTGTGAAGTCACAGAAAGGAGGTGTGTGAAGTCAGAAGGGAGGTGTGTGAAGTCAGACAATGGAGATGTGTGAACTCAGAATGGAGGTGTGGGAAGTCACAGAATGGAGATTTGTGAAGTCATAGAATGGAGGTGTGTGAGGTCATAGAATGGATGTTTCTGAAGTAAGAATGAAGGTGTGTGAAGTCATAGAATGGAGGTGTGTGAAGTCATAGAATGGAGGTGTGTGAAGTCACAGAATGGAGGTGTGTGAAGTCAGAATGGAGGTGTGAAGTCATAGAATAGCGGTGGGTGAAGTCATAGAAAGGAGTTGTGGGAAGTCATAGAATAGAGGAGTGTGAAGTCATAGAATGCAGGTGAGTGAAGTCACAGATCCGAGGTCTGTGAAGTCATAGAATGGAGCTGTGTGATGTCAGAATTGAGGAGTGTGAAGTCCTAGAATGGATGTGTTTGAACTCATAGAAAGGAGGTGTGTGACGTCACAATGGAAGCGTGTGAAGTCACAGAATGGAGGTGTGTGAAGTCATATATTGGAGGTGTGTGAAGTCAGAATGGAGGTGTGTGAAGTCACAGAATGGAGGTGTGTGAACTCAGAATGGAGGTGTTTGAAGTCATAGATGGAGGTGTGTGAAGTCACAGAATGGAGGTGTGTGAAATCATAGAATGGAATTTTGTGAATTCACAGAATGGAGTTGTGTGAAGTCAGAATGGAGGAGTATGAAGCCATAGAATGGAGGTGTGTGAAGTCAGAATGGAGGTGTGTGAACTCATAGAATGGACGTGTGTGAAGTCACAATGGAGGTGTGTGAAGACATAGAATGGAGGTGTGTGAAGTCACAGAATGGAGGTGTGTGAAGTCATAGAATGGAGGTGTGTGAAGTCATAGAATGGAGGTGTGTGAAGTCACAAAATGGAGGTGTGTGAAGTCATAGAATGGAGGTGTGTGAAGTCATAGAATGGTGGTGTGTGAAGTCATAGAATGGATGTTTCTGAAGTAAGAATGAAGGTGTGTGAAGTCATAGAATGGAGGTGTGTGAAGTCAGAATGGAGGTGTGAAGTCATAGAATGGGGGTGGGTGAAGTCATGGAAAGGAGGTGTGGGAAGTCATAGAATGGAGAAGTTTGAAGTCATAGAGTGGAGGTGAGTGAAGTCACATATTCAAAGTCTGTGAAGTCATAGAATGGAGGTTTGTGAAGTCAGAATGGAGGTGTATGAACTCATAGAATGGAGGTGTGTGAAGTCACAATGGAGGTGTGTGAAGTCATAGAATGGGGGTGTGTGAAATCAGAGAATGGAGGTGTGTGAAGTCAGAATGCAGGTGTTTAAAGTCATAGAATGGAGGTGTGTGAAGTCATAGAATGGAGGTGTGTGAAGTCATAGATTGGAAGCGTGTGAAGTCATAGAATGGAGGTGTGTGAATTCATAGATTGAAGGTGTGGGGAAGTCATAGTATGGAGGTGTGTGAAGTCACAGAAATGGAGGTGTGTGAAGTCACAGAATGGAGTTGTGTGAAGTCACAATGGAGGTGTGTGAAGTCATAGGATGGAGGTGTGTGAAATCAAAGAATTGAGGTTTGTGAAGTCATAGAATGGATTGTGTGTGAAATCACAGAAAGGAGGTGTGTGAAGTCACAGAATGGAGGTGTGTAAAGTCACAGAGTGGAGGTGTGTGAAGTCACACAATGGAGGTTTGTGAAGGCATAGAATGGAGGTGTGTGAAGTCACAGAATGCAGGTGTGTGAAGTCAGAATAGAGGTGTGCGAAGTCATAGAATGGAGGTGTGTGAAGTCAGAATGGAGCTGTGTGAAGTCATAGAATGGATGTGTGTGAAGTCAGAATGGAGGTGTGTGAACTCATAGAATGGAGGTGTATGAAGTCACAATGGAGGTGTGTGAAGTCACAGAATGGATGTGTGTGAACTCAGAAAGGAGGTGTGTCAAGTCATAGAATGGAGGTCTGTGAAGTCATAGAATGGAGGTGTGTGAAATCATAGAATGGAGGTGTGTGAAGTCACAGAATTGAGGTGTGTGAAGACAGAATGGAGGTGTGTGAAGACAGAGTGGAGGTGTGTGAAGTCAGATAATGGAGGTGTGTGAAGTCACAATGCAGGTGTGTGAAGTCATAGAATGGAGGTGTGTGAAGTCATAGAATGGAGGTGGTGAAGTGACAGAATGGAGGTGTGTGAAGTCATAGAATGGAGATGTGTGAAGTCACAGAATGGTGGTGTGTGAAGTCATAGAATGCAGGGGTGTGAAGTCATAGAATGGAGGTGTGTTAAGTCATAGAATGGAGGTGTGGAAGTCACAGAATGGAGGTGTGTGAAGTCACAGAATGGAGGTGTGTGAACTGAGAATGGAGGTGTGTGAAGTCACAGAATGGAGGTGTGTGAAGTCATACAATGGAGGGGTGTGAAGTCACAGAATGGAGGGGTGTGAATTCATAGAAGAGAGGTGTGTGAAGTCATAGAATGGAGGTGTGTGAAGTCACATAATGGAGGTGTGTGAAGTCACAGAATGGAGGTGTGTGAAGACACAGAATGGAAGTGGGTGAACTCACAATGGAGGTGTGTGAAGTCACAGAATGGAGGTGTGTGAATTCATAGAAGGGAGGTGTGTGAAGTCATAGAATGGAGGTGTGTGAAGTCACAGAATGGAAGTGTGTGAAGTCAAAATGGAGGTGTGTGAAGTCAGAGAATGGAGGTGTGTGAAGTCAATGAATAGACTTGTGTGAAGTCAAAATTGTGGTGTGTGAAGTCAAAGAATGGATGTGTGTGAAGTCACAGAATGGAGGTGTGTGAAGTCAAAATGGAGGTGTGTGAAGTCAAAGAATGGATGTGTTTGAAGTCATAGAATGGAGGTGTATGAAGTCATAGAATGGAGGTGTGTGAAGTCATAGATTGGAAGCGTGTGAAGTCATAGAATGGAGGTGTGTGAATTCATAGATTGAAGGTGTGGGGTAGTCATAGTATGGAGGTGTGTGTAGTCACAGAAATGGAGGTGTGTGAAGTCACAGAATGGAGTTGTGTGAAGTCACAATGGAGGTGTGTGAAGTCATAGGATGGAGGTGTGTGAAATCAAAGAATTGAGGTTTGTGAAGTCATAGAATGGATTGTGTGTGAAATCACAGAAAGGAGGTGTGTGAAGTCACAGAATGGAGGTGTGTAAAGTCACAGAGTGGAGGTGTGTGAAGTCACACAATGGATGTTTGTGAAGGCATAGAATGGAGGTGTGTGAAGTCACAGAATGCAGGTGTGTGAAGTCAGAATAGAGGTGTGCGAAGTCATAGAATGGATGTGTGTGAAGTCAGAATGGTGGTGTGTGAACTCATAGAATGGAGGTGTATGAAGTCACAATGGAGGTGTGTGAAGTCACAGAATGGATGTGTGTGAACTCAGAAAGGAGGTGTGTCAAGTCATAGAATGGAGGTCTGTGAAGTCATAGAATGGAAGTGTGTGAAGTCACAGAATGGAGGTGTGTGAAGTCATATATTGGAGGTGTGTGAAGTCAGAATAGAGGTGTGTGAAGTCACAGAATTGAGGTGTGTGAACTCAGAATGGAGGTGTTTGAAGTCATAGATGGAGGTGTGTGAAGTCACAGAATGGAGGTGTGTGAAATCATAGAATGGAATTTTGTGAATTCACAGAATGGAGTTGTGTGAAGTCAGAATGGAGGAGTATGAAGTCATAGAATGGAGGTGTGTGAAGTCAGAATGGAGGTGTGTGAACTCATAGAATGGACGTGTGTGAAGTCACAATGGAGGTGTGTGAAGACATAGAATGGAGGTGTGTGAAGTCACAGAATGGAGGTGTGTGAAGTCATAGAATGGAGGTGTGTGAAGTCATAGAAAGGAGGTGTGTGAAGTCATAGAATGGATGTTTCTGAAGTAAGAATGAAGGTGTGTGAAGTCATAGAATGGAGGTGTGTGAAGTCAGAATGGAGGTGTGAAGTCATAGAATGGGGGTGGGTGAAGTCATGGAAAGGAGGTGTGGGAAGTCATAGAATGGAGAAGTTTGAAGTCATAGAGTGGAGGTGAGTGAAGTCACATATTCAAAGTCTGTGAAGTCATAGAATGGAGGTTTGTGAAGTCAGAATGGAGGTGTATGAACTCATAGAATTGAGGTGTGTGAAGTCACAATGGAGGTGTGTGAAGTCATAGAATGGGGGTGTGTGAAATCAGAGAATGGAGGTGTGTGAAGTCAGAATGCAGGTGTGTAAAGTCATAGAATGGAGGTGTGTGAAGTCATAGAATGGAGGTGTGTGAAGTCATAGATTGGAAGCGTGTGAAGTCATAGAATGGAGGTGTGTGAATTCATAGATTGAAGGTGTGGGGAAGTCATAGTATGGAGGTGTGTGAAGTCACAGAAATGGAGGTGTGTGAAGTCACAGAATGGAGTTGTGTGAAGTCACAATGGAGGTGTGTGAAGTCATAGGATGGAGGTGTGTGAAATCAAAGAATTGAGGTGTGTGAAGTCATAGAATGGAGGTGTGTGAAGTCACAGCATGGAGGTGTGTGAAGTCAGAATGGAGATGTGTGAAGTCATAGAATGGAGGTGTTTGAAGTCACAATGCAGGTGTGTGAACTCATAGAATGGAGGTGGGTGAAGTCACAATGCAGGTGTGTGAAGTCATAGAATGGAGATGTGTGAACTCAGAAAGGAGAGGTGTGAAGTCACAGAATAGAGGTGTGTGAAGTCATAGAATGGAGGTGTGTGAAGTCATAGATTGGAAGCGTGTGAAGTCATAGAATGGAGGTGTGTGAATTCATAGATTGAAGGTGTGGGGAAGTCATAGTATGGAGGTGTGTGAAGTCACAGAAATGGAGGTGTGTGAAGTCACAGAATGGAGTTGTGTGAAGTCACAATGGAGGTGTGTGAAGTCATAGGATGGAGGTGTGTGAAATCAAAGAATTGAGGTTTGTGAAGTCATAGAATGGATTGTGTGTGAAATCACAGAAAGGAGGTGTGTGAAGTCACAGAATGGAGGTGTGTAAAGTCACAGAGTGGAGGTGTGTGAAGTCACACAATGGAGGTTTGTGAAGGCATAGAATGGAGGTGTGTGAAGTCACAGAATGCAGGTGTGTGAAGTCAGAATAGAGGTGTGTGAAGTCATAGAATGGAGGTGTGTGAAGTCAGAATGGAGCTGTGTGAAGTCATAGAATGGATGTGTGTGAAGTCAGAATGGAGGTGTGTGAACTCATAGAATGGAGGTGTATGAAGTCACAATGGAGGTGTGTGAAGTCACAGAATGGATGTGTGTGAACTCAGAAAGGAGGTGTGTCAAGTCATAGAATGGAGGTCTGTGAAGTCATAGAATGGAGGTGTGTGAAATCATAGAATGGAGGTGTGTGAAGTCACAGAATTGAGGTGTGTGAAGACAGAATGGAGGTGTGTGAAGACAGAGTGGAGGTGTGTGAAGTCAGATAATGCAGGTGTGTGAAGTCACAATGCAGGTGTGTGAAGTCATAGAATGGAGGTGTGTGAAGTCATAGAATGGAGGTGGTGAAGTGACAGAATGGAGGTGTGTGAAGTCATAGAATGGAGGTGTGTGAAGTCACAGAATGGTGGTGTGTGAAGTCATCGAATGCAGGGGTGTGAAGTCATAGAATGGAGGTGTGTTAAGTCATAGAATGGAGGTGTGGAAGTCACAGAATGGAGGTGTGTGAAGTCACAGAATGGAGGTGTGTGAAGTCATAGAATGCAGGTGGTGAAGTGACAGAATGGAGGTGTGTGAAGTTATAGAATGGAGGTGTGTGAAGTCACAGAATGGTGGTGTGTGAAGTCATAGAATGGAGGGGTGTGAAGTCATAGAATGGAGGTGTGTTAAGTCATAGAATGGAGGTGTGGAAGTCACAGAATGGAGGTGTGTGAAGTCACAGAATGGAGGTGTGTGAACTGAGAATGGAGGTGTGTGAAGTCACAGAATGGAGGTGTGTGAAGTCATACAATGGAGGTGTGTGAAGTCACAGAATGGAGGGGTGTGAATTCATAGAAGGGAGGTGTGTGAAGTCATAGAATGGAGGGGTGTGAAGTCACATAATGGAGGTGTGTGAAGTCACAGAATGGAGGTGTGTGAAGTCCCAGAATGGAAGTGGGTGAACTCACAATGGAGGTGTGTGAAGTCACAGAATGGAGGTGTGTGAATTCATAGAAGGGAGGTGTGTGAAGTCATAAGAAGGAGGTGTGTGAAGTCACAGAATGGATGTGTGTGAAGTCAAAATGGAGGTGTGTGAAGTCAGAGAATGGAGGTGTGTGAAGTCAATGAATGGACTTGTGTGAAGTCAAAATTGTGGTGTGTGAAGTCAAAGAATGGATGTGTGTGAAGTCACAGAATGGAGGTTTGTGAAGTCAAAATGGAGGTGTGTGAAGTCAAAGAATAGATGTGTTTGAAGTCATAGAATGGAGGTGTATGAAGTCATGGAATGGAGGTTTGTGAAGTCAAACATTGGAAGTGTGTGAAGTTACAGAATGGAGGTGTGTGAAGTCATAGAATGGAGGTGTATGAAGTCAGAGAATGGAGGTGTGTGAAGTCAGAATGCAGGTGTGTGAAGTCATAGAATGGAGGTGTGTGAAAGCACAGAATGGATGTGTTTGAAGTCATAGAATGGAGGTGTATGAAGTCATGGAATGGAGGTTTGTGAAGTCAAACATTGGAAGTGTGTGAAGTTACAGAATGGAGGTGTGTGAAGTCATAGAATGGAGGTGTATGAAGTCAGAGAATGGAGGTGTGTGAAGTCAGAATGCAGGTGTGTGAAGTCATAGAATGGAGATGTGTGAAGTCATAGAATGGAGGTGTGTGAAATCATTGATTGGAAGTGTGTGAAGTCATACATTGGAGGTGTGTGAAGTCACAGAGGGAGGTTTGTGAAGTCACAGAATGGAGTTCTGTGAAGTCACAGTGGAGGTGTGTGAAGTCATAGAATGGAGGTGTGTGAAGTCAAAGAATGGAGGTGTGTGAAGTCATAGAATGGAGGAGTGTGAAGTCACAGCATGGAGGTATGTGAAGTCAGAATTGAGATGTGTGACGTCATGGAATGGAGGTGTGTGAAGTCACAATGCAGGTGTGTGAAGTCATAGAATGGAGTTGTGTGAACTCAGAAAGGAGGTGTGTGAAGTCACAGAATAGAGGTGTGTGAAGTCATACAATGGAGGTGTGTGAAGTCACAGAACGGAGGTGTGTGAATTCATAGAATGGAGGTGTGTGAAGCCATAGAATGTAGGTGTGTGAAGTCACAGAATGGAGGTGTGTGAAGTAACAGAATGGAGGTGTGTGAAGTCACAGAATGGAAGTGGGTGAACTCACAATGGAGGTGCTTGAAGTCACAGGAGGGAGGTGTGTGAAGTCAGAAGGGAGGTGTGTGAAGTCACAGAATGGAGATGTGTGAACTCAGAATGGAGGTGTGGGAAGTCATAGAATGGAGGTGTGTGAAGTTAGATTAGAGGTATGTGAAGTCACAAAATGGAGGTGTGTCAACTCAGAAATGAGGTATGTGAAGTCATAGAATGGAGGTGTGTGAAGTCACAGAATGGAAGTGGGTGAACTCAAAATGGAGGTGTGTGCAGTCACAAAATGGCGGTGTCTGAATTCATAGAAGGGAGGTGTGTGAAGTCATAGAATGGAGGTGTGTGAAGTCACAGAATGGAAGTGTGTTAAGTCAAAATGGAGGTGTGTGAAGTCAGAGAATGGAGGTGTGTGAAGTCAATGAATGGACTTGTGTGAAGTCAAAATTGTGGTGTGTGAAGTCAAAGAATGGATGTGTGTGAAGTCATAGTATGGAGCTGTGTGAAATCATAGAATGGAATTTTGTGAATTCACAGAATGGAGCTGTGTGAAGTCAGAATGGAAGAGTGTGAAGTCATAGAATGGAGGTGTGTGAACTCAGATTGGAGGTGTGTGAAATCACAGAAGGGAGGTGTGTCAACTCAGAAACTAGGTGTGTGAAGTCATAGAATGGAGGTGTGTGAAGTCAAAGAATGAAGGTGTGTGAAGTCATAGAAGGAGGTGTCTGAAGTCACAGAATGGAGATGTGTGAAGACACAGAATGGACTTGTGTGAACTCAGAGAGGAGGTGTGTGAAGTCACAGAATGGAGGTGTGTGAATTCATAGAAAGGAGGTATGTGAAGTCAGAGAATGGAGGTGTGTGAAGTAACACAATGGAGGTGTGTGAAGTCACAGAATGGAAGTGGGTGAACTCACAATGGAGGTGTGTGAAGTCACAGAAGTGAGGTGTGTGAAGTCACACAATGGAGATGTGTGAACTCAGAATGGAGGTGTGGGAAGTCACAGAATGGAGGTTTGTAAAGTCATAGAATGGAGGTGTGTGAGGTCATAGAATGGATGTTTCTGAAGTAAGAATGAAGGTGTGTGAAGTCATAGAATGGAGGTGTGTGAAGTCATAGAATGAAGGTGTGTGAAGTCATAGAATGGAGGTGTGTGAAGTCAGAATGGAGGTGTGAAGTCATAGAATGGAGGTGTGTGAAGTCATAGAAAGGAGTTGTGGGAAGTCATAGAATAGAGGAGTGTGAAGTCATAGAATGGAGGTGAGTGAAGTCACAGATCCGAGGTCTGTGAAGTCATAGAATGGAGCTGTGTGATGTCAAAATTGAGGAGTGTGAAGTCCTAGAATGGATGTGCGTGAACTCGTAGAATGGAGGTGTGTGACGTCACAAGGGAAGTGTGTAGTGTCACAGAATGGAGGTGTGTGAAGTCATATATTGGAGGTGTGTGAAGTCAGAATGGAGGTGTGTGAAGTCACAGAATGGAGGTGTGTGAACTCAGAATGGAGGTGTTTGAAGTCATAGATCGAGGTGTGTGAAGTCACAGTATGGAGGTGTGTGAAATCATAGAATGGAATTTTGTGAATTCACAGAATGGAGCTGTGTGAAGTCAGAATGGGTAAGTGTGAAGTCATAGAATGGAGGTGTGTGAAGTCAGAATGGAGGTGTGTGAACTCATAGAATGGACGTGTGTGAAGTCACAATGGAGGTGTGTGAAGACATAGAATGGAGGTGTGTAAAGTCACAGAATGGAGGTGTGTGAAGTCAAAGAATGGAGGTGTGTGAAGTCATAGAATGGAGATGTGTGAAGTCATAGAATGGAGGTGTGTGAAGTCAAAATGGAGGTGTGTGAACTCATAGAATGGAGGTGTGTGAAGTCACAGAATGGAGGTGTGTGAAGTCAGAATGGAGGTGTGAAGTCCTAGAATGAGTGTGGGGGAAGTCATGGAAAGGAGGTGTGGAAAGTCATAGAATGGAGATGTGTGAAGTCATAGAATGGAGATGTGTGAAGTCAAAATGGAGGTGTGTGAACTCATAGAATGGAGGTGTGTGAAGTCATAGAATGGAGGTGTGTGAAGTCAGAATGGAGGTGTATGAACTCATAGAATGGAGGTGTGTGAAGTCACAATGGAGGTGTGTGAAGTCATAGAATGGGGGTGTGTGAAATCAGAGAATATAGGTGTGTGAAGTCAGAATGCAGGTGTGTGAAGTCATATAATGGAGGTGTGTGAAGTCATAGAATGGAGGTGTGTGAAGTCATAGATTGGAAGCGTGTGAAGTCATAGAATGGAGGTGTGTGAAGTCATAGATTGAAGGTGTGGGGAAGTCATAGTATGGAGGTGTGTGAAGTCACAGAATGGAGGTGTGTGAAGTCACAGAATGGAGTTGTGTGAAGTCACAATGGAGGTGAGTGAAGTCATAGGATGGAGGTGTGTGAAATCAAAGAATGGAGGTTTGTGAAGTCATAGAATGGATTGTGTGTGAAATCAGAGAATGGAGGTGTGTGAAGTCACAGAATGGAGGTGTGTAAAGTCACAGAGTGGAGGTGTGTGAAGTCACAGAATGGAGGTTTGTGAAGTCATAGAATGGAGGTGTGTGAAGTCACAGAATGCAGGTGTGTGAAGTCAGAATAGAGGTGTGCGAAGTCATAGAATGGAGGTGTGTGAAGTCAGAATGGAGCTGTGTGATGTCATAGAATGGATGTGTGTGAAGTCAGATTGGAGGTGTGTAAACTCATAGAATGGAGGTGTATGAAGTCACAATGGAGGTGTGTGAAGTCACAGAATGGATGTGTGTGAACTCATAAAGTAGGTGTGTGAGTCATAGAATGGAGGTCTGTGAAGTCATAGAATGGAGGTGTGTGAAATCATAGAATGGAGGTGTGTGAAGTCACAGAATTGAGGTGTGTGAAGACAGAATGGAGGTGTGTGAAGTCAGAATGGAGGTGTGTGAAGACAGATAATGGACGTGTGTGAAGTCACAATGCAGGTGTATGAAGTCATAGAATGGAGGTGTGTGAAGTCATAGAATGAAAGTGGTGAAGTGACAGAATGGAGGTGTGTGAAGTCATAGAATGGAGGTGTGTGAAGTCACAGAATGGTGGTGTGTGAAGTCATAGAATGGAGGGGTGTGAAGTCATAGAATGGAGGTGTGTTAAGTCATAGAATGGAGGTGTGGAGTCACAGAATGGAGGTGTGTGAAGTCACAGAATGGAGGTGTGTGAACTGAGAATGGAGGTGTGTGAAGTCACAGAATGGAGGTGGGTGAAGTCATACAATGGAGGTGTGTGAAGTCAGAGAATGGAGGGGTGTGAATTCATAGAAGGGAGGTGTGTGAAGTCAAAGAATGGAGGTGTGTGAAGTCACATAATGGAGGTGTGTGAAGTCACAGAATGGAGGTGTGTAATGACACAGAATGGAAATGGGTGAACTCACAATGGAGGTGTGTGAAGTCACAGAATGGAGGTGTGTGAATTCATAGAAGGGATGTGTGTGAAGTCATAGAATGGAGGTGTGTGAAGTCACAGAATGGAAGTGTGTGAAGTCAAAATGGAGGTGTGTGAAGTCAGAGAATGGAGGTGTGTGAAGTCAATGAATGGACTTGTGTGAAGTCAAAATTGTGGTGTGTGAAGTCAAAGAATGGATGTGTGTGAAGGCACAGAATGGTGGTTTGTGAAGTCAAAATGGAGGTGTGTGAAGTCAAAGAATGGATGTGTTTGAAGTCATAGAATGGAGGTGTATGAAGTCATGGAATGGAGGTGTGTGAAGTCAAACATTGGAAGTGTGTGAAGTTCCAGAATGGAGGTGTGTAAAGTCATAGAATGTAGGTGTTTGAAGTCAGAGAATGGAGGTGTGTTAAGTCAGAATGCAGGTGTGTGAAGTCATAGAATGGAGGTGTGTGAAGTCATAGATTGGAAGTGTGTGAAGTCATAAATTGGAGGTGTGTGAAGTCACAGAGGGAGGTGTGTGAAGTCACAGAATGGAGTTCTGTGAAGTCACAGTGGAGGTGTGTGAAGTCATAGAATGGAGGTGTGTGAAGTCACAGCATGGAGGTGTGTGAAGTCAGAATGGAGATGTGTGAAGTCATAGAATGGAGGTGTGTGAAGTCACATTGCAGGTGTGTGAACTCATAGAATGGAGGTGGGTGAAGTCACAATGCAGGTGTGTGAAGTCATAGAATGGAGTTGTGTGAACTCAGAAAGGAGGTGTGTGAAGTCACAGAATAGAGGTGTGTGAAGTCATACAATGGAGGTGTGTGAAGTCACAGAATAGAGGTGTGTGAATTCATAGAATGGAGGTGTGTGAAGTCATAGAATGGAGGTGTGTGAAGTCACAGAATGGAGGTGTGTGAAGTAACAGAATGGAGGTGTGTGAAGTGACAGAATGGAAGTGGGTGAACTCACAATGGAGGTGTGTGAAGTCACAGAAGGGAGGTGTGTGAAGTCAGAAGGGAGGTGTGTGAAGTCACAGAATGGAGATGTGTGAACTCAGAATGGAGATGTGGGAAGTCACAGAATGGAGATTTGTGAAGTCATAGAATGGAGGTGTGTGAGGTCATAGAATGGATGTTTCTGAAGTAAGAATGAAGGTGTGTGAAGTCATAGAATGGAGGTGTGTGAAGTCATATAATGGAGGTGTGTGAAGTCACAGAATGGAGGTGTGTGAAGTCACAGTATGGAGGTGTGTGAAATCATAGAATGGAATTTTGTGAATTCACAGAATGGAGCTGTGTGAAGTCAGAATGGAGGAGTGTGAAGTCATAGAATGGAGGTGTGTGAAGTCAGAATGGAGGTGTGTGAACTCATAGAATGGAAGTGTGTGAAGTCATAGAATGGAGGTGTGTGAAGTCACAGAATGGAGGTGTGTGAAGTAACAGAAAGGAGGTGTATGAAGTCACAGAATGGAAGTGGGTGAACTCACAATGGAGGTGTGTGAAGTCACAGAAAGGAGGTGTGTGAAGTCAGAAGGGAGGTGTGTGAAGTCAGAGAATGGAGATGTGTGAACTCAGAATGGAGGTGTGGGAAGTCACAGAATGGAGATTTGTGAAGTCATAGAATGGAGGTGTGTGAGGTCATAGATTGGATGTTTCTGAAGTAAGAATGAAGGTGTGTGAAGTCATAGAATGGAGGTGTGTGAAGTCACAGAATGGAGGTGTGTGAAGTCAGAATGGAGGTGTGAAGTCATAGAATAGCGGTGGGTGAAGTCATAGAAAGGAGTTGTGGGAAGTCATAGAATAGAGGAGTGTGAAGTCATAGAATGCAGGTGAGTGAAGTCACAGATCCGAGGTCTGTGAAGTCATAGAATGGAGCTGTGTGATGTCAGAATTGAGGAGTGTGAAGTCCTAGAATGGATGTGTTTGAACTCATAGAATGGAGGTGTGTGACGTCACAATGGAAGCGTGTGAAGTCACAGAATGGAGGTGTGTGAAGTCATATATTGGAGGTGTGTGAAGTCAGAATGGAGGTGTGTGAAGTCACAGAATGGAGGTGTGTGAACTCAGAATGGAGGTGTTTGAAGTCATAGATGGAGGTGTGTGAAGTCACAGAATGGAGGTGTGTGAAATCATAGAATGGAATTTTGTGAATTCACAGAATGGAGTTGTGTGAAGTCAGAATGGAGGAGTATGAAGCCATAGAATGGAGGTGTGTGAAGTCAGAATGGAGGTGTGTGAACTCATAGAATGGACGTGTGTGAAGTCACAATGGAGGTGTGTGAAGACATAGAATGGAGGTGTGTGAAGTCACAGAATGGAGGTGTGTGAAGTCATAGAATGGAGGTGTGTGAAGTCATAGAATGGAGGTGTGTGAAGTCACAAAATGGAGGTGTGTGAAGTCATAGAATGGAGGTGTGTGAAGTCATAGAATGGTGGTGTGTGAAGTCATAGAATGGATGTTTCTGAAGTAAGAATGAAGGTGTGTGAAGTCATAGAATGGAGGTGTGTGAAGTCAGAATGGAGGTGTGAAGTCATAGAATGGGGGTGGGTGAAGTCACAATGCAGGTGTGTGAAGTCATAGAATGGAGTTGTGTGAACTCAGAAAGGAGGTGTGTGAAGTCACAGAATAGAGGTGTGTGAAGTCATACAATGGAGGTGTGTGAAGTCACAGAATAGAGGTGTGTGAATTCATAGAATGGAGGTGTGTGAAGTCATAGAATGGAGGTGTGTGAAGTCACAGAATGGAGGTGTGTGAAGTAACAGAATGGAGGTGTGTGAAGTGACAGAATGGAAGTGGGTGAACTCACAATGGAGGTGTGTGAAGTCACAGAAGGGAGGTGTGTGAAGTCAGAAGGGAGGTGTGTGAAGTCACAGAATGGAGATGTGTGAACTCAGAATGGAGATGTGGGAAGTCACAGAATGGAGATTTGTGAAGTCATAGAATGGAGGTGTGTGAGGTCATAGAATGGATGTTTCTGAAGTAAGAATGAAGGTGTGTGAAGTCATAGAATGGAGGTGTGTGAAGTCATATAATGGAGGTGTGTGAAGTCACAGAATGGAGGTGTGTGAAGTCACAGTATGGAGGTGTGTGAAATCATAGAATGGAATTTTGTGAATTCACAGAATGGAGCTGTGTGAAGTCAGAATGGAGGAGTGTGAAGTCATAGAATGGAGGTGTGTGAAGTCAGAATGGAGGTGTGTGAACTCATAGAATGGAAGTGTGTGAAGTCATAGAATGGAGGTGTGTGAAGTCACAGAATGGAGGTGTGTGAAGTAACAGAAAGGAGGTGTATGAAGTCACAGAATGGAAGTGGGTGAACTCACAATGGAGGTGTGTGAAGTCACAGAAAGGAGGTGTGTGAAGTCAGAAGGGAGGTGTGTGAAGTCAGAGAATGGAGATGTGTGAACTCAGAATGGAGGTGTGGGAAGTCACAGAATGGAGATTTGTGAAGTCATAGAATGGAGGTGTGTGAGGTCATAGATTGGATGTTTCTGAAGTAAGAATGAAGGTGTGTGAAGTCATAGAATGGAGGTGTGTGAAGTCACAGAATGGAGGTGTGTGAAGTCAGAATGGAGGTGTGAAGTCATAGAATAGCGGTGGTGAAGTCATAGAAAGGAGTTGTGGGAAGTCATAGAATAGAGGAGTGTGAAGTCATAGAATGCAGGTGAGTGAAGTCACAGATCCGAGGTCTGTGAAGTCATAGAATGGAGCTGTGTGATGTCAGAATTGAGGAGTGTGAAGTCCTAGAATGGATGTGTTTGAACTCATAGAATGGAGGTGTGTGACGTCACAATGGAAGCGTGTGAAGTCACAGAATGGAGGTGTGTGAAGTCATATATTGGAGGTGTGTGAAGTCAGAATGGAGGTGTGTGAAGTCACAGAATGGAGGTGTGTGAACTCAGAATGGAGGTGTTTGAAGTCATAGATGGAGGTGTGTGAAGTCACAGAATGGAGGTGTGTGAAATCATAGAATGGAATTTTGTGAATTCACAGAATGGAGTTGTGTGAAGTCAGAATGGAGGAGTATGAAGCCATAGAATGGAGGTGTGTGAAGTCAGAATGGAGGTGTGTGAACTCATAGAATGGACGTGTGTGAAGTCACAATGGAGGTGTGTGAAGACATAGAATGGAGGTGTGTGAAGTCACAGAATGGAGTGTGTGAAGTCATAGAATGGAGGTGTGTGAAGTCATAGAATGGAGGTGTGTGAAGTCACAAAATGGAGGTGTGTGAAGTCATAGAATGGAGGTGTGTGAAGTCATAGAATGGTGGTGTGTGAAGTCATAGAATGGATGTTTCTGAAGTAAGAATGAAGGTGTGTGAAGTCATAGAATGGAGGTGTGTGAAGTCAGAATGGAGGTGTGAAGTCATAGAATGGGGGTGGGTGAAGTCATGGAAAGGAGGTGTGGGAAGTCA
This sequence comes from Megascapheus bottae, assembly GCA_024803745.1. Classification (NCBI taxonomy): domain Eukaryota; kingdom Metazoa; phylum Chordata; class Mammalia; order Rodentia; family Geomyidae; genus Megascapheus; species Megascapheus bottae. Next base: position 207,617 of record JANJXV010000858.1, on the reverse strand, counting down.
TAGAATGGAGAAGTTTGAAGTCATAGAGTGGAGGTGAGTGAAGTCACATATTCAAAGTCTGTGAAGTCATAGAATGGAGGTTTGTGAAGTCAGAATGGAGGTGTATGAACTCATAGAATGGAGGTGTGTGAAGTCACAATGGAGGTGTGTGAAGTCATAGAATGGGGGTGTGTGAAATCAGAGAATGGAGGTGTGTGAAGTCAGAATGCAGGTGTTTAAAGTCATAGAATGGAGGTGTGTGAAGTCATAGAATGGAGGTGTGTGAAGTCATAGATTGGAAGCGTGTGAAGTCATAGAATGGAGGTGTGTGAATTCATAGACTGAAGGTGTGGGGAAGTCATAGTATGGAGGGGTGAAGTCACAGAAATGGAGGTGTGTGAAGTCACAGAATGGAGTTGTGTGAAGTCACAATGGAGGTGTGTGAAGTCATAGGATGGAGGTGTGTGAAATCAAAGAATTGAGGTTTGTGAAGTCATAGAATGGATTGTGTGTGAAATCACAGAAAGGAGGTGTGTGAAGTCACAGAATGGAGGTGTGTAAAGTCACAGAGTGGAGGTGTGTGAAGTCACACAATGGAGGTTTGTGAAGGCATAGAATGGAGGTGTGTGAAGTCACAGAATGCAGGTGTGTGAAGTCAGAATAGAGGTGTGCGAAGTCATAGAATGGAGGTGTGTGAAGTCAGAATGGAGCTGTGTGAAGTCATAGAATGGATGTGTGTGAAGTCATAGAATGGAGGTGTGTGAACTCATAGAATGGAGGTGTATGAAGTCACAATGGAGGTGTGTGAAGTCACAGAATGGATGTGTGTGAACTCAGAAAGGAGGTGTGTCAAGTCATAGAATGGAGGTCTGTGAAGTCATAGAATGGAGGTGTGTGAAATCATAGAATGGAGGTGTGTGAAGTCACAGAATGGAGGTGTGTGAATTCATAGAAGGGAGGTGTGTGAAGTCATAGAATGGAGGTGTGTGAAGTCATATAATGGAGGTGTGTGAAGTCACAGAATGGAGGTGTGTGAAGTCACAGTATGGAGGTGTGTGAAATCATAGAATGGAATTTTGTGAATTCACAGAATGGAGCTGTGTGAAGTCAGAATGGAGGAGTGTGAAGTCATAGAATGGAGGTGTGTGAAGTCAGAATGGAGGTGTGTGAACTCATAGAATGGAAGTGTGTGAAGTCATAGAATGGAGGTGTGTGAAGTCACAGAATGGAGCTGTGTGAAGTAACAGAAAGGAGGTGTGTGAAGTCACAGAATGGAAGTGGGTGAACTCACAATGGAGGTGTGTGAAGTCGCAGAAAGGAGGTGTGTGAAGTCAGAAGGGAGGTGTGTGAAGTCAGAGAATGGAGATGTGTGAACTCAGAATGGAGGTGTGGGAAGTCACAGAATGGAGATTTGTGAAGTCATAGAATGGAGGTGTGTGAGGTCATAGAATGGATGTTTCTGAAGTAAGAATGAAGGTGTGTGAAGTCATAGAATGGAGGTGTGTGAAGTCATAGAATGGAGGTGTGTGAAGTCACAGAATGGAGGTGTGTGAAGTCAGAATGGAGGTGTGAAGTCATAGAATAGCGGTGGGTGAAGTCATAGAAAGGAGTTGTGGGAAGTCATAGAATAGAGGAGTGTGAAGTCATAGAATGCATGTGAGTGAAGTCACAGATCCGAGGTCTGTGAAGTCATAGAATGGAGCTGTGTGATGTCAGAATTGAGGAGTGTGAAGTCCTAGAATGGATGTGTTTGAACTCATAGAATGGAGGTGTGTGACGTCACAATGGAAGCGTGTGAAGTCACAGAATGGAGGTGTGTGAAGTCATATATTGGAGGTGTGTGAAGTCAGAATGGAGGTGTGTGAAGTCACAGAATGGAGGTGTGTGAACTCAGAATGGAGGTGTTTGAAGTCATAGATGGAGGTGTGTGAAGTCACAGAATGGAGGTGTGTGAAATCATAGAATGGAATTTTGTGAATTCACAGAATGGAGTTGTGTGAAGTCAGAATGGAGGAGTATGAAGCCATAGAATGGAGGTGTGTGAAGTCAGAATGGAGGTGTGTGAACTCATAGAATGGACGTGTGTGAAGTCACAATGGAGGTGTGTGAAGACATAGAATGGAGGTGTGTGAAGTCACAGAATGGAGGTGTGTGAAGTCATAGAATGGAGGTGTGTGAAGTCATAGAATGGAGGTGTGTGAAGTCACAAAATGGAGGTGTGTGAAGTCATAGAATGGAGGTGTGTGAAGTCATAGAATGGTGGTGTGTGAAGTCATAGAATGGATGTTTCTGAAGTAAGAATGAAGGTGTGTGAAGTCATAGAATGGAGGTGTGTGAAGTCAGAATGGAGGTGTGAAGTCATAGAATGGGGGTGGGTGAAGTCATGGAAAGGAGGTGTGGGAAGTCATAGAATGGAGAAGTTTGAAGTCATAGAGTGGAGGTGAGTGAAGTCACATATTCAAAGTCTGTGAAGTCATAGAACGGAGGTTTGTGAAGTCAGAATGGAGGTGTATGAACTCATAGAATGGAGGTGTGTGAAGTCACAATGGAGGTGTGTGAAGTCATAGAATGGGGGTGTGTGAAATCAGAGAATGGAGGTGTGTGAAGTCAGAATGCAGGTGTTTAAAGTCATAGAATGGAGGTGTGTGAAGTCATAGAATGGAGGTGTGTGAAGTCATAGATTGGAAGCGTGTGAAGTCATAGAATGGAGGTGTGTGAATTCATAGATTGAAGGTGTGGGGAAGTCATAGTATGGAGGTGTGTGAAGTCACAGAAATGGAGGTGTGTGAAGTCACAGAATGGAGTTGTGTGAAGTCACAATGGAGGTGTGTGAAGTCATAGGATGGAGGTGTGTGAAATCAAAGAATTGAGGTTTGTGAAGTCATAGAATGGATTGTGTGTGAAATCACAGAAAGGAGGTGTGTGAAGTCACAGAATGGAGGTGTGTAAAGTCACAGAGTGGAGGTGTGTGAAGTCACACAATGGAGGTTTGTGAAGGCATAGAATGGAGGTGTGTGAAGTCACAGAATGCAGGTGTGTGAAGTCAGAATAGAGGTGTGCGAAGTCATAGAATGGAGGTGTGTGAAGTCAGAATGGAGCTGTGTGAAGTCATAGAATGGATGTGTGTGAAGTCAGAATGGAGGTGTGTGAACTCATAGAATGGAGGTGTATGAAGTCACAATGGAGGTGTGTGAAGTCACAGAATGGATGTGTGTGAACTCAGAAAGGAGGTGTGTCAAGTCATAGAATGGAGATCTGTGAAGTCATAGAATGGAGGTGTGTGAAATCATAGAATGGAGGTGTGTGAAGTCACAGAATTGAGGTGTGTGAAGACAGAATGGAGGTGTGTGAAGACAGAGTGGAGGTGTGTGAAGTCAGATAATGGAGGTGTGTGAAGTCACAATGCAGGTGTGTGAAGTCATAGAATGGAGGTGTGTGAAGTCATAGAATGGAGGTGGTGAAGTGACAGAATGGAGGTGTGTGAAGTCATAGAATGGAGGTGTGTGAAGTCACAGAATGGTGGTGTGTGAAGTCATAGAATGCAGGGGTGTGAAGTCATAGAATGGAGGTGTGTTAAGTCATAGAATGGAGGTGTGGAAGTCACAGAATGGAGGTGTGTGAAGTCACAGAATGGAGGTGTGTGAACTGAGAATGGAGGTGTGTGAAGTCACAGAATGGAGGTGTGTGAAGTCATACAATGGAGGGGTGTGAAGTCACAGAATGGAGGGGTGTGAATTCATAGAAGAGAGGTGTGTGAAGTCATAGAATGGAGGTGTGTGAAGTCACATAATGGACGTGTGTGAAGTCACAGAATGGAGGTGTGTGAAGACACAGAATGGAAGTGGGTGAACTCACAATGGAGGTGTGTGAAGTCACAGAATGGAGGTGTGTGAATTCATAGAAGGGAGGTGTGTGAAGTCATAGAATGGAGGTGTGTGAAGTCACAGAATGGAAGTGTGTGAAGTCAAAATGGAGGTGTGTGAAGTCAGAGAATGGAGGTGTGTGAAGTCAATGAATGGACTTGTGTGAAGTCAAAATTGTGGTGTGTGAAGTCAAAGAATGGATGTGTGTGAAGTCACAGAATGGAGGTGTGTGAAGTCAAAATGGAGGTGTGTGAAGTCAAAGAATGGATGTGTTTGAAGTCATAGAATGGAGGTGTATGAAGTCATAGAATGGAGGTGTGTGAAGTCATAGATTGGAAGCGTGTGAAGTCATAGAATGGAGGTGTGTGAAGTCATAGATTGAAGGTGTGGGGTAGTCATAGTATGGAGGTGTGTGAAGTCACAGAAATGGAGGTGTGTGAAGTCACAGAATGGAGTTGTGTGAAGTCACAATGGAGGTGTGTGAAGTCATAGGATGGAGGTGTGTGAAATCAAAGAATTGAGGTTTGTGAAGTCATAGAATGGATTGTGTGTGAAATCACAGAAAGGAGGTGTGTGAAGTCACAGAATGGAGGTGTGTAAAGTCACAGAGTGGAGGTGTGTGAAGTCACACAATGGATGTTTGTGAAGGCATAGAATGGAGGTGTGTGAAGTCACAGAATGCAGGTGTGTGAAGTCAGAATAGAGGTGTGCGAAGTCATAGAATGGATGTGTGTGAAGTCAGAATGGAGGTGTGTGAACTCATAGAATGGAGGTGTATGAAGTCACAATGGAGGTGTGTGAAGTCACAGAATGGATGTGTGTGAACTCAGAAAGGAGGTGTGTCAAGTCATAGAATGGAGGTCTGTGAAGTCATAGAATGGAAGTGTGTGAAGTCACAGAATGGAGGTGTGTGAAGTCATATATTGGAGGTGTGTGAAGTCAGAATAGAGGTGTGTGAAGTCACAGAATGGAGGTGTGTGAACTCAGAATGGAGGTGTTTGAAGTCATAGATGGAGGTGTGTGAAGTCACAGAATGGAGGTGTGTGAAATCATAGAATGGAATTTTGTGAATTCACAGAATGGAGTTGTGTGAAGTCAGAATGGAGGAGTATGAAGTCATAGAATGGAGGTGTGTGAAGTCAGAATGGAGGTGTGTGAACTCATAGAATGGACGTGTGTGAAGTCACAATGGAGGTGTGTGAGAGACATAGAATGGAGGTGTGTGAAGTCACAGAATGGAGGTGTGTGAAGTCATAGAATGGAGGTGTGTGAAGTCATAGAATGGAGGTGTGTGAAGTCATAGAATGGATGTTTCTGAAGTAAGAATGAAGGTGTGAAGTCATAGAATGGGGGTGGGTGAAGTCATGGAAAGGAGGTGTGGGAAGTCATAGAATGGAGAAGTTTGAAGTCATAGAGTGGAGGTGAGTGAAGTCACATATTCAAAGTCTGTGAAGTCATAGAATGGAGGTTTGTGAAGTCAGAATGGAGGTGTATGAACTCATAGAATTGAGGTGTGTGAAGTCACAATGGAGGTGTGTGAAGTCATAGAATGGGGGTGTGTGAAATCAGAGAATGGAGGTGTGTGAAGTCAGAATGCAGGTGTGTAAAGTCATAGAATGGAGGTGTGTGAAGTCATAGAATGGAGGTGTGTGAAGTCATAGATTGGAAGCGTGTGAAGTCATAGAATGGAGGTGTGTGAATTCATAGATTGAAGGTGTGGGGAAGTCATAGTATGGAGGTGTGTGAAGTCACAGAAATGGAGGTGTGTGAAGTCACAGAATGGAGTTGTGTGAAGTCACAATGGAGGTGTGTGAAGTCATAGGATGGAGGTGTGTGAAATCAAAGAATTGAGGTGTGTGAAGTCATAGAATGGAGGTGTGTGAAGTCACAGCATGGAGGTGTGTGAAGTCAGAATGGAGATGTGTGAAGTCATAGAATGGAGGTGTTTGAAGTCACAATGCAGGTGTGTGAACTCATAGAATGGAGGTGGGTGAAGTCACAATGCAGGTGTGTGAAGTCATAGAATGGAGATGTGTGAACTCAGAAAGGAAAGGTGTGAAGTCACAGAATAGAGGTGTGTGAAGTCATAGAATGGAGGTGTGTGAAGTCATAGATTGGAAGCGTGTGAAGTCATAGAATGGAGGTGTGTGAATTCATAGATTGAAGGTGTGGGGAAGTCATAGTATGGAGGTGTGTGAAGTCACAGAAATGGAGGTGTGTGAAGTCACAGAATGGAGTTGTGTGAAGTCACAATGGAGGTGTGTGAAGTCATAGGATGGAGGTGTGTGAAATCAAAGAATTGAGGTTTGTGAAGTCATAGAATGGATTGTGTGTGAAATCACAGAAAGGAGGTGTGTGAAGTCACAGAATGGAGGTGTGTAAAGTCACAGAGTGGAGGTGTGTGAAGTCACACAATGGAGGTTTGTGAAGGCATAGAATGGAGGTGTGTGAAGTCACAGAATGCAGGTGTGTGAAGTCAGAATAGAGGTGTGTGAAGTCATAGAATGGAGGTGTGTGAAGTCAGAATGGAGCTGTGTGAAGTCATAGAATGGATGTGTGTGAAGTCAGAATGGAGGTGTGTGAACTCATAGAATGGAGGTGTATGAAGTCACAATGGAGGTGTGTGAAGTCACAGAATGGATGTGTGTGAACTCAGAAAGGAGGTGTGTCAAGTCATAGAATGGAGGTCTGTGAAGTCATAGAATGGAGGTGTGTGAAATCATAGAATGGAGGTGTGTGAAGTCACAGAATTGAGGTGTGTGAAGACAGAATGGACGTGTGTGAAGACAGAGTGGAGGTGTGTGAAGTCAGATAATGCAGGTGTGTGAAGTCACAATGCAGGTGTGTGAAGTCATAGAATGGAGGTGTGTGAAGTCATAGAATGGAGGTGGTGAAGTGACAGAATGGAGGTGTGTGAAGTCATAGAATGGAGGTGTGTGAAGTCACAGAATGGTGGTGTGTGAAGTCATAGAATGCAGGGGTGTGAAGTCATAGAATGGAGGTGTGTTAAGTCATAGAATGGAGGTGTGGAAGTCACAGAATGGAGGTGTGTGAAGTCACAGAATGGAGGTGTGTGAACTGAGAATGGAGGTGTGTGAAGTCACAGAATGGAGGTGTGTGAAGTCATACAATGGAGGGGTGTGAAGTCACAGAATGGAGGGGTGTGAATTCATAGAAGAGAGGTGTGTGAAGTCATAGAATGGAGGTGTGTGAAGTCACATAATGGAGGTGTGTGAAGTCACAGAATGGAGGTGTGTGAAGACACAGAATGGAAGTGGGTGAACTCACAATGGAGGTGTGTGAAGTCACAGAATGGAGGTGTGTGAATTCATAGAAGGGAGGTGTGTGAAGTCATAGAATGGAGGTGTGTGAAGTCACAGAATGGAAGTGTGTGAAGTCAAAATGGAGGTGTGTGAAGTCAGAGAATGGAGGTGTGTGAAGTCAATGAATGGACTTGTGTGAAGTCAAAATTGTGGTGTGTGAAGTCAAAGAATGGATGTGTGTGAAGTCACAGAATGGAGGTGTGTGAAGTCAAAATGGTGGTGTGTGAAGTCAAAGAATGGATGTGTTTGAAGTCATAGAATGGAGGTGTATGAAGTCATAGAATGGAGGTGTATGAAGTCACAGAATGGAGGTGTGTGAAGTCATAGAATGGAGGTCTGTGAATTCATAGATTGAAGGTGTGGGGTAGTCATAGTATGGAGGTGTGTGAAGTCACAGAAATGGAGGTGTGTGAAGTCACAGAATGGAGTTGTGTGAAGTCACAATGGAGGTGTGTGAAGTCATAGGATGGAGGTGTGTGAAATCAAAGAATTGAGGTTTGTGAAGTCATAGAATGGATTGTGTGTGAAATCACAGAAAGGAGGTGTGTGAAGTCACAGAATGGAGGTGTGTAAAGTCACAGAGTGGAGGTGTGTGAAGTCACACAACGGAGGTTTGTGAAGGCATAGAATGGAGGTGTGTGAAGTCACAGAATGCAGGTGTGTGAAGTCAGAATAGAGGTGTGCGAAGTCACAGAATGCAGGTGTGTGAAGTCAGAATGGAGGTGTGTGAACTCATAGAATGGAGGTGTATGAAGTCACAATGGAGGTGTGTGAAGTCACAGAATGGATGTGTGTGAACTCAGAAAGGAGGTGTGTCAAGTCATAGAATGGAGGTCTGTGAAGTCATAGAATGGAAGTGTGTGAAGTCACAGAATGGAGGTGTGTGAAGTCATATATTGGAGGTGTGTGAAGTCAGAATAGAGGTGTGTGAAGTCACAGAATGGAGGTGTGTGAACTCAGAATGGAGGTGTTTGAAGTCATAGATGGAGGTGTGTGAAGTCACAGAATGGAGGTGTGTGAAATCATAGAATGGAATTTTGTGAATTCACAGAATGGAGTTGTGTGAAGTCAGAATGGAGGAGTATGAAGTCATAGAATGGAGGTGTGTGAAGTCAGAATGGAGGTGTGTGAACTCATAGAATGGACGTGTGTGAAGTCACAATGGAGGTGTGTGAAGACATAGAATGGAGGTGTGTGAAGTCACAGAATGGAGGTGTGTGAAGTCATAGAATGGAGGTGTGTGAAGTCATAGAATGGAGGTGTGTGAAGTCATAGAATGGATGTTTCTGAAGTAAGAATGAAGGTGTGTGAAGTCATAGAATGGAGGTGTGTGAAGTCAGAATGGAGGTGTGAAGTCATAGAATGGGGGTGGGTGAAGTCATGGAAAGGAGGTGTGGGAAGTCATAGAATTGAGAAGTTTGAAGTCATAGAGTGGAGGTGAGTGAAGTCACATATTCAAAGTCTGTGAAGTCATAGAATGGAGGTTTGTGAAGTCAGAATGGAGGTGTATGAACTCATAGAATTGAGGTGTGTGAAGTCACAATGGAGGTGTGTGAAGTCATAGAATGGGGGTGTGTGAAATCAGAGAATGGAGGTGTGTGAAGTCAGAATGCAGGTGTGTAAAGTCATAGAATGGAGGTGTGTGAAGTCATAGAATGGAGGTGTGTGAAGTCATAGATTGGAAGCGTGTGAAGTCATAGAATGGAGGTGTGTGAATTCACAGATTGAAGGTGTGGGGAAGTCATAGTATGGAGGTGTGTGAAGTCACAGAAATGGAGGTGTGTGAAGTCACAGAATGGAGTTGTGTGAAGTCACAATGGAGGTGTGTGAAGTCATAGGATGGAGGTGTGTGAAATCAAAGAATTGAGGTTTGTGAAGTCATAGAATGGATTGTGTGTGAAATCACAGAAAGGTGTGTGAAGTCACAGAATGGAGGTGTGTAAAGTCACAGAGTGGAGGTGTGTGAAGTCACACAATGGAGGTTTGTGAAGGCATAGAATGGAGGTGTGTGAAGTCACAGAATGCAGATGTGTGAAGTCAGAATAGAGGTGTGCGAAGTCATAGAATGGAGGTGTGTGAAGTCAGAATGGAGCTGTGTGAAGTCATAGAATGGATGTGTGTGAAGTCAGAATGGAGGTGTGTGAACTCATAGAATGGAGGTGTATGAAGTCACAATGGAGGTGTGTGAAGTCACAGAATGGATGTGTGTGAACTCAGAAAGGAGGTGTGTCAAGTCATAGAATGGAGGTCTGTGAAGTCATAGAATGGAGGTGTGTGAAATCATAGAATGGAGGTGTGTGAAGTCACAGAATTGAGGTGTGTGAAGACAGAATGGAGGTGTGTGAAGACAGAGTGGAGGTGTGTGAAGTCAGATAATGGAGGTGTGTGAAGTCACAATGCAGGTGTGTAAAGTCATAGAATGGAGGTGTGTGAAGTCATAGAATGGAGGTGGTGAAGTGACAGAATGGAGGTGTGTGAAGTCATAGAATGGAGGTGTGTGAAGTCACAGAATGGTGGTGTGTGAAGTCATAGAATGGCGGGGTGTGAAGTCATAGAATGGAGGTGTGTTAATAGAATGGAGGTGTGGAAGTCACAGAATGGAGGTGTGTGAAGTCACAGAATGGAGGTGTGTGAACTGAGAATGGAGGTGTGTGAAGTCACAGAATGGAGGTGTGTGAAGTCATACAATGGAGGGGTGTGAAGTCACAGAATGGAGGGGTGTGAATTCATAGAAGAGAGGTTTGTGAAGTCATAGAATGGAGGTGTGTGAAGTCACATAATGGAGGTGTTTGAAGTCACAGAATGGAGGTGTGTGAAGACACAGAATGGAAGTGGGTGAACTCACAATGTAGGTGTGTGAAGTCACAGAATGGAGGTGTGTGAATTCATAGAAGGGAGGTGTGTCAAGTCATAGAATGGAGGTGTGTGAAGTCACAGAATGGAAGTGTGTGAAGTCAAAATGGAGGTGTGTGAAGTCAGAGAATGGAGGTGTGTGAAGTCAATGAATGGACTTGTGTGAAGGCAAAATTGTGGTGTATGAAGTCAAAGAATGGATGTGTGTGAAGTCACAGAATGGAGGTGTGTGAAGTCAAAATGGAGGTGTGTGAAGTCAAAGAATGGATGTGTTTGAAGTCATAGAATGGAGGTGTATGAAGTCATGGAATGGAGGTGTGTGAAGTCAAACATTGGAAGTGTGTGAAGTTACAGAATGGAGGTGTGTGAAGTCATAGAATGGAGGTGTGTGAAGTCATAGATTGGAGGTGTGTGAAGTCAGAGAATGGAGGTGTGTGAAGTCAGAATGCAGGTGTGTGAAGTCATAGAATGGAGGTGTGTGAAGTCATAGATTGGAAGTTTGTGAAGTCATAAATTGGAGGTGTGTGAAGTCACAGAGGGAGGTGTGTGAAGTCACAGAATGGAGTTCTGTGAAGTCACAGTGGAGGTGTGTGAAGTCATAGAATGGAGGTGTGTGAAGTCATAGATTGGAAGTGTGTGAAGTCATAAATTGGAGGTGTGTGAAGTCACAGAGGGAGGTGTGTGAAGTCACAGAATGGAGTTCTGTGAAGTCACAGTGGAGGTGTGTGAAGTCATAGAATGGAGGTGTGTGAAGTCAAAGAATGGAGGTGTGTGAAGTCATAGAATGGAGGTGTGTGAAGTCACAGCATGGAGGTGTGTGAAGTCAGAATGGAGATGTGTGAAGTCATAGAATGGAGGTGTGTGAAGTCACAATGCAGGTGTGTGAACTCATAGAATGGAGGTGGGTGAAGTCACAATGCAGGTGTGTGAGGTCATAGAATGGAGTTGTGTGAACTCAGAAAGGAGATGTGTGAAGTCACAGAATAGAGGTGTGTGAAGTCATATAATGGAGGTGTGTGAAGTCACAGAATGGAGGTGTGTGAATTCATAGAATGGAGGTGTGTGAAGTCATAGAATGGAGGTGTGTGAAGTCACAGAATGGAGGTGTGTGAAGTAACAGAATGGAGGTGTGTGAAGTCACAGAATGGAAGTGGGTGAACTCACAATGGAGGTGTGTGAAGTCACAGAAAGGAGGTGTGTGAAGTCAGAAGGGAGGTGTGTGAAGTCACAGAATGGAGATGTGTGAACTCAGAATGGAGGTGTGGGAAGTCACAGAATGGAGATTTGTGAAGTCATAGAATGGAGGTGTGTGAGGTCATAGAATGGATGTTTCTGAAGTAAGAATGAAGGTGTGTGAAGTCATAGAATGGAGGTGTGTGAAGTCATAGAATGGAGGTGTGTGAAGTCACAGAATGGAGGTGTGTGAAGTCAGAATGGAGGTGTGAAGTCATAGAATAGAGGTGGGTGAAATCATAGAAAGGAGTTGTGGGAAGTCATAGAATAGAGGAGTGGGAAGTCATAGAATGGAGGTGAGTGAAGTCACAGATCCGAGGTCTGTGAAGTCATAGAATGGAGCTGTGTGATGTCAGAATTGAGGAGTGTGAAGTCCTAGAATGGATGTGTGTGAACTCATAGAATGGAGGTGTGTGACGTCACAATGGAAGTGTGTGAAGTCACAGAATGGAGGTGTGTGAAGTCATATATTGGAGGTGTGTGAAGTCAGAATGGAGGTGTGTGAAGTCACAGAATGGAGGAGTGTGAAGTCATAGATTGAAGGTGTGGGGAAGTCATAGTATGGAGGTGTGTGAAGTCACAGAATGGAGTTGTGTGAAGTCACAGAATGGAGTTGTGTGAAGTCACAATGAAGGTGTGTGAAGTCATAGGATGGAGGTGTGTGAAGTCACAGAATGGAGGTGTGTGAATTCATAGAAGGGAGGTGTGTGAAGTCATAGAATGGAGGTGTGTGAAGTCACAGAATGGAAGTGTGTGAAGTCAAAATGGAGGTGTGTGAAGTCAGAGAATGGAGGTGTGTGAAGTCAATGAATGGACTTTGTGAAGTCAAAATTGTGGTGTGTGAAGTCAAAGAATGGATGTGTGTGAAGTCACAGAATGGAGGTGTGTGAAGTCAAAATGGCGGTGTGTGAAGTCAAAGAATGGATGTGTTTGAAGTCATAGAATGGAGGTGTATAAAGTCATGGAATGGAGGTGTGTGAAGTCAAACATTGGAAGTGTGTGAAGTTACAGAATGGAGGTGTGTGAAGTCATAGAATGGAGGTGTGTGAAGTCACAGCATGGAGGTGTGTGAAGTCAGAATGGAGATGTGTGAAGTCATAGAATGGAGGTGTGTGAAGTCAAAATGCAGGTGTGTGAACTCATAAAATGGAGGTGGGTGAAGTCACAATGCCGGTGTGTGAAGTCATAGAATGGAGTTGTGTGAACTCAGAAAGGAGGTGTGTGAAGTCACAGAATAGAGGTGTGTGAAGTCATATAATGGAGGTGTGTGAAGTCACAGAATGGAGGTGTGTGAATTCATAGATTGGAGGTGTGTGAAGTCATAGAATGGAGGTGTGTGAAGTCACAGAATGGAGGTGTGTGAAGTCACAGAGGGGAAGTGGGTGAACTCACAATGGAGGTGTGTGAAGTCACAGAAAGGAGGTGTGTGAAGTCAGAAGGGAGGTGTGTGAAGTCACAGAATGTAGATGTGTGAACTCAGAATGGAGGTGTGGGAAGTAACAGAATGGAGATTTGTGAAGTCATAGAATGGAGGTGTGTGAGGTCATAGAATGGATGTTTCTGAATTAAGAATGAAGGTGTGTGAAGTCATAGAATGGAGGTGTGTGAAGTCATAGAATGGAGGTGTGTGAAGTCACAAAATGGAGGTGTGTGAAGTCAGAATGGAGGTGTGAAGTCATAGAATAGAGGTGGGTGAAGTCATAGAATGGAGTTGTGGGAAGTCATAGAATAGAGGAGTGTGAAGTCATAGAATGGAGGTGAGTGAAGTCACAGATCCGAGGTCTGTGAAGTCATAGAATGGAGCTGTGTGATGTCAGAATTGAGGAGTGTGAAGTCCTAGAATGGATGTGTGTGAAGTCATAGAATGGAGGTGTGTGACGTCACAATGGAAGTGTGTGAAGTCACAGAATGGAGGTGTGTGAAGTCATATATTGGAGGTGTGTGAAGTCAGAATGGAGGTGTGTGAAGTCACAGAATGGAGGTGTGTGAACTCAGAATGGAGGTGTTTGAAGTCATAGAAGGAGGTGTGTGAAGTCACAGTATGGAGGTGTGTGAAATCATAGAATGGAATTTTGTGAATTCACAGAATGGAGCTGTGTGAAGTCAGAATGGAGGAGTGTGAAGTCATAGAATGGAGGTGTGTGAAGTCAGAATGGAGGTGTGTGAACTCATAGAATGGACGTGTGTGAAGTCACAATGGAGGTGTGTGAAGACAGAGAATGGAGGTGTGTGAAGTCACAGAATGGAGGTGTGTGAAGTCATAGAATGGATGTTTCAGTAATAAGAATGAAGGTGTGTGAAGTCATATAATGGAGGTGTGTGAAGTCAAAATGGAGGTGTGTGAACTCATAGAGTGGAGGTGTGTGAAGTCACAGAATGGAGGTGTGTGAAGTCATAGAATGGATGTTTCAGTAATAAGAATGAAGGTGTGTGAAGTCATATAATGGAGGTGTGTGAAGTCAAAATGGAGGTGTGTGAACTCATAGAGTGGAGGTGTGTGAAGTCACAGAATGGAGGTGTGTGAAGTCACAGAATGGAGGTGTGTGAACTCAGAATGGAGGTGTTTGAAGTCATAGATGGAGGTGTGTGAAGTCACAGTATGGAGGTGTGTGAAATCATAGAATGGAATTTTGTGAATTCTCAGAATGGAGCTGTGTGAAGTCAGAATGGAGGAGTGTGAAGTCATAGAATGGAGGTGTGTGAAGTCAGAATGGAGGTGTGTGAACTCATAGAATGGACGTGTGTGAAGTCACAATGGAGGTGTGTGAAGACAGAGAATGGAGGTGTGTGAAGTCACAGAATGGAGGTGTGTGAAGTCATAGAATGGAGGTGTGTGAAGTCATAGAATGGAGCTGTGTGAAGTCATAGAATGGATGTTTCAGTAATAAGAATGAAGGTGTGTGAAGTCATATAATGGAGGTGTGTGAAGTCAAAATGGAGGTGTGTGAACTCATAGAGTGGAGGTGTGTGAAGTCACAGAATGGAGGTGTGTGAAGTCAGAATGGAGGTGTGAAGTCATAGAATGGTGGTGGGGAAGTCATGGAAAGGAGGTGTGGAAAGTCATAGAATGGAGAAGTTTGAAGTCATAGAGTGGAGGTGAGTGAAGTCACATATTCAAAGTCTGTGAAGTCATAGAATGCAGGTTTGTGAAGTCAGAATGGAGGTGTATGAACTCATAGAATGGAGGTGTGTGAAGTCACAATGGAGGCGTGTGAAGTCATAGAATGGGGGTGTGTGAAGTCATAGAATGGAGTTGTGTGAAGTCACAATGGAGGTGTGTGAAGTCATAGGATGCAGGTGTGTGAAATCAAAGAATGGAGGTGTGTGAAGTCATAGAATGGATTGTGTGTGAAATCACAGAAAGCAGGTGTGTGAAGTCACAGAATGGAGGTGTGTAAAGTCACAGAGTGGAGGTGTGTGAAGTCACACAATGGAGGTTTGTGAAGTCATAGAATGGAGGTGTGTGAAGTCACACAATGGAGGTTTGTGAAGTCATAGAATGGAGGTGTGTGAAGTCAGAATGGAGGTGTGTGAACTCATAGAATGGAGGTGTATGAAGTCACAATGGAGGTGTGTGAAGTCACAGAATGGATGTGTGTGAACTCAGGAAGGAGGTGTGTCAAGTCATAGAATGGAGGTCCATGAAGTCATAGAATGGAGGTGTGTGAAATAATAGAATGGAGGTGTGTGAAGTCACAGAATTGAGGTGTGTGAAGACAGAATGGAGGTGTGTGAAGACAGAATGGAGGTGTGTGAAGTCAGATAATGGAGGTGGGTGAAGTCACAATGCAGTTGTGTGAAGTCATAGAATGGAGGTGTGTGAAGTCATAGAATGGAGGTGGTGAAGTGACAGAATGGAGGTGTGTGAAGTCATAGAATGGAGGTGTGTGAAGTCACAGAATGGTGGTGTGTGAAGTCAAAGAATGGAGGGGTGTGAAGTCGTAGAATGGAGGTGTGTTAAGTCATAGAATGGAGGTGTGGAAGTCACAGAATGGAGGTGTGTGAAGTCATACAATGGAGGTGTGTGAACTGAGAATGGAGGTGTGTGAAGTCACAGAATTGAGGTGTGTGAAGTCATACAATGGAGGTGTGTGAAGTCACAGAATGGAGGGGTGTGAATTCATAGAAGGGAAGTGTGTGAAGTCATAGAATGGAGGTGTGTGAAGTCACCTAATGGAGGTGTGTGAAGTCACAGAATGGAGGTGTGTGAAGACACAGAATGGAAGTGGGTGAACTCACAATGGAGGTGTGTGAAGTCACAGAATGGAGGTGTGTGAATTCATAGAAGGGAGGTGTGTCAAGTCATAGAATGGAGGTGTGTGAAGTCACAGAATGGAAGTGTGTGAAGTCAAAATGGAGGTGTGTGAAGTCAGAGAATGGAGGTGTGTGAAGTCAATGAATGGACTTGTGTGAAGGCAAAATTGTGGTGTATGAAGTCAAAGAATGGATGTGTGTGAAGTCACAGAATGCAGGTGTGTGAAGTCAAAATGGAGGTGTGTGAAGTCAAAGAATGGATGTGTTTGAAGTCATAGAATGGAGGTGTATGAAGTCATGGAATGGAGGTGTGTGAAGTCAAACATTGGAAGTGTGTGAAGTTACAGAATGGAGGTGTGTGAAGTCATAGAATGGA
Source organism: Megascapheus bottae (assembly GCA_024803745.1). Taxonomy (NCBI): domain Eukaryota; kingdom Metazoa; phylum Chordata; class Mammalia; order Rodentia; family Geomyidae; genus Megascapheus; species Megascapheus bottae. The sequence continues at coordinate 191,736 of JANJXV010000858.1, read as the reverse complement.
GGTGTGTGAAGTCATAGATTGGAGGTGTGTGAAGTCAGAGAATGGAGGTGTTTGAAGTCAGAATGCAGGTGTGTGAAGTCATAGAATGGAGGTGTGTGAAGTCATAGATTGGAAGTTTGTGAAGTCATAAATTGGAGGTGTGTGAAGTCACAGAGGGAGGTGTGTGAAGTCACAGAATGGAGTTCTGTGAAGTCACAGTGGAGGTGTGTGAAGTCATAGAATGGAGGTGTGTGAAGTCATAGATTGGAAGTGTGTGAAGTCATAAATTGGAGGTGTGTGAAGTCACAGAGGGAGGTGTGTGAAGTCACAGAATGGAGTTCTGTGAAGTCACAGTGGAGGTGTGTGAAGTCATAGAATGGAGGTGTGTGAAGTCAAAGAATGGAGGTGTGTGAAGTCATAGAATGGAGGTGTGTGAAGTCACAGCATGGAGGTGTGTGAAGTCAGAATGGAGATGTGTGAAGTCATAGAATGGAGGTGTGTGAAGTCACAATGCAGGTGTGTGAACTCATAGAATGGAGGTGGGTGAAGTCACAATGCAGGTGTGTGAGGTCATAGAATGGAGTTGTGTGAACTCAGAAAGGAGATGTGTGAAGTCACAGAATAGAGGTGTGTGAAGTCATATAATGGAGGTGTGTGAAGTCACAGAATGGAGGTGTGTGAATTCATAGAATGGAGGTGTGTGAAGTCATAGAATGGAGGTGTGTGAAGTCACAGAATGGAGGTGTGTGAAGTAACAGAATGGAGGTGTGTGAAGTCACAGAATGGAAGTGGGTGAACTCACAATGGAGGTGTGTGAAGTCACAGAAAGGAGGTGTGTGAAGTCAGAAGGGAGGTGTGTGAAGTCACAGAATGGAGATTTGTGAAGTCATAGAATGGAGGTGTGTGAGGTCATAGAATGGATGTTTCTGAAGTAAGAATGAAGGTGTGTGAAGTCATAGAATGGAGGTGTGTGAAGTCATAGAATGGAGGTGTGTGAAGTCACAGAATGGAGGTGTGTGAAGTCAGAATGGAGGTGTGAAGTCATAGAATAGAGGTGGGTGAAATCATAGAAAGGAGTTGTGGGAAGTCATAGAATAGAGGAGTGGGAAGTCATAGAATGGAGGTGAGTGAAGTCACAGATCCGAGGTCTGTGAAGTCATAGAATGGAGCTGTGTGATGTCAGAATTGAGGAGTGTGAAGTCCTAGAATGGATGTGTGTGAACTCATAGAATGGAGGTGTGTGACGTCACAATGGAAGTGTGTGAAGTCACAGAATGGAGGTGTGTGAAGTCATATATTGGAGGTGTGTGAAGTCAGAATGGAGGTGTGTGAAGTCACAGAATGGAGGAGTGTGAAGTCATAGATTGAAGGTGTGGGGAAGTCATAGTATGGAGGTGTGTGAAGTCACAGAATGGAGTTGTGTGAAGTCACAGAATGGAGTTGTGTGAAGTCACAATGAAGGTGTGTGAAGTCATAGGATGGAGGTGTGTGAAGTCACAGAATGGAGGTGTGTGAATTCATAGAAGGGAGGTGTGTGAAGTCATAGAATGGAGGTGTGTGAAGTCACAGAATGGAAGTGTGTGAAGTCAAAATGGAGGTGTGTGAAGTCAGAGAATGGAGGTGTGTGAAGTCAATGAATGGACTTTGTGAAGTCAAAATTGTGGTGTGTGAAGTCAAAGAATGGATGTGTGTGAAGTCACAGAATGGAGGTGTGTGAAGTCAAAATGGAGGTGTGTGAAGTCAAAGAATGGATGTGTTTGAAGTCATAGAATGGAGGTGTATAAAGTCATGGAATGGAGGTGTGTGAAGTCAAACATTGGAAGTGTGTGAAGTTACAGAATGGAGGTGTGTGAAGTCATAGAATGGAGGTGTGTGAAGTCACAGCATGGAGGTGTGTGAAGTCAGAATGGAGATGTGTGAAGTCATAGAATGGAGGTGTGTGAAGTCAAAATGCAGGTGTGTGAACTCATAAAATGGAGGTGGGTGAAGTCACAATGCCGGTGTGTGAAGTCATAGAATGGAGTTGTGTGAACTCAGAAAGGAGGTGTGTGAAGTCACAGAATAGAGGTGTGTGAAGTCATATAATGGAGGTGTGTGAAGTCACAGAATGGAGGTGTGTGAATTCATAGATTGGAGGTGTGTGAAGTCATAGAATGGAGGTGTGTGAAGTCACAGAATGGAGGTGTGTGAAGTCACAGAATGGAAGTGGGTGAACTCACAATGGAGGTGTGTGAAGTCACAGAAAGGAGGTGTGTGAAGTCAGAAGGGAGGTGTGTGAAGTCACAGAATGGAGATGTGTGAACTCAGAATGGAGGTGTGGGAAGTCACAGAATGGAGATTTGTGAAGTCATAGAATGGAGGTGTGTGAGGTCATAGAATGGATGTTTCTGAATTAAGAATGAAGGTGTGTGAAGTCATAGAATGGAGGTGTGTGAAGTCATAGAATGGAGGTGTGTGAAGTCACAAAATGGAGGTGTGTGAAGTCAGAATGGAGGTGTGAAGTCATAGAATAGAGGTGGGTGAAGTCATAGAATGGAGTTGTGGGAAGTCATAGAATAGAGGAGTGTGAAGTCATAGAATGGAGGTGAGTGAAGTCACAGATCCGAGGTCTGTGAAGTCATAGAATGGAGCTGTGTGATGTCAGAATTGAGGAGTGTGAAGTCCTAGAATGGATGTGTGTGAAGTCATAGAATGGAGGTGTGTGACGTCACAATGGAAGTGTGTGAAGTCACAGAATGGAGGTGTGTGAAGTCATATATTGGAGGTGTGTGAAGTCAGAATGGAGGTGTGTGAAGTCACAGAATGGAGGTGTGTGAACTCAGAATGGAGGTGTTTGAAGTCATAGATGGAGGTGTGTGAAGTCACAGTATGGAGGTGTGTGAAATCATAGAATGGAATTTTGTGAATTCACAGAATGGAGCTGTGTGAAGTCAGAATGGAGGAGTGTGAAGTCATAGAATGGAGGTGTGTGAAGTCAGAATGGAGGTGTGTGAACTCATAGAATGGACGTGTGTGAAGTCACAATGGAGGTGTGTGAAGACAGAGAATGGAGGTGTGTGAAGTCACAGAATGGAGGTGTGTGAAGTCATAGAATGGAGGTGTGTGAAGTCATAGAATGGAGCTGTGTGAAGTCATAGAATGGATGTTTCAGTAATAAGAATGAAGGTGTGTGAAGTCATATAATGGAGGTGTGTGAAGTCAAAATGGAGGTGTGTGAACTCATAGAGTGGAGGTGTGTGAAGTCACAGAATGGAGGTGTGTGAAGTCAGAATGGAGGTGTGAAGTCATAGAATGGTGGTGGGGAAGTCATGGAAAGGAGGTGTGGAAAGTCATAGAATGGAGAAGTTTGAAGTGATAGAGTGGAGGTGAGTGAAGTCACATATTCAAAGTCTGTGAAGTCATAGAATGCAGGTTTGTGAAGTCAGAATGGAGGTGTATGAACTCATAGAATGGAGGTGTGTGAAGTCACAATGGAGGCGTGTGAAGTCATAGAATGGGGGTGTGTGAAGTCATAGAATGGAGTTGTGTGAAGTCACAATGGAGGTGTGTGAAGTCATAGGATGCAGGTGTGTGAAATCAAAGAATGGAGGTGTGTGAAGTCATAGAATGGATTGTGTGTGAAATCACAGAAAGCAGGTGTGTGAAGTCACAGAATGGAGGTGTGTAAAGTCACAGAGTGGAGGTGTGTGAAGTCACACAATGGAGGTTTGTGAAGTCATAGAATGGAGGTGTGTGAAGTCACACAATGGAGGTTTGTGAAGTCATAGAATGGAGGTGTGTGAAGTCAGAATGGAGGTGTGTGAACTCATAGAATGGAGGTGTATGAAGTCACAATGGAGGTGTGTGAAGTCACAGAATGGATGTGTGTGAACTCAGGAAGGAGGTGTGTCAAGTCATAGAATGGAGGTCCATGAAGTCATAGAATGGAGGTGTGTGAAATAATAGAATGGAGGTGTGTGAAGTCACAGAATTGAGGTGTGTGAAGACAGAATGGAGGTGTGTGAAGACAGAATGGAGGTGTGTGAAGTCAGATAATGGAGGTGGGTGAAGTCACAATGCAGTTGTGTGAAGTCATAGAATGGAGGTGTGTGAAGTCATAGAATGGAGGTGGTGAAGTGACAGAATGGAGGTGTGTGAAGTCATAGAATGGAGGTGTGTGAAGTCACAGAATGGTGGTGTGTGAAGTCAAAGAATGGAGGGGTGTGAAGTCGTAGAATGGAGGTGTGTTAAGTCATAGAATGGAGGTGTGGAAGTCACAGAATGGAGGTGTGTGAAGTCACAGAATGGAGGTGTGTGAACTGAGAATGGAGGTGTGTGAAGTCACAGAATTGAGGTGTGTGAAGTCATACAATGGAGGTGTGTGAAGTCACAGAATGGAGGGGTGTGAATTCATAGAAGGGAAGTGTGTGAAGTCATAGAATGGAGGTGTGTGAAGTCACCTAATGGAGGTGTGTGAAGTCACAGAATGGAGGTGTGTGAAGACACAGAATGGAAGTGGGTGAACTCACAATGGAGGTGTGTGAAGTCACAGAATGGAGGTGTGTGAATTCATAGAAGGGAGGTGTGTCAAGTCATAGAATGGAGGTGTGTGAAGTCACAGAATGGAAGTGTGTGAAGTCAAAATGGAGGTGTGTGAAGTCAGAGAATGGAGGTGTGTGAAGTCAATGAATGGACTTGTGTGAAGGCAAAATTGTGGTGTATGAAGTCAAAGAATGGATGTGTGTGAAGTCACAGAATGGAGGTGTGTGAAGTCAAAATGGAGGTGTGTGAAGTCAAAGAATGGATGTGTTTGAAGTCATAGAATGGAGGTGTATGAAGTCATGGAATGGAGGTGTGTGAAGTCAAACATTGGAAGTGTGTGAAGTTACAGAATGGAGGTGTGTGAAGTCATAGAATGGAGGTGTGTGAAGTCATAGATTGGAGGTGTGTGAAGTCAGAGAATGGAGGTGTGTGAAGTCAGAATGCAGGTGTGTGAAGTCATAGAATGGAGGTGTGTGAAGTCATAGATTGGAAGTTTGTGAAGTCATAAATTGGAGGTGTGTGAAGTCACAGAGGGAGGTGTGTGAAGTCACAGAATGGAGTTCTGTGAAGTCACATTGGAGGTGTGTGAAGTCATAGAATGGAGGTGTGTGAAGTCATAGATTGGAAGTGTGTGAAGTCATAAATTGGAGGTGTGTGAAGTCACAGAGGGAGGTGTGTGAAGTCACAGAATGGAGTTCTGTGAAGTCACAGTGGAGGTGTGTGAAGTCATAGATTGGAGGTGTGTGAAGTCACAGAGGGAGGTGTGTGAAGTCACAGAATGGAGTTCTGTGAAGTCACAGTGGAGGTGTGTGAAGTCACAGAATGGAGGTGTGTGAAGTCAAAGAATGGAGGTGTGTGAAGTCATAGAATGGAGGTGTGTGAAGTCACAGCATGGAGGTGTGTGAAGTCAGAATGGAGATGTGTGAAGTCATAGAATGGAGGTGTGTGAACTCAGAAAGGAGATGTGTGAAGTCACAGAATAGAGGTGTCTGAAGTCATATAATGGAGGTGTGTGAAGTCACAGAATGGAGGTGTGTGAATTCATAGAATGGAGGTGTGTGAAGTCATAGAATGGAGGTGTGTGAAGTCACAGAATGGAGGTGTGTGACGTAACAGAATGGAGGTGTGTGAAGTCACAGAATGGAAGTGGGTGAACTCACAATGGAGGTGTGTGAAGTCACAGAAAGGAGGTGTGTGAAGTCAGAAGGGAGGTGTGTGAAGTCACAGAATGGACATGTGTGAACTCAGAATGGAGGTGTGGGAAGTCACAGAATGGAGATTTGTGAAGTCATGGAATGGAGGTGTGTGAGGTCATAGAATGGATGTTTCTGAAGTAAGAATGAAGGTGTGTGAAGTCATAGAATGGAGGTGTGTGAAGTCATAGAATGGAGGTGTGTGAAGTCACAGAATGGAGGTGTGTGAAGTCAGAATGGAGGTGTGAAGTCATAGAATAGAGGTGGGTGAAGTCATAGAAAGGAGTTGTGGGAAGTCATAGAATAGAGGAGTGTGAAGTCATAGAATGGAGGTGAGTGAAGTCACAGATCCGAGGTCTGTGAAATCATAGAATGGAGCTGTGTGATGTCAGAATTGAGGAGTGTGAAGTCCTAGAATGGATGTGTGTGAACTCATAGAATGGAAGTGTGTGAAGTCACAGAATGGAGGTGTGTGAAGTCATATATTGGAGGTGTGTGAAGTCAGAATGGAGGTGTGTGAAGTCACAGAATGGAGGTGTGTGAACTCAGAATGGAGGTGTTTGAAGTCATAGATGGAGGTGTGTGAAGTCACAGTATGGAGGTGTGTGAAATCATAGAATGGAATTTTGTGAATTCACAGAATGGAGCTGTGTGAAGTCAGAATGGGGAGTGTGAAGTCATAGAATGGAGGTGTGTGAAGTCAGAATGGAGGTGTGTGAAGTCAGAATGGAGGTGTGTGAACTCATAGAATGGACGTGTGTGAAGTCACAATGGAGGTGTGTGAAGACAGAGAATGGAGGTGTGTGAAGTCACAGAATGGAGGTGTGTGAAGTCAAAGAATGGAGGTGTGTGAAGTCACAGAATGGAGGTGTGTGAAGACAGAATGCAGGTGTGAAGTCATAGAATACAGGTGGGTGAAGTCATAGAAAGGAGTTGTGGGAAGTCATAGAATAGAGGAGTGTGAAGTCATAGAATGGAGGTGAGTGAAGTCACAGATCCGAGGTCTGTGAAGTCATAGAATGGAGCTGTGTGATGTCAGAATTGAGGTGTATGAACTCAGAGAATGGAGGTGTGTGAAGTCACAATGGAGGTGTGTGAAGTCATAGAATGGGGGTGTGTGAAGTCACAGAATGGAGGTGTGTGAAGTCAGAATGCAGGTGTGTAAAGTCATAGAATGGAGGTGTGTGAAGTCATAGAATGGAGGTGTGTGAAGTCATAGAATGGAGGTGTGTGAAGTCAGAGAATGGAGGTGTGTGAAGTCAGTATGCAGGTGTGTGAAGTCATAGAATGGGGGTGTGTGAAGTCATAGATTGGAAGTGTGTGAAGTCATAAATTGGATGTGTGTGAAGTCACAGAGGGAGGTGTGTGAAGTCACAGAATGGAGTTCTGTGAAGTCACAGTGGAGGTGTGTGAAGGCATAGAATGGAGGTGTGTGAAGTCACAGCATGGAGGTGTGTGAAGTCAGAATGGAGATGTGTGAAGTCATAGAATGGAGGTGTGTGAAGTCACATTGCAGGTGTGTGAACTCATAGAATGGAGGTGGGTGAAGTCACAATGCAGGTGTGTGAAGTCATAGAATGGAGTTGTGTGAACTCAGAAAGGAGGTGTGTGAAGTCACAGAATAGAGGTGTGTGAAGTCATACAATGGAGGTGTGTGAAGTCACAGAATGGAGGTGTGTGAATTCATAGAATGGAGGTGTGTGAAGTCATAGAATGGAGGTGTGTGAAGTCACAGAATGGAGGTGTGTGAAGTAACAGAATGGAGGTGTGTGAAGTCACAGAATGGAAGTGGGTGAACTCACAATGGAGGTGTGTGAAGTCACAGAATGGAGATGTGTGAACTCAGAATGGAGGTGTGGGAAGTCACAGAATGGAGATTTGTGAAGTCATAGAATGGAGGTGTGTGAGGTCATACAATGGATGTTTCTGAAGTAAGAATGAAGGTGTGTGAAGTCATAGAATGGAGGTGTGTGAAGTCATAGAATGAAGGTGTGTGAAGTCACAGAATGGAGGTGTGTGAAGTCAGAATGGAGGTGTTAAGTCATAGAATAGAGGTGGGTGAAGTCATAGAAAGGAGTTGTGGGAAGTCATAGAATAGAGGAGTGTGAAGTCATAGAATGGAGGTGAGTGAAGTCACAGATCCGAGGTCTGTGAAGTCATAGAATGGAGCTGTGTGATGTCAGAATTGAGGAGTGTGAAGTCCTAGAATGGATGTGTGTGAACTCATAGAATGGAGGTGTGTGACGTCACAATGGAAGTGTGTGAAGTCACAGAATGGAAGTGTGTGAAGTCATATATTGGAGGTGTGTGAAGTCAGAATGGAGGTGTGTGAAGTCACAGAATGGAGGTGTGTGAACTCAGAATGGAGGTGTTTGAATTCATAGATGGAGGTGTGTGAAGTCACAGTATGGAGGTGTGTGAAATGATAGAATGGAATTTTGTGAATTCACAGAATGGAGCTGTGTGAAGTCAGAATGGAGGAGTGTGAAGTCATGGAATGGAGGTGTGTGAAGTCAGAATGGAGGTGTATGAACTCATAGAATGGAGGTGTGTGAAGTCACAATGGAGGTGTGTGAAGTCATAGAATGGGGGTGTGTGAAATCAGAGAATGGAGGTGTGTGAAGTCATAATGCAGGTGTGTAAATTCATAGAATGGAGGTGTGTGAAGTTATAGAATGGAGGTGTGTGAAGTCATAGATTGGAGGCGTGTGAAGTCATAGAATGGAGGTGTGTGAATTCATAGATTGAAGGTGTGGGGAAGTCATAGTATGGAGTTGTGTCTAGTCACAGAAATGGAGGTGTGTGAAGTCACAGAATGGAGTTGTGTGAAGTCACAATGGAGGTGTTCGAAGTCAAGAATGGAGGCATGTGCAGTCAGAATGGAGCTGTGTGAAGTCATAGAATGGATGTGTGTGAAGTCAGAATGGAGGTGTGTGAACTCATAGAATGGAGGTGTTTGAAGTCACAATGGAGGTGTGTGAAGTCACAGAATGGATGTGTGTGAACTCAGAAAGGAGGTGTGTGAAGTCATAGAATGGAGGTCTGTGAAGTCATAGATTGGAGGTGTGTGAAATCATAGAATGGAGGTGTGTGAAGTCACAGAATTGAGGTGTGTGAAGACAGAATGGAGGTGTGTGAAGACAGAATGGAGGTGTGTGAAGTCAGATAATGGAGGTGTGTGAAGTCACAATGCAGGTGTGTGAAGTCATAGAATGGAGGTGTGTGAAGTCATAGAATGGAGGTGGTGAAGTGACAGAATGGAGGTGTGTGAAGTCATAGAATGGAGGTGTGTGAAGTCACAGAATGGTCGTGTTTGAAGTCATAGAATGGAGGTGTGTTAAGTCATAGAATGGAGGTGTGGAAGTCACAGAATGGAGGTGTGTGAAGTCACAGAATAGAGGTGCGTGAGGACACAGAATGGAAGTGGGTGAACTCACAATGGAGGTGTGTGAAGTCACAGAATGGAGGTGTGTGAATTCATAGAAGGGAGATGTGTGAAGTCATAGAATGGAGGTGTGTGAAGTCACAGAATGAAAGTGTGTGAAGTCAAAATGGAGGTGTGTGAAGTCAGAGAATGGAGGTGTGTGAAGTCAATGAATGGACTTGTGTGAAGTCAAAATTGTGGTGTGTGAAGTCAAAGAATGGATGTGTGTGAAGTCACAGAATGGAGGTGTGTGAAGTCAAATGGAGGTGTGTGAAGTCAAAGAATGGATGTGTTTGAAGTCATAGAATGGAGGTGTATGAAGTCATGGAATGGAGGTGTGTGAAGTCAAACATTGGAAGTGTGTGAAGTTACAGAATGGAGGTGTGTGAAGTCATAGAATGGAGGTGTGTGAAGTCATAGAATAGAGGTGTGTGAAGTCAGAGAATGGAGGTGTGTGAAGTCAGAATGCAGGTGTGTGAAGTCATAGAATGGAGGTGTGTGAAGTCATAGATTGGAAGTGTGTGAAGTCATAAATTGGAGGTGTGTGAAGTCACAGAGGGAGGTGTGTGAAGTCACAGAATGGAGTTCTGTGAAGTCACAGAGGAGGTGTGTGAAGTCATAGAATGGAGGTGTGTGCAGTCATAGATTGGAAGTGTGTGAAGTCATATATTGGAGGTGTGTGAAGTCACAGAGGGAGGTGTGTGAAGTCACAGAATGGAGTTCTGTGAAGTCACAGTGGAGGTGTGTGAAGTCACAGAATGGAGGTGTGTGAAGTCAAAGAATGGAGGTGTGTGAAGTCATAGAATGGAGGTGTGTGAAGTCACAGCACGGAGGTGTGTGAAGTCAGAATGGAGATGTGTGAAGTCATAGAATGGTGGTGTGTGAACTCAGAAAGGAGATGTGTGAAGTCACAGAATAGAGGTGTCTGAAGTCATATAATGGAGGTGTGTGAAGTCACAGAATGGAGGTGTGTGAATTCATAGAATGGAGGTGTGTGAAGTCATAGAATGGAGGTGTGTGAAGTCACAGAATGGAGGTGTGTGAAGTAACAGAATGGAGGTGTGTGAAGTCACAGAATGGAAGTGGGTGAACTCACAATGGAGGTGTGTGAAGTCACAGAAAGGAGGTGTGTGAAGTCAGAAGGGAGGTGTGTGAAGTCACAGAATGGAGATGTGTGAACTCAGAATGGAGGTGTGGGAAGTCACAGAATGGAGATTTGTGAAGTCATAGAATGGAGGTGTGTGAGGTCATAGAATGGATGTTTCTGAAGTAAGAATGAAGGTGTGTGAAGTCATAGAATGGAGGTGTGTGAAGTCATAGAATGGAGGTGTGTGAAGTCACAGAATGGAGGTGTGTGAAGTCAGAATGGAGGTGTGAAGTCATAGAATAGAGGTGGGTGAAGTCATAGAAAGAGTTGTGGGAAGTCATAGAATAGAGGAGTGTGAAGTCATAGAATGGAGGTGAGTGAAGTCACAGATCCGAGGTCTGTGAAGTCATAGAATGGAGCTGTGTGATGTCAGAATTGAGGAGTGTGAAGTCCTAGAATGGATGTGTGTGAACTCATAGAATGGAGGTGTGTGAAGTCACAGAATGGAGGTGTGTGAAGTCATATATTGGAGGTGTGTGAAGTCAGAATGGAGGTGTGTGAAGTCACAGAATGGAGGTGTGTGAACTCAGAATGGAGGTGTTTGAAGTCATAGATGGAGGTGTGTGAAGTCACAGTATGGAGGTGTGTGAAATCATAGAATGGAATTTTGTGAATTCACAGAATGGAGCTGTGTGAAGTCAGAATGGGGAGTGTGAAGTCATAGAATGGAGGTGTGTGAAGTCAGAATGGAGGTGTGTGAAGTCAGAATGGAGGTGTGTGAACTCATAGAATGGACGTGTGTGAAGTCACAATGGAGGTGTGTGAAGACAGAGAATGGAGGTGTGTGAAGTCACAGAATGGAGGTGTGTGAAGTCAAAGAATGGAGGTGTGTGAAGTCACAGAATGGAGGTGTGTGAAGACAGAATGGAGGTGTGAAGTCATAGAATAGAGGTGGGTGAAGTCATAGAAAGGAGTTGTGGGAAGTCATAGAATAGAGGAGTGTGAAGTCATAGAATGGAGGTGAGTGAAGTCACAGATCCGAGGTCTGTGAAGTCATAGAATGGAGCTGTGTGATGTCAGAATTGAGGTGTACGAACTCAGAGAATGGAGGTGTGTGAAGTCACAATGGAGGTGTGTGAAGTCATAGAATGGGGGTGTGTGAAGTCACAGAATGGAGGTGTGTGAAGTCAGAATGCAGGTGTGTAAAGTCATAGAATGGAGGTGTGTGAAGTCATAGAATGGAGGTGTGTGAAGTCATAGAATGGAGGTGTGTGAAGTCAGAGAATGGAGGTGTGTGAAGTCAGTATGCAGGTGTGTGAAGTCATAGAATGGGGGTGTGTGAAGTCATAGATTGGAAGTGTGTGAAGTCATAAATTGGAGGTGTGTGAAGTCACAGAGGGAGGTGTGTGAAGTCACAGAATGGAGTTCTGTGAAGTCACAGTGGAGGTGTGTGAAGGCATAGAATGGAGGTGTGTGAAGTCACAGCATGGAGGTGTGTGAAGTCAGAATGGAGATGTGTGAAGTCATAGAATGGAGGTGTGTGAAGTCACATTGCAGGTGTGTGAACTCATAGAATGGAGGTGGGTGAAGTCACAATGCAGGTGTGTGAAGTCATAGAATGGAGTTGTGTGAACTCAGAAAGGAGGTGTGTGAAGTCACAGAATAGAGGTGTGTGAAGTCATACAATGGAGGTGTGTGAAGTCACAGAATGGAGGTGTGTGAATTCATAGAATGGAGGTGTGTGAAGTCATAGAATGGAGGTGTGTGAAGTCACAGAATGGAGGTGTGTGAAGTAACAGAATGGAGGTGTGTGAAGTCACAGAATGGAAGTGGGTGAACTCACAATGGAGGTGTGTGAAGTCACAGAATGGAGATGTGTGAACTCAGAATGGAGGTGTGGGAAGTCACAGAATGGAGATTTGTGAAGTCATAGAATGGAGGTGTGTGAGGTCATACAATGGATGTTTCTGAAGTAAGAATGAAGGTGTGTGAAGTCATAGAATGGAGGTGTGTGAAGTCATAGAATGAAGGTGTGTGAAGTCACAGAATGGAGGTGTGTGAAGTCAGAATGGAGGTGTTAAGTCATAGAATAGAGGTGGGTGAAGTCAAAGAAAGGAGTTGTGGGAAGTCATAGAATAGAGGAGTGTGAAGTCATAGAATGGAGGTGAGTGAAGTCACAGATCCGAGGTCTGTGAAGTCATAGAATGGAGCTGTGTGATGTCAGAATTGAGGAGTGTGAAGTCCTAGAATGGATGTGTGTGAACTCATAGAATGGAGGTGTGTGACGTCACAATGGAAGTGTGTGAAGTCACAGAATGGAAGTGTGTGAAGTCATATATTGGAGGTGTGTGAAGTCAGAATGGAGGTGTGTGAAGTCACAGAATGGAGGTGTGTGAACTCAGAATGGAGGTGTTTGAAGTCATAGATGGAGGTGTGTGAAGTCACAGTATGGAGGTGTGTGAAATGATAGAATGGAATTTTGTGAATTCACAGAATGGAGCTGTGTGAAGTCAGAATGGAGGAGTGTGAAGTCATGGAATGGAGGTGTGTGAAGTCAGAATGGTGGTGTGTGAACTCATAGAATGGACGTGTGTGAAGTCACAATGGAGGTGTGTGAAGACAGAGAATGGAGGTGTGTGAAGTCACAGAATGGAGGTGTGAAGTCATAGAATGGAGGTTTGTGAAGTCATAGAATGGAGGTGTGTGAAATCATACAATGGATGTTTCTGAAGTAAGAATGAAGGTGTGTGAAGTCATAGAATGGAGGTGTGTGAACTCAAATTCGAGGTGTGTGAACTCATAAAATGGAGGTGTGTGAAGTCACAGAATGGAGGTGTGTGAAGTCAGAAAGGAGGAGTGAAGTCATAGAATGGGGGTGGGTGAAGTCATGGAAAGGAGGTGTGGGAAGTCATAGAATGGAGAAGTGTGAAGTCATAGAGTGGATGTGAGTGAAGTGACATATTCAAAGTCTGTGAAGTCATAGAATGGAGGTTTGTGAAGTCAGAATGGAGGTGTATGAACTCATAGAATGGAGGTGTGTGATGTTACAATGGAGGTGTGTGAAGTCATAGAATGGGGGTGTGTGAAATCAGAGAATGGAGGTGTGTGAAGTCAGAATGCAGGTGTGTGAAGTCATAGAATGGAGGTGTGTGAAGTCATAGAATGGAGGTGTGTGAAGTCATAGATTGGAAGCGTGTGACGTCACAGAATGGAGCTGTGTGAAGTCACAATGGAGGTGTGTGAGGTCATAGGTGGAGGTGTGTGAAATCAAAGAATGGAGGTTTGTGAAGTCGTAGAATGGAGGTGTGTGAAGTCACAGAATGGAGGTGTGTAAAGTCACAGAGTGGAGGTGTGTGAAGTCACAGAATGGAGGTTTGTGAAGTCATAGAATGCAGGTGTGTGAAGTCAGAATAGAGGTGTGCGAAGTCATAGAATGGAGGTGTGTGAAGTCACAATGGAGGTGTGTGAAGTCATAGAATGGGGGTGTGTGAAATCAGAGAATGGAGGTGTGTGAAGTCATAATGCAGGTGTGTAAATTCATAGAATGGAGGTGTGTGAAGTTATAGAATGGAGGTGTGTGAAGTCATAGATTGGAGGCGTGTGAAGTCATAGAATGGAGGTGTGTGAATTCATAGATTGAAGGTGTGGGGAAGTCATAGTATGGAGTTGTGTCTAGTCACAGAAATGGAGGTGTGTGAAGTCACAGAATGGAGTTGTGTGAAGTCACAATGGAGGTGTTCGAAGTCAAGAATGGAGGCATGTGCAGTCAGAATGGAGCTGTGTGAAGTCATAGAATGGATGTGTGTGAAGTCAGAATGGAGGTGTGTGAACTCATAGAATGGAGGTGTTTGAAGTCACAATGGAGGTGTGTGAAGTCACAGAATGGATGTGTGTGAACTCAGAAAGGAGGTGTGTGAAGTCATAGAATGGAGGTCTGTGAAGTCATAGATTGGAGGTGTGTGAAATCATAGAATGGAGGTGTGTGAAGTCACAGAATTGAGGTGTGTGAAGACAGAATGGAGGTGTGTGAAGACAGAATGGAGGTGTGTGAAGTCAGATAATGGAGGTGTGTGAAGTCACAATGCAGGTGTGTGAAGTCATAGAATGGAGGTGTGTGAAGTCATAGAATGGAGGTGGTGAAGTGACAGAATGGAGGTGTGTGAAGTCATAGAATGGAGGTGTGTGAAGTCACAGAATGGTCGTGTTTGAAGTCATAGAATGGAGGTGTGTTAAGTCATAGAATGGAGGTGTGGAAGTCACAGAATGGAGGTGTGTGAAGTCACAGAATAGAGGTGCGTGAGGACACAGAATGGAAGTGGGTGAACTCACAATGGAGGTGTGTGAAGTCACAGAATGGAGGTGTGTGAATTCATAGAAGGGAGATGTGTGAAGTCATAGAATGGAGGTGTGTGAAGTCACAGAATGAAAGTGTGTGAAGTCAAAATGGAGGTGTGTGAAGTCAGAGAATGGAGGTGTGTGAAGTCAATGAATGGACTTGTGTGAAGTCAAAATTGTGGTGTGTGAAGTCAAAGAATGGATGTGTGTGAAGTCACAGAATGGAGGTGTGTGAAGTCAAATGGAGGTGTGTGAAGTCAAAGAATGGATGTGTTTGAAGTCATAGAATGGAGGTGTATGAAGTCATGGAATGGAGGTGTGTGAAGTCAAACATTGGAAGTGTGTGAAGTTACAGAATGGAGGTGTGTGAAGTCATAGAATGGAGGTGTGTGAAGTCATAGAATAGAGGTGTGTGAAGTCAGAGAATGGAGGTGTGTGAAGTCAGAATGCAGGTGTGTGAAGTCATAGAATGGAGGTGTGTGAAGTCATAGATTGGAAGTGTGTGAAGTCATAAATTGGAGGTGTGTGAAGTCACAGAGGGAGGTGTGTGAAGTCACAGAATGGAGTTCTGTGAAGTCACAGAGGAGGTGTGTGAAGTCATAGAATGGAGGTGTGTGCAGTCATAGATTGGAAGTGTGTGAAGTCATATATTGGAGGTGTGTGAAGTCACAGAGGGAGGTGTGTGAAGTCACAGAATGGAGTTCTGTGAAGTCACAGTGGAGGTGTGTGAAGTCACAGAATGGAGGTGTGTGAAGTCAAAGAATGGAGGTGTGTGAAGTCATAGAATGGAGGTGTGTGAAGTCACAGCACGGAGGTGTGTGAAGTCAGAATGGAGATGTGTGAAGTCATAGAATGGTGGTGTGTGAACTCAGAAAGGAGATGTGTGAAGTCACAGAATAGAGGTGTCTGAAGTCATATAATGGAGGTGTGTGAAGTCACAGAATGGAGGTGTGTGAATTCATAGAATGGAGGTGTGTGAAGTCATAGAATGGAGGTGTGTGAAGTCACAGAATGGAGGTGTGTGAAGTAAGAGAATGGAGGTGTGTGAAGTCACAGAATGGAAGTGGGTGAACTCACAATGGAGGTGTGTGAAGTCACAGAAAGGAGGTGTGTGAAGTCAGAAGGGAGGTGTGTGAAGTCACAGAATGGAGATGTGTGAACTCAGAATGGAGGTGTGGGAAGTCACAGAATGGAGATTTGTGAAGTCATAGAATGGAGGTGTGTGAGGTCATAGAATGGATGTTTCTGAAGTAAGAATGAAGGTGTGTGAAGTCATAGAATGGAGGTGTGTGAAGTCATAGAATGGAGGTGTGTGAAGTCACAGAATGGAGGTGTGTGAAGTCAGAATGGAGGTGTGAAGTCATAGAATAGAGGTGGGTGAAGTCATAGAAAGAGTTGTGGGAAGTCATAGAATAGAGGAGTGTGAAGTCATAGAATGGAGGTGAGTGAAGTCACAGATCCGAGGTCTGTGAAGTCATAGAATGGAGCTGTGTGATGTCAGAATTGAGGAGTGTGAAGTCCTAGAATGGATGTGTGTGAACTCATAGAATGGAGGTGTGTGAAGTCACAGAATGGAGGTGTGTGAAGTCATATATTGGAGGTGTGTGAAGTCAGAATGGAGGTGTGTGAAGTCACAGAATGGAGGTGTGTGAACTCAGAATGGAGGTGTTTGAAGTCATAGATGGAGGTGTGTGAAGTCACAGTATGGAGGTGTGTGAAATCATAGAATGGAATTTTGTGAATTCACAGAATGGAGCTGTGTGAAGTCAGAATGGGGAGTGTGAAGTCATAGAATGGAGGTGTGTGAAGTCAGAATGGAGGTGTGTGAAGTCAGAATGGAGGTGTGTGAACTCATAGAATGGACGTGTGTGAAGTCACAATGGAGGTGTGTGAAGACAGAGAATGGAGGTGTGTGAAGTCACAGAATGGAGGTGTGTGAAGTCAAAGAATGGAGGTGTGTGAAGTCACAGAATGGAGGTGTGTGAAGACAGAATGGAGGTGTGAAGTCATAGAATAGAGGTGGGTGAAGTCATAGAAAGGAGTTGTGGGAAGTCATAGAATAGAGGAGTGTGAAGTCATAGAATGGAGGTGAGTGAAGTCACAGATCCGAGGTCTGTGAAGTCATAGAATGGAGCTGTGTGATGTCAGAATTGAGGTGTACGAACTCAGAGAATGGAGGTGTGTGAAGTCACAATGGAGGTGTGTGAAGTCATAGAATGGGGGTGTGTGAAGTCACAGAATGGAGGTGTGTGAAGTCAGAATGCAGGTGTGTAAAGTCATAGAATGGAGGTGTGTGAAGTCATAGAATGGAGGTGTGTGAAGTCATAGAATGGAGGTGTGTGAAGTCAGAGAATGGAGGTGTGTGAAGTCAGTATGCAGGTGTGTGAAGTCATAGAATGGGGGTGTGTGAAGTCATAGATTGGAAGTGTGTGAAGTCATAAATTGGAGGTGTGTGAAGTCACAGAGGGAGGTGTGTGAAGTCACAGAATGGAGTTCTGTGAAGTCACAGTGGAGGTGTGTGAAGGCATAGAATGGAGGTGTGTGAAGTCACAGCATGGAGGTGTGTGAAGTCAGAATGGAGATGTGTGAAGTCATAGAATGGAGGTGTGTGAAGTCACATTGCAGGTGTGTGAACTCATAGAATGGAGGTGGGTGAAGTCACAATGCAGGTGTGTGAAGTCATAGAATGGAGTTGTGTGAACTCAGAAAGGAGGTGTGTGAAGTCACAGAATAGAGGTGTGTGAAGTCATACAATGGAGGTGTGTGAAGTCACAGAATGGAGGTGTGTGAATTCATAGAATGGAGGTGTGTGAAGTCATAGAATGGAGGTGTGTGAAGTCACAGAATGGAGGTGTGTGAAGTAACAGAATGGAGGTGTGTGAAGTCACAGAATGGAAGTGGGTGAACTCACAATGGAGGTGTGTGAAGTCACAGAATGGAGATGTGTGAACTCAGAATGGAGGTGTGGGAAGTCACAGAATGGAGATTTGTGAAGTCATAGAATGGAGGTGTGTGAGGTCATACAATGGATGTTTCTGAAGTAAGAATGAAGGTGTGTGAAGTCATAGAATGGAGGTGTGTGAAGTCATAGAATGAAGGTGTGTGAAGTCACAGAATGGAGGTGTGTGAAGTCAGAATGGAGGTGTTAAGTCATAGAATAGAGGTGGGTGAAGTCAAAGAAAGGAGTTGTGGGAAGTCATAGAATAGAGGAGTGTGAAGTCATAGAATGGAGGTGAGTGAAGTCACAGATCCGAGGTCTGTGAAGTCATAGAATGGAGCTGTGTGATGTCAGAATTGAGGAGTGTGAAGTCCTAGAATGGATGTGTGTGAACTCATAGAATGGAGGTGTGTGACGTCACAATGGAAGTGTGTGAAGTCACAGAATGGAAGTGTGTGAAGTCATATATTGGAGGTGTGTGAAGTCAGAATGGAGGTGTGTGAAGTCACAGAATGGAGGTGTGTGAACTCAGAATGGAGGTGTTTGAAGTCATAGATGGAGGTGTGTGAAGTCACAGTATGGAGGTGTGTGAAATGATAGAATGGAATTTTGTGAATTCACAGAATGGAGCTGTGTGAAGTCAGAATGGAGGAGTGTGAAGTCATGGAATGGAGGTGTGTGAAGTCAGAATGGTGGTGTGTGAACTCATAGAATGGACGTGTGTGAAGTCACAATGGAGGTGTGTGAAGACAGAGAATGGAGGTGTGTGAAGTCACAGAATGGAGGTGTGAAGTCATAGAATGGAGGTTTGTGAAGTCATAGAATGGAGGTGTGTGAAATCATACAATGGATGTTTCTGAAGTAAGAATGAAGGTGTGTGAAGTCATAGAATGGAGGTGTGTGAACTCAAATTCGAGGTGTGTGAACTCATAAAATGGAGGTGTGTGAAGTCACAGAATGGAGGTGTGTGAAGTCAGAAAGGAGGAGTGAAGTCATAGAATGGGGGTGGGTGAAGTCATGGAAAGGAGGTGTGGGAAGTCATAGAATGGAGAAGTGTGAAGTCATAGAGTGGATGTGAGTGAAGTGACATATTCAAAGTCTGTGAAGTCATAGAATGGAGGTTTGTGAAGTCAGAATGGAGGTGTATGAACTCATAGAATGGAGGTGTGTGATGTTACAATGGAGGTGTGTGAAGTCATAGAATGGGGGTGTGTGAAATCAGAGAATGGAGGTGTGTGAAGTCAGAATGCAGGTGTGTGAAGTCATAGAATGGAGGTGTGTGAAGTCATAGAATGGAGGTGTGTGAAGTCATAGATTGGAAGCGTGTGACGTCACAGAATGGAGCTGTGTGAAGTCACAATGGAGGTGTGTGAGGTCATAGGTGGAGGTGTGTGAAATCAAAGAATGGAGGTTTGTGAAGTCGTAGAATGGAGGTGTGTGAAGTCACAGAATGGAGGTGTGTAAAGTCACAGAGTGGAGGTGTGTGAAGTCACAGAATGGAGGTTTGTGAAGTCATAGAATGCAGGTGTGTGAAGTCAGAATAGAGGTGTGCGAAGTCATAGAATGGAGGTGTGTGAAGTCAGAATGGAGCTGTGTGAAGTCATAGAATGGAAGTGTGTGAAGTCAGAATGGAGGTGGGTGAACTCATAGAATGCAGGTGTATGAAGTCACAATGGAGGTGTGTGAAGTCACAGAATGGATGTGTGTGAACTCATAAAGGAGGTGTGTGAAGTCATAGAATGGAGTTCTGTGAAGTCATAGAATGGAGGTTTGTGAAATCATAGAATGGAGGTGTGTGAAGTCACAGAATTCATGTGTGTGAAGACAGAATGGAGGTGTGTGAAGTCAGAATGGAGGTGTGTGAAGTCAGATAATGGAGGTGTGTGAAGTCACAATGCAGGTGTGTGAACTCATAGAATGGAGGTGTGTGAAGTAACAATGTAGGTTACTGAAGTCATAGAATGGAGGTGTGTTTAGTCAGATAATGGAGGTGTGTGAAGTCACAATGCAGGTGTGTGAACTCATAGAATGGAGGTGTGTGAAGTAACAATGTAGGTTACTGAAGTCATAGAATGGAGTTGTGTGAAGTCATAGAATGGAGGTGTGTGAAGTCATAGAATGGAAGTGTGTGAAGTCATATAATGGAGGTTTGTGAAGTAAGAATGGAGGTGTGTGAAGTCACCGAATGGAGTTGTATGAGCTCAGAATGGAGGTGTGTGAAGTCAGAGAATGGAGGTGTTTGAAGTCATAGAATGGAGGTGTGTGAAGTCACAGAATGGAGGTATCTGAAGTCAGAATCGAGGCGTGAAGTCATTGAATAGAGGTGGGTGAAGTCATAGAAAGGAGGTGTGGGAAGTCATAGAATGGAGCAGTGTGAAGTCACAGAATGGAGGTGAGTGAAGTCAGAGATTCGAGGTCTGTGAAGTCATAGAATGGAGGTGTGTGAAGTCAGAATGGAGGTATGTGAAGTCATAGAATAGAGGTGTGTGAACTCATAGAATGGAGGTGTGTGTCGTCACTATGGAAGTGTGTGAAGTCACAGAATGGACGTGTGTGAAGTCATACATTGGTGTGTGAAGTCAGAATGGAGGTGTGTGAACTCACAGAATTGAGGTGTGTGAACTCAGAATGGAGGTGTGAGAAGTCATAGATGGAGGTGTGTGAAATCACAGAATGGTGGTGTGTGAAGTCATAGAATGGAAGGGTGTGAAGTCATAGAATGGAGGTGTGGGAGTCACAGAATGGAGGTGTGTGAAGTCACAGAATGGAGGTGTGTGAACTGAGAATGGAGGTGTGTGAAGTCACAGAATGGAGGTGTGTGAAGTAATACAATGCAGGTGTGTGGTCACAGAATGGAGGGGTGTGAATTCATAGAAGGGAGGTGTGTGAAGTCAAAGAATGGAGGTGTGTGAAGTCACATAATGGAGGTGTGTGAAGTCACAGAATGGAGGTGTGTGAAGACACAGAATGGAAGTGGGTGAACTCACAATGGAGGTGTGTGAAGTCACAGAATGAAGGTGTGTGAATTCATAGAAGGGAGGTGTGTGAAGTCAAAATGGAGGTGTGTGAAGTCAGAGAATGGAGGTGTGTGAAGTCAATGAATGGACTTGTGTGAAGTCAAAATTGTGGTGTGTGAAGTCAAAGAATGGATGTGTGTGAAGTCACAGAATGGAGGGGTGTGAAGTCAAAATGGAGGTGTGTGAAGTCAAAGAATGGATGTGTGTGAAGTCACAGAATGGAGGTGTGTGAAGTCAAAATGGAGGTGTGTGAAGTCAAACATTGGAAGTGTGTGAAGTTACAGAATGGAAGTGTGTGAAGTCATAGAATGGAGGTGTGTGAAGTCATAGATTGGAGGTGTTTGAAGTCAGAGAATGGAGGTGTGTGAAGTCACAGAATGGAGGTGTGTGAAGTCAAAATGGAGGTGTGTGAAGTCAAACATTGGAAGTGTGTGAAGTTACAGAATGGAGGTGTGTGAAGTCATAGAATGGAGGTGTGTGAAGTCATAGATTGGAGGTGTGTGAAGTCAGAGATTGGAGGTGTGTGAAGTCAGAATGCATGTGTGTGAAGTCATAGAATGGAAGTGTGTGAAGTCATAGATTGGAAGTGTGTGAAGTCATAAATTGGAGGTGTGTGAGGTCACAGAGGGAGGTGTGTGAAGTCACAGAATGGAGTTCTGTGAAGTCACAGTGGAGGTGTGTGAAGTCATAGAATGGAGGTGTGTGAAGTCATAGATTGGAAGTGTGTGAAGTCATAAATTGGAGGTGTGTGAAGTCACAGAGGGAGGTGTGTGAAGTCACAGAATGGAGTTCTGTGAAGTCACAGTGGAGTTGTGTGAAGTCATTGAATGGAGGTGTGTGAAGTCAAAGAACGGAGGTGTGTGAAGTCATAGAATGGAGGTGTGTGAAGTCACAGCATGGAGGTGTGTGAAGTCAGAATGGAGATGTGTGAAGTCATAGAATGGAGGTATGTGAAGTCACAATGCAGGTGTGTGAACTCATAGAATGGAGGTGGGTGAAGTCAAAATGCAGGTGTGTGAAGTCATAGAATGGAGTTGTGTGAACTCAGATAGGAGATGTGTGAAGTCACAGAATAGAGGTGTGTGAAGTCATATAATGGAGGTGTGTGAAGTCTCAGAATGGAGGTGTGTGAATTCATAGAATGGAGGTGTGTGAAGTCATAGAATGGAGGTGTGTGAAGTCACAGAATGGAGGTGTGTGAAGTAACAGAATGGAGGTGTGTGAAGTCACAGAATGGAAGTGCGTGAACTCACAATGGAAGTGTGTGAAGTCACAAAAAGGAGGTGTGTGAAGTCAGAAGGGAGGTGTGTGAAGTCACAGAATGGAGATGTCTGAACTCAGAATGGAGGTGTGGGAAGTCACAGAATGGAGATTTGTGAAGTCATAGAATGGAGGTGTGTGAGGTCATAGAATAGATGTTTCTGAAGTAAGAATGAAGGTGTGTGAAGTCATAGAATGGAGGTGTGTGAAGTCATAGAATGGAGGTTTGTGAAGTCACAGAATGGAGGTGTGTGATGTCAGAATGGAGGTGTGAAGTCATAGAATAGAGGTGGGTGAAGTCATAGAAAGGAGTTGTGGGAAGTCATAGAATAGAGGAGTGTGAAGTCAAAGAATGGAGGTGAGTGAAGTCACAGATCCGAGGTCTGTGAAGTCATAGAATGGAGCTGTGTGATGTCAGAATTGAGGAGTGTGAAGTCCTAGAATGGATGTGTGTGAACTCATAGAATGGAGGTGTGTGACGTCACAATGGAAGTGTGTGAAGTCACAGAATGGAGGTGTGTGAAGTCATATATTGGAGGTGTGTGAAGTCAGAATGGAGGTGTGTGAAGTCACAGAATGGAGGTGTGTGAACTCAGAATGGAGGTGTTTGAAGTCATAGATGGAGGTGTGTGAAGTCACAGTATGGAGGTGTGTGAAATCATAGAATGGATTTTGTGAATTCACAGAATGGATCTGTGTGAAGTCAGAATGGAGGAGTGTGAAGTCGTAGAATGGAGGTGTGTAAAGTCAGAATGTAGGTGTGTGAACTCATAGAATGGAAGTGTGTGAAGTCACAATGGAGGTGTGTGAAGACAGAGAATGGAGGTGTGTGAGGTCACAGAATGGAGGTGTGTGAAGTCATAAAATGGAGGTGTGTGAAGTCAAAGAATGGAGGTGTGTGAAGTCAGAATGGAGGTGTGAAGTCATAGAATAGAGGTGGGTGAAGTCATAGAAAGGAGTTGTGGGAAGTCATAGAATAGAGGAGTGTGAAGTCATAGAATGCAGGTGAGTGAAGTCACAGATCCGAGGTCTGTGAAGTCATAGAATGCAGGTGTGTGATGTCAGAATTGAGGAGTGTGAAGTCCTAGAATGGATGTGTGTGAAGTCATAGAATGGAGGTGTGTGATGTCACAATGGAAGTGTGTGAAGTCACAGAATGGAGGTGTGTGAAGTCATATATTGGAGGTGTGTGAAGTCAGAATGGAGGTGTGTGAAGTCACAGAATGGAGGTGTGTGAACTCAGAATGGAGGTGTTTGAAGTCATAGATGGAGGTGTGTGAAGTCACAGTATGGAGGTGTGTGAAATGATAGAATGGAATTTTGTGAATTCACAGAATGGAGCTGTGTGAAGTCAGAATGGAGGAGTGTGAACTCATAGAATGGAGGTGTGTGAAGTCAGAATGGAGGTGTGTGAACTCATAGAATGGACGTGTGTGAAGTCAAAATGGAGGTGTGTGAAGACAGAGAATGGAGGTGTGTGAAGTCACAGAATGGAGGTGTGTGAAGTCATAGAATGGAGGTGTGTGAAGTCATAGAATGGAGGAGTGTGAAGTCACAGAATGGAAGTGTGTGAAGTCAAAATGGAGGTGTGTGAAGTCAGAGAATGGAGGTGTGTGAAGTCAATGAATGGACTTGTGTGAAGTCAAAATTGTGGTGTGTGAAGTCAAAGAATGGATGTGTGTGAAGTCAAAGAATGGAGGTGTGTGAAGTCAAAATGGAGGTTTGTGAAGTCAAAGAATGGATGTGTTTGAAGTCATAGAATGGAGGTGTATGAAGTCATGGAATGGAGGTGTGTGAAGTCAAACATTGGAAGTGTGTGAAGTTACAGAATGGAGGTGTGTGAAGTCATAGAATGGACGTGTGTGAAGTCACAATGGAGGTGTGTGAAGACAGAGAATGGAGGTGTGTGAAGTCACAGAATGGAGGTGAGTGAAGTCATAGAATGGAGGTGTGTGAAGTCATAGAATGGAGGTGTGTGAAGTCATAGAATGGATGTTTCTGAAGTAAGAATGAAGGTGTGTGAAGTCATAGAATGGAGGTGTGTGAAGTCAAAATGGAGGTGTGTGAACTCATAGAATGGAGGTGCGTGAAGTCAAAGAATGGAGGTGTGTGAAGTCAGAATGGAGGTGTGAAGTCATAGAATGGGGGTGGGTGAAGTCATGGAAAGGAGGTGTGGGAAGTCATAGAATGGAGAAGTGTGAAGTCATAGAGTGGAGGTGAGTGAAGTCACATATTCAAAGTCTGTGAAGTCATAGAATGGAGGTTTGTGAAGTCAGAATGGAGGTGTATGAACTCATAGAATGGAGGTGTGTGAAGTCACAATGGAGGTGTGTGAAGTCATAGAATGGGGGTGTGTGAAATCAGAGAATGGAGGTGTGTGAAGTCAGAATGCAGGTGTGTAAAGTCATAGAATGGAGGTGTGTGAAGTCATAGAATGGAGGTGTGTGAAGTCATAGATTGGAAGCGTGTGAAGTCATAGAATGGAGGTGTGTGAATTCATAGATTGAAGGTGTGGGGAAGTCCTACTATGGAGGTGTGTGAAGCCACAGAAATGGAGGTGTGTGAAGTCACAGAATGGAGTTGTGTGAAGTCACAATGGAGGTGTGTGAAGTCATAGGATGGAGGTGTGTGAAATTAAAGAATGGAGGTTTGTGAAGTCATAGAATGGATTGTGTGTGAAATCACAGAAAGGAGGTGTGTGAAGTCACAGAATGGAGGTGTGTAAAGTCACAGAGTGGAGGTGTGTGAAGTCACAAAATGGAGGTTTGTGAAGTCATAGAATGGAGGTGTGTGAAGTCACAGAATGCAGGTGTGTGAAGTCAGAATAGAGGTGTTCGAAGTCAACAATGGAGGCGTGTGAAGTCAGAATGGAGCTATGTGAAGTCATAGAATGGATGTGTGTGAAGTCAGAATGGAGGTGTGTGAACTCATAGAATGGAGGTGTTTGAAGTCACAATGGAGGTGTGTGAAGTCACAGAATGGATGTGTGTGAACTCAGAAAGGAGGTGTGTCAAGTCATAGAATGGAGGTCTGTGAAGTCATAGAATGGAGGTGTGTGAAATCATAGAATGGAGGTGTGTGAAGTCACAGAATTGAGGTGTGTGAAGACAGAATGGAGGTGTGTGAAGACAGAATGGAGGTGTGTGAAGTCATAGAATGGAGGTGGTGAAGTGACAGAATGGAGGTGTGTGAAGTCATAGAATGGAGGTGTGTGAAGTCACAGAATGGTGGTGTGTGAAGTCATAGAATGGAGGGGTGTGAAGACATAGAATGGAGGTGTGTTAAGTCATAGAATGGAGGTGTGGAAGTCACAGAATGGAGGTGTGTGAAGACACAGAATGGAGGTGTGTGAACTGAGAATGGAGGTGTGTGAAGTCACAGAATGGAGGTGTGTGAAGTCATACAATGGAGGTGTGTGTAGTCACAGAATGGAGGGGTGTGAATTCATAGAAGGGAGGTGTGTGAAGTCATAGAATGGAGGGGTGTGAAGTCACATAATGGAGGTGTGTGAAGTCACAGAATGGAGGTGTGTGAAGTCACAGAATGGAAGTGTGTGAAGTCAAAATGGAGGTGTGTGAAGTCAGAGAATGGAGGTGTGTGAAGTCAATGAATGGAGTTGTGTGAAGTCAAAATTGTGGTGTGTGAAGTCAAAGAATGGATGTGTGTGAAGTCACAGAATGGAGGTGTGTGAAGTCAAAATGGAGGTGTGTGAAGTCAAAGAATGGATGTATTTGAAGTCATAGAATGGAGGTGTATGAAGTCATGGAATGGAGGTGTGTGAAGTCAAACATTGGAAGTGTGTGAAGTTACAGAATGGAGGTGTGTGAAGTCATAGAATGGAGGTGTGTGAAGTCATAGAATAGAGGTGTGTGAAGTCAGAGAATGGAGGTGTGTGAAGTCAGAATGCAGGTGTGTGAAGTCATAGAATGGAGGTGTGTGAAGTCATAGATTGGAAGTGTGTGAAGTCATAAATTGGAGGTGTGTGAAGTCACAGAGGGAGGTGTGTGAAGTCACAGAATGGAGTTCTGTGAAGTCACAGTGGAGGTGTGTGAAGTCATAGAATGGAGGTGTGTGAAGTCAAAGAATGGAGGTGTGTGAAGTCATAGAATGGAGGTGTGTGAAGTCACAGCATGGAGGTGTGTGAAGTCAGAATGGAGATGTGTGAAGTCAAAGAATGGATGTGTTTGAAGTCATAGAATGGAGGTGTATGAAGTCATGGAATGGAGGTGTGTGAAGTCAAACATTGGAAGTGTGTGAAGTTACAGAATGGAGGTGTGTGAAGTCATGGAATGGAGGTGTGTGAAGTCATAGAATAGAGGTGTGTGAAGTCACAGAATGGAGGTGTGTGAAGTCAGAATGCATGTGTGTGAAGTCATAGAATGGAGGTGTGTGAAGTCATAGATTGGAAGTGTGTGAAGTCATAAATTGGAGGTGTGTGAAGTCACAGAGGGAGGTGTGTGAAGTCACAGAATGGAGTTCTGTGAAGTCACAGTGGAGGTGTGTGAAGTCATAGAATGGAGGTGTGTGAAGACATAGATTGGAAGTGTGTGAAGTCATAAATTGGAGGTGTGTGAAGTCACAGAGGGAGGTGTGTGAAGTCACAGAATGGAGTTCTCTGAAGTCACAGTGGAGGTGTGTGAAGTCATAGAATGGAGGTGTGTGAAGTCAAAGAATGGAGGTGTGTGAAGTCTTAGAATGGAGGTGTGTGAAGTCACAGCATGGAGGTGTGTGAAGTCAGAATGGAGATGTGTGAAGTCATAGAATGGAGGTGTGTGAAGTCACAATGCAGGTGTGTGAACTCATAGAATGGAGGTGGGTGAAGTCACAATGCAGGTGTGTGAAGTCATAGAATGGAGTTGTGTGAACTCAGAAAGGAGATGTGTGAAGTCACACAATAGAGGTGTGTGAAGTCATATAATGGAGGTGTGTGAAGTCACAGAATAGAGGTGTGTGAATTCATAGAATGGAGGTGTGTGAAGTCATAGAATGGAGGTGTGTGAAGTCACAGAATGGAGGTGTGTGAAGTAACAGAATGGAGGTGTGTGAAGTCACAGAGGGGAAGTGGGTGAACTCACAATGGAGGTGTGTGAAGTCACAGAAAGGAGGTGTGTGAAGTCAGAAGGGAGGTGTGTGAAGTCACAGAATGTAGATGTGTGAACTCAGAAAGGAGGTGTGGGAAGTCACAGAATGGAGATTTGTGAAGTCATAGAATGGAGGTGTGTGAGGTCATAGAATGGATGTTTCTGAAGTAAGAATGAAGGTGTGTGAAGTCATAGAATGGAGCTGTGTGATGTCAGAATTGAGGAGTGTGAAGTCCTAGAATGGATGTGTGTGAACTCATAGAATGGAGGTGTGTGACGTCACAATGGAAGTGTGTGAAGTCACAGAATGGAGGTGTGTGAAGTCATATATTGGAGGTGTGTGAAGTCAGAATGGAGGTGTGTGAAGTCACAGAATGGAGGTGTGTGAACTCAGAATGGAGGTGTTTGAAGTCATAGATGGAGGTGTGTGAAGTCACAGTATGGAGGTGTTTGAAATCATAGAATGGAATTTTGTGAATTCACAGAATGGAGCTGTGTGAAGTCAGAATGGAGGAGTGTGAAGTCATAGAATGGAGGTGTGTGAAGTCAGAATGGAGGTGTGTGAACTCATAGAATGGACGTGTGTGAAGTCACAATGGAGGTGTGTAAAGACAGAGAATGGAGGTGTGTGAAGTCACAGAATGGAGGTGTGTGAAGTCATAGAATGGAGGTGTGTGAAGTCATAGAATGGAGGTGTGTGAAGTCATAGAATGGATGTTTCTGAAGTAAGAATGAAGGTGTGTGAAGTCATAGAATGGAGGTGTGTGAAGTCAAAATGGAGGTGTGTGAACTCATAGAATGGAGGTGCGTGAAGTCACAGAATGGAGGTGTGTGAAGTCAGAATGGAGGTGTGAAGTCATAGAATGGGGGTGGGTGAAGTCATGGAAAGGAGGTGTGGGAAGTCATAGAATGGAGAAGTGTGAAGTCATAGAGTGGAGGTGAGTGAAGTCACATATTCAAAGTCTGTGAAGTCATAGAATGGAGGTTTGTGAAGTCAGAATGGAGGTGTATGAACTCATAGAATGGAGGTGTGTGAAGTCACAATGGAGGTGTGTGAAGTCATAGAATAGGGGTGTGTGAAATCAGAGAATGGAGGTGTGTGAAGTCAGAATGCAGGTGTGTAATTCATAGAATGGAGGTGTGTGAAGTCATAGAATGGAGGTGTGTGAAGTCATAGATTGGAAGCGTGTGAAGTCATAGAATGGAGGTGTGTGAATTCATAGATTGAAGGTGTGGGGAAGTCCTACTATGGAGGTGTGTGAAGCCACAGAAATGGAGGTGTGTGAAGTCACAGAATGGAGTTGTGTGAAGTCACAATGGAGGTGTGTGAAGTCATAGGATGGAGGTGTGTGAAATTAAAGAATGGAGGTTTGTGAAGTCATAGAATGGATTGTGTGTGAAATCACAGAAAGGAGGTGTGTGAAGTCACAGAATGGAGGTGTGTAAAGTCACAGAGTGGAGGTGTGTGAAGTCACAAAATGGAGGTTTGTGAAGTCATAGAATGGAGGTGTGTGAAGTCACAGAATGCAGGTGTGTGAAGTCAGAATAGAGGTGTTCGAAGTCAACAATGGAGGCGTGTGAAGTCAGAATGGAGCTATGTGAAGTCATAGAATGGATGTGTGTGAAGTCAGAATGGAGGTGTGTGAACTCATAGAATGGAGGTGTTTGAAGTCACAATGGAGGTGTGTGAAGTCACCGAATGGATGTGTGTGAACTCAGAAAGGAGGTGTGTCAAGTCATAGAATGGAGGTCTGTGAAGTCATAGAATGGAGGTGTGTGAAATCATAGAATGGAGGTGTGTGAAGTCACAGAATTGAGGTGTGTGAAGACAAAATGGAGGTGTGTGAAGACAGAATGGAGGTGTGTGAAGTCATAGAATGGAGGTGGTGAAGTGACAGAATGGAGGTGAGTGAAGTCATAGAATGGAGGTGTGTGAAGTCACAGAATGGTGGTGTGTGAAGTCATAGAATGGAGGGGTGTGAAGACATAGAATGGAGGTGTGTTAAGTCATAGAATGGAGGTGTGGAAGTCACAGAATGGAGGTGTGTGAAGACACAGAATGGAGGTGTGTGAACTGAGAATGGAGGTGTGTGAAGTCACAGAATGGAGGTGTGTGAAGTCATACAATGGAGGTGTGTGAAGTCACAGAATGGAGGGGTGTGAATTCATAGAAGGGAGGTGTGTGAAGTCATAGAATGGAGGGGTGTGAAGTCACATAATGGAGGTGTGTGAAGTCACAGAATGGAGGTGTGTGAAGTCACAGAATGGAAGTGTGTGAAGTCAAAATGGAGCTGTGTGAAGTCAGAGAATGGAGGTGTGTGAAGTCAATGAATGGACTTGTGTGAAGTCAAAATTGTGGTGTGTGAAGTCAAAGAATGGATGTGTGTGAAGTCACAGAATGGAGGTGTGTGAAGTCAAAATGGAGGTGTGTGAAGTCAAAGAATGGATGTGTTTGAAGTCATAGAATGGAGGTGTATGAAGTCATGGAATGGAGGTTTGTGAAGTCAAACATTGGAAGTGTGTGAAGTTACAGAATGGAGGTGTGTGAAGTCATAGAATGGAGGTGTGTGAAGTCATAGAATAGAGGTGTGTGAAGTCAGAGAATGGAGGTGTGTGAAGTCAGAATGCAGGTGTGTGAAGTCATAGAATGGAGGTGTGTGAAGTCATAGATTGGAAGTGTGTGAAGTCATAAATTGGAGGTGTGTGAAGTCACAGAGGGAGGTGTGTGAAGTCACAGAATGGAGTTCTGTGAAGTCACAGTGGAGGTGTGTGAAGTCATAGAATGGAGGTGTGTGAAGTCAAAGAATGGAGGTGTGTGAAGTCGTAGAATGGAGGTGTGTGAAGTCACAGCATGGAGGTGTGTGAAGTCAGAATGGAGATGTGTGAAGTCAAAGAATGGATGTGTGTGAAGTTACAGAATGGAGGTGTGTGAAGTCATGGAATGGAGGTGTGTGAAATCATAGAATAGAGGTGGGTGAAGTCAGAAAATGGAGGTGTGTGAAGTAAGAATGCAGGTGTGTGAAGTCATAGAATGGAGGTGTGTGAAGTCATAGATTGGAAGTGTGTGAAGTCATAAATTGGAGGTGTGTGAAGTCACAGAGGGAGATGTGTGAAGTCACAGAATGGAGTTCTGTGAAGTCACAGTGGAGGTGTGTGAAGTCACAGAATGGAGGTGTGTGAAGTCGTAGATTGGAAGTGTGTGAAGTCATAAATTGGAGGTGTGTGAAGTCACAGAAGGAGGTGTGTGAAGTCATAGAATGGATGTGTGTGAAGTCACAGTGGAAGTGTGTGAACTCATAGAATGGATGTGTTTGAAGTCACAATGGAGGTGTGTGAAGTCACAGAATGGATGTGTGTGAACTCAGAAAGGAGGTGTGTCAAGTCATAGAATGGAGGTCTGTGAAGTCATAGAATGGAGGTGTGTGAAATCATAGAATGGAGGTGTGTGAAGTCACAGAATTGAGGTGTGTGAAGACAGAATGGAGGTGTGTGAAGACAGAATGGAGGTGTGTGAAGTCATAGAATGGAGGTGTGTGAAGTCACAGAATGGTGGTGTGTGAAGTCATAGAATGGAGGGGTGTGAAGACATAGAATGGAGGTGTGTTAAGTCATAGAATGGAGGTGTGGAAGTCACAGAATGGAGGTGTGTGAAGACACAGAATGGAGGTGTGTGAACTGAGAATGGAGGTGTGTGAAGTCACAGAATGGAGGTGTGTGAAGTCATACAATGGAGGTGTGTGTAGTCACAGAATGGAGGGGTGTGAATTCATAGAATGGAGGTGTGTGAAGTCATAGAATAGAGGTGTGTGAAGTCAGAGAATGGAGGTGTGTGAAGTCAGAATGCAGGTGTGTGAAGTCATAGAATGGAGGTGTGTGAAGTCATAGATTGGAAGTGTGTGAAGTCATAAATTGGAGGTGTGTGAAGTCACAGAGGGAGGTGTGTGAAGTCACAGAATGGAGTTCTGTGAAGTCACAGTGGAGGTGTGTGAAGTCAGAATGGAGATGTGTGAAGTCATAGAATGGAGGTGTGTGAAGTCACAATGCAGGTGTGTGAACTCATAGAATGGAGGTGGGTGAAGTCACAATGCAGGTGTGTGAAGTCATAGAATGGAGTTGTGTGAACTCAGAAAGGAGATGTGTGAAGTCACACAATAGAGGTGTGTGAAGTCATATAATGGAGGTGTGTGAAGTCACAGAATGGAGGTGTGTGAATTCATAGAATGGAGGTGTGTGAAGTCATAGAATGGAGGTGTGTGAAGTCACAGAATGGAGGTGTGTGAAGTAACAGAATGGAGGTGTGTGAAGTCACAGAGGGGAAGTGGGTGAACTCACAACGGAGGTGTGTGAAGTCACAGAAAGGAGGTGTGTGAAGTCAGAAGGGAGGTGTGTGAAGTCACAGAATGTAGATGTGTGAACTCAGAATGGAGGTGTGGGAAATCACAGAATGGAGATTTGTGAAGTCATAGAATGGAGGTGTGTGAGGTCATAGAATGGATGTATCTGAAGTAAGAATGAAGGTGTGTGAAGTCATAGAATGGAGGTGTGTGAAGTCATAGAATGGAGGTGTGTGAAGTCACAGAATGGAGGTGTGTGAAGTCAGAATGGAGGTGTGAAGTCATAGAATAGAGGTGGGTGAAGTCATAGAAAGGAGTTGTGGGAAGTCATAGAATAGAGGAGTGTGAAGTCATAGAATGGAGGTGAGTGAAGTCACAGATCCGAGGTCTGTGAAGTCATAGAATGGAGCTGTGTGATGTCAGAATTGAGGAGTGTGAAGTCCTAGAATGGATGTGTGTGAACTCATAGAATGGAGGTGTGTGACGTCACAATGGAAGTGTGTGAAGTCACAGAATGGAGGTGTGTGAAGTCATATATTGGAGGTGTGTGAAGACAGAATGGAGGTGTGTGAAGTCACAGAATGGAGGTGTGTGAACTCAGAATGGAGGTGTTTGAAGTCATAGATGGAGGTGTGTGAAGTCACAGTATGGAGGTGTGTGAAATCATAGAATGGAATTTTGTGAATTCACAGAATGGAGCTGTGTGAAGTCAGAATGGAGGAGTGTGAAGTCATAGAATGGAGGTGTGTGAAGTCAGAATGGAGGTGTGTGAACTCATAGAATGGACGTGTGAAGTCACAATGGAGGTGTGTAAAGACAGAGAATGGAGGTGTGTGAAGTCACAGAATGGAGGTGTGTGAAGTCATAGAATGGAGGTGTGTGAAGTCATAGAATGGAGGTGTGTGAAGTCATAGAATGGATGTTTCTGAAGTAAGAATGAAGGTGTGTGAAGTCATAGAATGGAGGTGTGTGAAGTCAAAATGGAGGTGTGTGAACTCATAGAATGGAGGTGCGTGAAGTCACAGAATGGAGGTGTGTGAAGTCAGAATGGAGGTGTGAAGTCATAGAATGGGGGTGGGTGAAGTCATGGAAAGGAGGTGTGGGAAGTCATAGAATGGAGAAGTGTGAAGTCATAGAGTGGAGGTGAGGGAAGTCACATATTCAAAGTCTGTGAAGTCATAGAATGGAGGTTTGTGAAGTCAGAATGGAGGTGTATGAACTCATAGAATGGAGGTGTCTGAAGTCACAATGGAGGTGTGTGAAGTCATAGAATGGGGGTGTGTGAAATCAGAGAATGGAGGTGTGTGAAGTCAGAATGCAGGTGTGTAAAGTCATAGAATGGAGGTGTGTGAAGTCATAGAATGGAGGTGTGTGAAGTCATAGATTGGAAGCGTGTGAAGTCATAGAATGGAGGTGTGTGAATTCATAGATTGAAGGTGTGGGGAAGTCCTACTATGGAGGTGTGTGAAGCCATAGAAATGGACGTGTGTGAAGTCACAGAATGGAGCTGTGTGAAGTCACAATGGAGGTGTGTGAAGTCATAGGATGGAGGTGTGTGAAATTAAAGAATGGAGGTTTGTGAAGTCATAGAATGGATTGTGTGTGAAATCACAGAAAGGAGGTGTGTGAAGTCACAGAATGGAGGTGTGTAAAGTCACAGAGTGGAGGTGTGTGAAGTCACAAAATGGAGGATTGTGAAGTCATAGAATGGAGGTGTGTGAAGTCACAGAATGCAGGTGTGTGAAGTCAGAATAGAGGTGTTCGAAGTCAACAATGGAGGCGTGTGAAGTTAGAATGGAGCTATGTGAAGTCATAGAATGGATGTGTGTGAAGTCAGAATGGAGGTGTGTGAACTCATAGAATGGAGGTTTTTGAAGTCACAATGGAGGTGTGTGAAGTCACAGAATGGATGTGTGTGAACTCAGAAAGGAGGTGTGTCAAGTCATAGACTGGAGGTCTGTGAAGTCATACAATGGAGGTGTGTGAAATCATAGAATGGAGGTGTGTGAAGTCACAGAATGGAGGTGCGTGAAGACAGAATGGAGGTGTGTGAAGACAGAATGGAGGTGTGTGAAGTCACAGTGCAGGTGTGTGAAGTCATAGAATGGAGGTGTGTGAAGTCATAGAATGGAGGTGGTGAAGTGACAGAATGGAGGTGTGTGAAGTCATAGAATGGAGGTGTGTGAAGTCACAGAATGGTGGTGTGTGAAGTCATAGAATGGAGGGGTGTGAAGACATAGAATGGAGGTGTGTTAAGTCATAGAATGGAGGTGTGGAAGTCACAGAATGGAGGTGTGTGAAGTCACAGAATGGAGGTGTGTGAACTGAGAATGGAGGTGTGTGAAGTCACAGAATGGAGGTGTGTGAAGTCATAGAAGGGAGGAGTGTGAAGTCATAGAATGGAGGTGTGTGAAGTCACATAATGGAGTTGTGTGAAGTCACAGAATGGAGGTGTGTGAAGACACAGATTGGAAGTGGGTGAACTCACAATGGAGGTGTGTGAAGTCACAGAATGGAGGTGTGTGAATTCATAGAAGGGAGGTGTGTGAAGTCATAGAATGGAGGTGTGTGAAGTCACAGAATGGAAGTGTGTGAAGTCAAAATGGAGGTGTGTGAAGTCAGAGAATGGAGGTGTGTGAAGTCAATGAATGGACTTGGGTGAATTAAAAATTGTGGTGTGTGAAGTCAAAGAATGGATGTGTGTGAAGTCACAGAATGGAGGTGTGTGAAGTCAAAATGGAGGTGTGTGAAGTCAAAGAATGGATGTGATTGAAGTCATAGAATGGATGTGTATGAAGTCATGGAATGGAGGTGTGTGAAGTCAAACATTGGAAGTGTGTGAAGTTACAGAATGGAGTTGTGTGAAGTCATAGAATGGAATTGTGTGAAGTCATAGATTTGAGGTGTGTGAAGTCAGAGAATGGAGGTGTGTGAAGTCAGAATGCATGTGTGTGAAGTCATAGAATGGAAGTGTGTGAAGTCATAGATTGGAAGTGTGTGAAGTCATAAATTGGAGGTGTGTGAAGTCACAGAGGGAGGTGTGTGAAGTCACAGAATGGAGTTCTGTGAAGTCACAGTGGAGGTGTGTGAAGTCATAGAATGGAGGTGTGTGAAGTCAAAGAATGGAGGTGTGTGAAGTCACAGAGTGGAGGTGTGTGAAGTCACAAAATGGAGGATTGTGAAGTCATAGAATGGAGGTGTGTGAAGTCACAGAATGCAGGTGTGTGAAGTCAGAATAGAGGTGTTCGAAGTCAACAATGGAGGCGTGTGAAGTTAGAATGGAGCTATGTGAAGTCATAGAATGGATGTGTGTGAAGTCAGAATGGAGGTGTGTGAACTCATAGAATGGAGGTTTTTGAAGTCACAATGGAGGTGTGTGAAGTCACAGAATGGATGTGTGTGAACTCAGAAAGGAGGTGTGTCAAGTCATAGACTGGAGGTCTGTGAAGTCATACAATGGAGGTGTGTGAAATCATAGAATGGAGGTGTGTGAAGTCACAGAATGGAGGTGCGTGAAGACAGAATGGAGGTGTGTGAAGACAGAATGGAGGTGTGTGAAGTCACAGTGCAGGTGTGTGAAGTCATAGAATGGAGGTGTGTGAAGTCATAGAATGGAGGTGGTGAAGTGACAGAATGGAGGTGTGTGAAGTCATAGAATGGAGGTGTGTGAAGTCACAGAATGGTGGTGTGTGAAGTCATAGAATGGAGGGGTGTGAAGACATAGAATGGAGGTGTGTTAAGTCATAGAATGGAGGTGTGGAAGTCACAGAATGGAGGTGTGTGAAGTCACAGAATGGAGGTGTGTGAACTGAGAATGGAGGTGTGTGAAGTCACAGAATGGAGGTGTGTGAAGTCATAGAAGGGAGGAGTGTGAAGTCATAGAATGGAGGTGTGTGAAGTCACATAATGGAGTTGTGTGAAGTCACAGAATGGAGGTGTGTGAAGACACAGATTGGAAGTGGGTGAACTCACAATGGAGGTGTGTGAAGTCACAGAATGGAGGTGTGTGAATTCATAGAAGGGAGGTGTGTGAAGTCATAGAATGGAGGTGTGTGAAGTCACAGAATGGAAGTGTGTGAAGTCAAAATGGAGGTGTGTGAAGTCAGAGAATGGAGGTGTGTGAAGTCAATGAATGGACTTGGGTGAATTAAAAATTGTGGTGTGTGAAGTCAAAGAATGGATGTGTGTGAAGTCACAGAATGGAGGTGTGTGAAGTCAAAATGGAGGTGTGTGAAGTCAAAGAATGGATGTGATTGAAGTCATAGAATGGATGTGTATGAAGTCATGGAATGGAGGTGTGTGAAGTCAAACATTGGAAGTGTGTGAAGTTACAGAATGGAGTTGTGTGAAGTCATAGAATGGAATTGTGTGAAGTCATAGATTTGAGGTGTGTGAAGTCAGAGAATGGAGGTGTGTGAAGTCAGAATGCATGTGTGTGAAGTCATAGAATGGAAGTGTGTGAAGTCATAGATTGGAAGTGTGTGAAGTCATAAATTGGAGGTGTGTGAAGTCACAGAGGGAGGTGTGTGAAGTCACAGAATGGAGTTCTGTGAAGTCACAGTGGAGGTGTGTGAAGTCATAGAATGGAGGTGTGTGAAGTCAAAGAATGGAGGTGTGTGAAGTCATAGAATGGAGGTGTGTGAAGTCACAGCATGGAGGTGTGTGAAGTCAGAATGGAGATGTGTGAAGTCATAGAATGGAGGTGTGTGAAGTCACAATGCAGGTGTGTGAACTCATAGAATGGAGGTGGGTGAAGTCACAATGCAGGTGTGTGAAGTCATAGAATGGAGTTGTGTGAACTCAGAAAGGAGATGTGTGAAGTCACACAATAGAGGTGTGTGAAGTCATATAATGGAGGTGTGTGAAGTCACAGAATGGAGGTGTGTGAAGTCATAGAATGGAGGTGTGTGAAGTCATAGAATGGAGGTGTGTGAAGTCACAGAATGGAGGTGTGTGAAGTAACAGAATGGAGGTGTGTGAAGTCACAGAGGGGAAGTGGGTGAACTCACAATGGATGTGTTTGAAGTCACAGAAAGGAGGTGTGTGAAGTCAGAAGGGAGGTGTGTGAAGTCACAGAATGTAGATGTGTGAACTCAGAATGGAGGTGTGGGAAGTCACAGAATGGAGATTTGTGAAGTCATAGAATGGAGGTGTGTGAGGTCATAGAATGGATGTATCTGAAGTAAGAATGAAGGTGTGTGAAGTCATAGAATGGAGGTGTGTGAAGTCATAGAATGGAGGTGTGTGAAGTCACAGAATGGAGGTGTGTGAAGTCAGAATGGAGGTGTGAAGTCATAGAATAGAGGAGTGTGAAGTCATAGAATGGAGGTGAGTGAAGTCACAGATCCGAGGTCTGTGAAGTCATAGAATGGAGCTGTGTGATGTCAGAATTGAGGAGTGTGAAGTCCTAGAATGGATGTGTGTGAACTCATAGAATGGAGGTGTGTGACGTCACAATGGAAGTGTGTGAAGTCACAGAATGGAGGTGTGTGAAGTCATATATTGGAGGTGTGTGAAGTCAGAATGGAGGTGTGTGAAGTCACAGAATGGAGGTGTGTGAACTCAGAATGGAGGTGTTTGAAGTCATAGATGGAGGTGTGTGAAGTCACAGTATGGAGGTGTGTGAAATCATAGAATAGAATTTTGTGAATTCCCAGAATGGAGCTGTGTGAAGTCAGAATGGAGGAGTGTGAAGTCATAGAATGGAGGTGTGTGAAGTCAGAATGGAGGTGTGTGAACTCATAGAATGGACGTGTGTGAAGTCACAATGGAGGTGTGTAAAGACAGAGAATGGAGGTGTGTGAAGTCACAGAATGGAGGTGTGTGAAGTCATAGAATGGAGGTGTGTGAAGTCATAGAATGGAGGTGTGTGAAGTCATAGAATGGATGTTTCTGAAGTAAGAATGAAGGTGTGTGAAGTCACAGAATGGAGGTGTGTGAAGTCAAAATGGAGGTGTGTGAACTCATAGAATGGAGGTGCGTGAAGTCACAGAATGGAGGTGTGTGAAGTCAGAATGGAGGTGTGAAGTCATAGAATGGGGGTGGGTGAAGTCATGGAAAGGAGGTGTGGGAAGTCATAGAATGGAGAAGTGTGAAGTCATAGAGTGGAGGTGAGTGAAGTCACATATTCAAAGTTTGTGAAGTCATAGAATGGAGGTTTGTGAAGTCAGAATGGAGGTGTATGAACTCATAGAATGGAGGTGTGTGAAGTCACAATGGAGGTGTGTGAAGTCATAGAATGGGGGTGTGTGAAATCAGAGAATGGAGGTGTGTGAAGTCAGAATGCAGGTGTGTAAAGTCATAGAATGGAGGTGTGTGAAGTCATAGAATGGAGGTGTGTGAAGTCATAGATTGGAAGCGTGTGAAGTCATAGAATGGAGGTGTGTGAATTCATAGATTGAAGGTGTGGGGAAGTCCTACTATGGAGGTGTGTGAAGCCACAGAAATGGAGGTGTGTGAAGTCACAGAATGGAGTTGTGTGAAGTCACAATGGAGGTGTGTGAAGTCATAGGATGGAGGTGGGTGAAATTAAAGAATGGAGGTTTGTGAAGTCATAGAATGGATTGTGTGTGAAATCACAGAAAGGAGGTGTGTGAAGTCACAGAATGGAGGTGTGTAAAGTCACAGAGTGGAGGTGTGTGAAGTCACAAAATGGAGGTTTGTGAAGTCATGGAATGGAGGTGTGTGAAGTCACAGAATGCAGGTGTGTGAAGTCAGAATAGAGGTGTTCGAAGTCAACAATGGAGGCGTGTGAAGTCAGAATGGAGCTATGTGAAGAAATAGAATGGCTGTGTGTGAAGTCAGAATGGAGGTGTGTGAACTCATAGAATGGAGGTGTTTGAAGTCACAATGGAGGTGTGTGAAGTCACAGAATGGATGTGTGTGAACTCAGAAAGGAGGTGTGTCAAGTCATAGACTGGAGGTCTGTGAAGTCATACAATGGAGGTGTGTGAAATCATAGAATGGAGGTGTGTGAAGTCACAGAATTGAGGTGCGTGAAGACAGAATGGAGGTGTGTGAAGACAGAATGGAGGTGTGTGAAGTCACAGTGCAGGTGTGTGAAGTCATAGAATGGAGGTGTGTGAAGTCATAGAATGGAGGTGGTGAAGTGACAGAATGGAGTTGTGTGAAGTCATAGAATGGAGGTGTGTGAAGTCACAGAATGGTGGTGTGTGAAGTCATAGAATGGAGGGGTGTGAAGACATAGAATGGAGGTGTGTTAAGTCATAGAATGGAGGTGTGGAAGTCACAGAATGGAGGTGTGTGAAGTAACAGAATGGAGGTGTGTGAAGTCACAGAGGGGAAGTGGGTGAACTCACAATGGAGGTGTGTGAAGTCACAGAAAGGAGGTGTGTGAAGTCAGAAGGGAGGTGTGTGAAGTCACAGAATGTAGATGTGTGAACTCAGAATGGAGGTGTGGGAAATCACAGAATGGAGATTTGTGAAGTCATAGAATGGAGGTGTGTGAGGTCATAGAATGGATGTATCTGAAGTAAGAATGAAGGTGTGTGAAGTCATAGAATGAAGGTGTGTGAAGTCATAGAATGGAGGTGTGTGAAGTCACAGAATGGAGGTGTGTGAAGTCAGAATGGAGGTGTGAAGTCATAGAATAGAGGTGGGTGAAGTCATAGAAAGGAGTTGTGGGAAGTCATAGAATAGAGGAGTGTGAAGTCATAGAATGGAGGTGAGTGAAGTCACAGATCCGAGGTCTGTGAAGTCATAGAATGGAGCTGTGTGATGTCAGAATTGAGGAGTGTGAAGTCCTAGAATGGATGTGTGTGAACTCATAGAATGGAGGTGTGTGACGTCACAATGGAAGTGTGTGAAGTCACAGAATGGAGGTGTGTGAAGTCATATATTGGAGGTGTGTGAAGACAGAATGGAGGTGTGTGAAGTCACAGAATGGAGGTGTGTGAACTCAGAATGGAGGTGTTTGAAGTCATAGATGGAGGTGTGTGAAGTCACAGTATGGAGGTGTGTGAAATCATAGAATGGAATTTTGTGAATTCACAGAATGGAGCTGTGTGAAGTCAGAATGGAGGAGTGTGAAGTCATAGAATGGAGGTGTGTGAAGTCAGAATGGAGGTGTGTGAACTCATAGAATGGACGTGTGTGAAGTCACAATGGAGGTGTGTAAAGACAGAGAATGGAGGTGTGTGAAGTCACAGAATGGAGGTGTGTGAAGTCATAGAATGGAGGTGTGTGAAGTCATAGAATGGAGATGTGTGAAGTCATAGAATGGATGTTTCTGAAGTAAGAATGAAGGTGTGTGAAGTCATAGAATGGAGGTGTGTGAAGTCAAAATGGAGGTGTGTGAACTCATAGAATGGAGGTGCGTGAAGTCACAGAATGGAGGTGTGTGAAGTCAGAATGGAGGTGTGAAGTCATAGAATGGGGGTGGGTGAAGTCATGGAAAGGAGGTGTGGGAAGTCATAGAATGGAGAAGTGTGAAGTCATAGAGTGGAGGTGAGTGAAGTCACATATTCAAAGTCTGTGAAGTCATAGAATGGAGGTTTGTGAAGTCAGAATGGAGGTGTATGAACTCATAGAATGGAGGTGTGTGAAGTCACAATGGAGGTGTGTGAAGTCATAGAATGGGGGTGTGTGAAATCAGAGAATGGAGGTGTGTGAAGTCAGAATGCAGGTGTGTAAAGTCATAGAATGGAGGTGTGTGAAGTCATAGAATGGAGGTGTGTGAAGTCATAGATTGGAAGCGTGTGAAGTCATAGAATGGAGGTGTGTGAATTCATAGATTGAAGGTGTGGGGAAGTCCTACTATGGAGGTGTGTGAAGCCATAGAAATGGACGTGTGTGAAGTCACAGAATGGAGCTGTGTGAAGTCACAATGGAGGTGTGTGAAGTCATAGGATGGAGGTGTGTGAAATTAAAGAATGGAGGTTTGTGAAGTCATAGAATGGATTGTGTGTGAAATCACAGAAAGGAGGTGTGTGAAGTCACAGAATGGAGGTGTGTAAAGTCACAGAGTGGAGGTGTGTGAAGTCACAAAATGGAGGATTGTGAAGTCATAGAATGGAGGTGTGTGAAGTCACAGAATGCAGGTGTGTGAAGTCAGAATAGAGGTGTTCGAAGTCAACAATGGAGGCGTGTGAAGTTAGAATGGAGCTATGTGAAGTCATAGAATGGATGTGTGTGAAGTCAGAATGGAGGTGTGTGAACTCATAGAATGGAGGTTTTTGAAGTCACAATGGAGGTGTGTGAAGTCACAGAATGGATGTGTGTGAACTCAGAAAGGAGGTGTGTCAAGTCATAGACTGGAGGTCTGTGAAGTCATACAATGGAGGTGTGTGAAATCATAGAATGGAGGTGTGTGAAGTCACAGAATTGAGGTGCGTGAAGACAGAATGGAGGTGTGTGAAGACAGAATGGAGGTGTGTGAAGTCACAGTGCAGGTGTGTGAAGTCATAGAATGGAGGTGTGTGAAGTCATAGAATGGAGGTGGTGAAGTGACAGAATGGAGGTGTGTGAAGTCATAGAATGGAGGTGTGTGAAGTCACAGAATGGTGGTGTGTGAAGTCATAGAATGGAGGGGTGTGAAGACATAGAATGGAGGTGTGTTAAGTCATAGGATGGAGGTGTGGAAGTCACAGAATGGAGGTGTGTGAAGTCACAGAATGGAGGTGTGTGAACTGAGAATGGAGGTGTGTGAAGTCACAGAATGGAGGTGTGTGAAGTCATAGAAGGGAGGAGTGTGAAGTCATAGAATGGAGGTGTGTGAAGTCACATAATGGAGTTGTGTGAAGTCACAGAATGGAGGTGTGTGAAGACACAGAATGGAAGTGGGTGAACTCACAATGGAGGTGTGTGAAGTCACAGAATGGAGGTGTGTGAATTCATAGAAGGGAGGTGTGTGAAGTCATAGAATGGAGGTGTGTGAAGTCACAGAATGGAAGTGTGTGAAGTCAAAATGGAGGTGTGTGAAGTCAGAGAATGGAGGTGTGTGAAGTCAATGAATGGACTTGGGTGAATTAAAAATTGTGGTGTGTGAAGTCAAAGAATGGATGTGTGTGAAGTCACAGAATGGAGGTGTGTGAAGTCAAAATGGAGGTGTGTGAAGTCAAAGAATGGATGTGATTGAAGTCATAGAATGGATGTGTATGAAGTCATGGAATGGAGGTGTGTGAAGTCAAACATTGGAAGTGTGTGAAGTTACAGAATGGAGTTGTGTGAAGTCATAGAATGGAATTGTGTGAAGTCATAGATTTGAGGTGTGTGAAGTCAGAGAATGGAGGTGTGTGAAGGCAGAATGCATGTGTGTGAAGTCATAGAATGGAAGTGTGTGAAGTCATAGATTGGAAGTGTGTGAAGTCATAAATTGGAGGTGTGTGAAGTCACAGAGGGAGGTGTGTGAAGTCACAGAATGGAGTTCTGTGAAGTCACAGTGGAGGTGTGTGAAGTCATAGAATGGAGGTGTGTGAAGTCAAAGAATGGAGGTGTGTGAAGTCATAGAATGGAGGTGTGTGAAGTCACAGCATGGAGGTGTGTGAAGTCAGAATGGAGATGTGTGAAGTCATAGAATGGAGGTGTGTGAAGTCACAATGCAGGTGTGTGAACTCATAGAATGGAGGTGGGTGAAGTCACAATGCAGGTGTGTGAAGTCATAGAATGGAGTTGTGTGAACTCAGAAAGGAGATGTGTGAAGTCACACAATAGAGGTGTGTGAAGTCATATAATGGAGGTGTGTGAAGTCACAGAATGGAGGTGTGTGAATTCATAGAATGGAGGTGTGTGAAGTCATAGAATGAAGGTGTGTGAAGTCACAGAATGGAGGTGTGTGAAGTAACAGAATGGAGGTGTGTGAAGTCACAGAGGGGAAGTGGGTGAACTCACAATGGATGTGTGTGAAGTCACAGAAAGGAGGTGTGTGAAGTCAGAAGGGAGGTGTGTGAAGTCACAGAATGTAGATGTGTGAACTCAGAATGGAGGTGTGGGAAGTCACAGAATGGAGATTTGTGAAGTCATAGAATGGAGGTGTGTGAGGTCATAGAATGGATGTATCTGAAGTAAGAATGAAGGTGTGTGAAGTCATAGAATGGAGGTGTGTGAAGTCATAGAATGGAGGTGTGTGAAGTCACAGAATGGAGGTGTGTGAAGTCAGAATGGAGGTGTGAAGTCATAGAATAGAGGTGGGTGAAGTCATAGAAAGGAGTTGTGGGAAGTCATAGAATAGAGGAGTGTGAAGTCATAGAATGGAGGTGAGTGAAGTCACAGATCCGAGGTCTGTGAAGTCATAGAATGGAGCTGTGTGATGTCAGAATTGAGGAGTGTGAAGTCCTAGAATGGATGTGTGTGAACTCATAGAATGGAGGTGTGTGACGTCACAATGGAAGTGTGTGAAGTCACAGAATGGAGGTGTGTGAAGTCATATATTGGAGGTGTGTGAAGTCAGAATGGAGGTGTGTGAAGTCACAGAATGGAGGTGTGTGAACTCAGAATGGAGGTGTTTGAAGTCATAGATGGAGGTGTGTGAAGTCACAGTATGGAGGTGTGTGAAATCATAGAATGGAATTTTGTGAATTCCCAGAATGGAGCTGTGTGAAGTCAGAATGGAGGAGTGTGAGGTCATAGAATGGAGGTGTGTGAAGTCAGAATGGAGGTGTGTGAACTCATAGAATGGACGTGTGTGAAGTCACAATGGAGGTGTGTAAAGACAGAGAATGGAGGTGTGTGAAGTCACAGAATGGAGGTGTGTGAAGTCATAGAAT
This sequence comes from Megascapheus bottae, assembly GCA_024803745.1. Lineage (NCBI taxonomy): Eukaryota > Metazoa > Chordata > Mammalia > Rodentia > Geomyidae > Megascapheus > Megascapheus bottae. Next base: position 148,844 of record JANJXV010000858.1, on the reverse strand, counting down.
GGAGGTGTGTGAAGTTATAGAATGGAGGTGTGTGAAGTCATAGAATGGATGTTTCTGAAGTAAGAATGAAGGTGTGTGAAGTCACAGAATGGAGGTGTGTGAAGTCAAAATGGAGGTGTGTGAACTCATAGAATGGAGGTGCGTGAAGTCACAGAATGGAGGTGTGTGAAGTCAGAATGGAGGTGTGAAGTCATAGAATGGGGGTGGGTGAAGTCATGGAAAGGAGGTGTGGGAAGTCATAGAATGGAGAAGTGTGAAGTCATAGAGTGGAGGTGAGTGAAGTCACATATTCAAAGTTTGTGAAGTCATAGAATGGAGGTTTGAGAAGTCAGAATGGAGGTGTATGAACTCATAGAATGGAGGTGTGTGAAGTCACAATGGAGGTGTGTGAAGTCATAGAATGGGGGTGTGTGAAATCAGAGAATGGAGGTGTGTGAAGTCAGAATGCAGGTGTGTAAAGTCATAGAATGGAGGTGTGTGAAGTCATAGAATGGAGGTGTGTGAAGTCATATATTGGAAGCGTGTGAAGTCATAGAATGGAGGTGTGTGAATTCATAGATTGAAGGTGTGGGGAAGTCCTACTATGGAGGTGTGTGAAGCCACAGAAATGGAGGTGTGTGAAGTCACAGAATGGAGTTGTGTGAAGTCACAATGGAGGTGTGTGAAGTCATAGGATGGAGGTGGGTGAAATTAAAGAATGGAGGTTTGTGAAGTCATAGAATGGATTGTGTGTGAAATCACAGAAAGGAGGTGTGTGAAGTCACAGAATGGAGGTGTGTAAAGTCACAGAGTGGAGGTGTGTGAAGTCACAAAATGGAGGTTTGTGAAGTCATAGAATGGAGGTGTGTGAAGTCACAGAATGCAGGTGTGTGAAGTCAGAATAGAGGTGTTCGAAGTCAACAATGGAGGCGTGTGAAGTCAGAATGGAGCTATGTGAAGTCATAGAATGGCTGTGTGTGAAGTCAGAATGGAGGTGTGTGAACTCATAGAATGGAGGTGTTTGAAGTCACAATGGAGGTGTGTGAAGTCACAGAATGGATGTGTGTGAACTCAGAAAGGAGGAGTGTCAAGTCATATACTGGAGGTCTGTGAAGTCATACAATGGAGGTGTGTGAAATCATAGAATGGAGGTGTGTGAAGTCACAGAATTGAGGTGCGTGAAGACAGAATGGAGGTGTGTGAAGACAGAATGGAGGTGTGTGAAGTCACAATGCAGGTGTGTGAAGTCATAGAATGGAGGTGTGTGAAGTCATAGAATGGAGGTGGTGAAGTGACAGAATGGTGTGTGAAGTCATAGAATGGAGGTGTGTGAAGTCACAGAATGGTGGTGTGTGAAGTCATAGAATGGAGGGGTGTGAAGACATAGAATGGAGGTGTGTTAAGTCATAGAATGGAGGTGTGGAAGTCACAGAATGGAGGTGTGTGAAGTCACAGAATGGAGGTGTGTGAACTGAGAATGGAGGTGTGTGAAGTCACAGAATGGAGGTGTGTGAAGTCATAGAAGGGAGGAGTGTGAAGTCATAGAATGGAGGTGTGTGAAGTCACATAATGGAGTTGTGTGAAGTCACAGAATGGAGGTGTGTGAAGACACAGAATGGAAGTGGGTGAACTCACAATGGAGGTGTGTGAAGTCACAGAATGGAGGTGTGTGAATTCATAGAAGGGAGGTGTGTGAAGTCATAGAATGGAGGTGTGTGAAGTCACAGAATGGAAGTGTGTGAAGGCAAAATGGAGGTGTGTGAAGTCAGAGAATGGAGGTGTGTGAAGTCAATGAATGGACTTGTGTGAATTAAAAATTGTGGTGTGTGAAGTCAAAGAATGGATGTGTGTGAAGTCACAGAATGGAGGTGTGTGAAGTCAAAATGGAGGTGTGTGAAGTCAAAGAATGGATGTGATTGAAGTCATATAATGGAGGTGTATGAAGTCATGGAATGGAGGTGTGTAAAGTCAAACATTGGAAGTGTGTGAAGTCATAGATTTGAGGTGTGTGAAGTCAGAGAATGGAAGTGTGTGAAGTCAGAATGCATGTGTGTGAAGTCATAGAATGGAAGTGTGTGAAGTCATAGATTGGAAGTGTGTGAAGTCATAAATTGGAGGTGTGTGAAGTCACAGAGGGAGGTGTGTGAAGTCACAGAATGGAGTTCTGTGAAGTCACAGTGGAGGTGTGTGAAGTCATAGAATGGAGGTGTGTGAAGTCAAAGAATGGAGGTGTGTGAATCATAGAATGGAGGTGTGTGAAGTCATAGAATGGAGGTGTGTGAAGTCAGAATGGAGATGTGTGAAGTCATAGAATGGAGGTGTGTGAAGTCACAATGCAGGTGTGTGAACTCATAGAATGGAGGTGGGTGAAGTCACAATGCAGGTGTGTGAAGTCATAGAATGTAGTTGTGTGAACTCAGATAGGAGATGTGTGAAGTCACAGAATAGAGGTGTGTGAAGTCATATAATGGAGGTGTGTGAAGTCTCAGAATGGAGGTGTGTGAATTCATAGAATGGAGGTGTGTGAAGTCATAGAATGGAGGTGTGTGAAGTCACAGAATGGAGGTGTGTGATGTCAGAATGGAGGTGTGAAGTCATAGAATAGAGGTGGGTGAAGTCATAGAAAGGAGTTGTGGGAAGTCATAGAATAGAGGAGTGTGAAGTCAAAGAATGGAGGTGAGTGAAGTCACAGATCCGAGGTCTGTGAAGTCATAGAATGGAGCTGTGTGATGTCAGAATTGAGGAGTGTGAAGTCCTAGAATGGATGTGTGTGAACTCATAGAATGGAGGTGTGTGACGTCACAATGGAAGTGTGTGAAGTCACAGAATGGAGGTGTGTGAAGTCATATATTGGAGGTGTGTGAAGTCAGAATGGAGGTGTGTGAAGTCACAGAATGGAGGTGTGTGAACTCAGAATGGAGGTGTTTGAAGTCATAGATGGAGGTGTGTGAAGTCACAGTATGTAGGTGTGTGAAATCAGAATGGATTTTGTGAATTCACAGAATGGAGCTGTGTGAAGTCAGAATGGAGGAGTGTGAAGTCGTAGAATGGAGGTGTGTAAAGTCAGAATGTAGGTGTGTGAACTCATAGAATGGACGTGTGTGAAGTCACAATGGAGGTGTGTGAAGACAGAGATTGGAGGTGTGTGAAGTCACAGAATGGAGGTGTGTGAAGTCATAGAATGGAGGTGTGTGAAGTCACAGAATGGAGGTGTGTGAAGTCAGAATGGAGGTGTGAAGTCATAGAATAGAGGTGGGTGAAGTCATAGAAAGGAGTTGTGGGAAGTCATAGAATAGAGGAGTGTGAAGTCATAGAATGGAGGTGAGTGAAGTCACAGATCCGAGGTCTGTGAAGTCATAGAATGCAGGTGTGTGATGTCAGAATTGAGGAGTGTGAAGTCCTAGAATGGATGTGTGTGAAGTCATAGAATGGAGGTGTGTGAAGTCATAGAATGGAGGTGTGTGAAGTCACAGATTGGAGGTGTGTGAAGTCAGAATGGAGGTGTGAAGTCATAGAATAGAGGTGGGTGAAGTCATAGAAAGGAGTTGTGGGAAGTCATAATATAGAGGAGTTTGAAGTCATAGAATGCAGGAGAGTGAAGTCACAGATCCGAGGTCTGTGAATCATAGAATGGAGCTGTGTGATGTCAGAATTGAGGAGTGTGAAGTCCTAGAATGGACGTGTGTGAACTCATAGAATGGAGGTGTGTGACGTCACAATGGAAGTGTGTGAAGTCACAGAATGGAGGTGTGTGACGTCATATATTGGAGGTGTGTGAAGTCAGAATGGAGGTGTGTGAAGTCACGGAATGGAGGTGTGTGAACTCAGAATGGAGGTGTTTGAAGTCATAGATGGAGGTGTGTGAAGTCACAGTATGGAGGTGTGTGAAATCATAGAATGGAATTTTGTGAATTCACAGAATGGAGCTGTGTGAAGTCAGAATGGAGGAGTGTGAAGTCATAGAATGGAGGTGTGTGAAGTCAGAATGAAGGTGTGTGAATTCATAGAATGGACGTGTGTGAAGTCACAATGTAGGTGTGTAAAGACAGAGAATGGAGGTGTGTGAAGTCACAGAATGGGGGTGAGTGAAGTCATAGAATGGAGGTGTGTGAAGTCATAGAATGGAGTTGTGTGAAGTCATAGAATGGATGTTTCTGAAGTAAGAATGAAGGTGTGTGAAGTCATAGAATGGAGGTGTGTGAAGTCAAAATGGAGGTGTGTGAAGTCGTAGAATGGAGGTGCGTGAAGTCACAGAATGGAGGTGTGTGAAGTCAGAATGGAGGTGTGAAGTCATAGAATGGGGGTGGGTGAAGTCATGGAAAGGAGGTGTGCGAAGTCATAGAATGGAGAAGTGTGAAGTCATAGAGTGGAGGTGAGTGAAGTCACATATTCAAAGTCTGTGAAGTCATAGAATGGAGGTTTGTGAAGTCAGAATGGAGGTGTATGAACTCATAGAATGGAGGTGTGTGAAGTCACAATGGAGGTGTGTGAAGTCACAGAATGGGGGTGTGTGAAATCAGAGAATGGAGGTGTGTGAAGTCAGAATGCAGGTGTGTAAAGTCATAGAATGGAGGTGTGTGAAGTCATAGAATGGAGGTGTGTGAAGTCATAGATTGGAAGCGTGTGAAGTCATAGAATGGAGGTGTGTGAATTCATAGATTGAATGTGTGGGGAAGTCCTACTATGGAGGTGTGTGAAATCATAGAAATGGAGGTGTGTGAAGTCACAGAATGGAGTTGTGTGAAGTCACAATGGAGGTGTGTGAAGTCATAGGATGGAGGTGTGTGAAATTAAAGAATGGAGGTTTGTGAAGTCATAGAATGGATTGTGTGTGAAATCACAGAAAGGAGGTGTGTGAAGTCACAGAATGGAGGTGTGTAAAGTCACAGAGTGGAGGTGTGTGAAGTCACACAATGGAGGTTTGTGAAGTCATAGAATGGAGGTGTGTGAAGTCACAGAATGCAGGTGAGTGAAGTCAGAATAGAGGTGTTCGAAGTCAAGAATGGAGGCGTGTGAAGTCAGAATGGAGCTGTGTGAAGTTATAAAATGGATGTGTGTAAAGTCAGAATGGAGGTGTGTGAACTCATAGAATGGAGGTGTTTGAAGTCACAATGGAGGTATGTGAAGTCACAGAATGGATGTGTGTGAACTCAGAAAGGAGGTGTGTCAAGTCATAGACTGGAGGTCTGTGAAGTCATACAATGGAGGTGTGTGAAATCATAGAATGGAGGTGTGTGAAGTCACAGAATTGAGGTGCGTGAAGACAGAATGGAGGTGTGTGAAGACAGAATGGAGGTGTGTGAAGTCACAATGCAGGTGTGTGAAGTCATAGAATGGAGGTGTGTGAAGTCATAGAATGGAGGTGGTGAAGTGACAGAATGGAGGTGTGTGAAGTCATAGAATGGAGGTGTGTGAAGTCACAGAATGGTGGTGTGTGAAGTCATAGAATGGAGGGGTGTGAAGACATAGAATGGAGGTGTGTTAAGTCATAGAATGGAGGTGTGGAAGTCACAGAATGGAGGTGTGTGAAGTCACAGAATGGAGGTGTGTGAACTGAGAATGGAGGTGTGTGAAGTCACAGAATGGAGGTGTGTGAAGTCATAGAATGGAGGTGTGTGAAGTCATAGAATGGAGGTGTGTGAAGTCACATAATGGAGGTGTGTGAAGTCACAGAATGGAGGTGTGTGAAGACACAGAATGGAAGTGGGTGAACTCACAATGGAGGTGTGTGAAGTCACAGAATGGAGGTGTGTGAATTCATAGAAGGGAGGTGTGTGAAGTCATAGAATGGAGGTGTGTGAAGTCACAGAATGGAAGTGTGTGAAGTCAAAATGGAGGTGTGTGAAGTCAGAGAATGGAGGTGTGTGAAGTCAATGAATGGACTTGGGTGAATTAAAAATTGTGGTGTGTGAAGTCAAAGAATGGATGTGTGTGAAGTCACAGAATGGAGGTGTGTGAAGTCAAAATGGAGGTGTGTGAAGTCAAAGAATGGATGTGATTGAAGTCATAGAATGGAGGTGTATGAAGTCATGGAATGGAGGTGTGTGAAGTCAAACATTGGAAGTGTGTGAAGTTACAGATTGGAGGTGTGTGAAGTCATAGAATGGAGGTGTGTGAAGTCATAGATTTGAGGTGTGTGAAGTCAGAGAATGGAGGTGTGTGAAGTCAGAATGCATGTGTGTGAAGTCATAGAATGGAAGTGTGTGAAGTCATAGATTGGAAGTGTGTGAAGTCATAAATTGGAGGTGTGTGAAGTCACAGAGGGACGTGTGTGAAGTCACAGAATGGAGTTCTGTGAAGTCACAGTGGAGGTGTGTGAAGTCATAGAATGGAGGTGTGTGAAGTCAAAGAATGGAGGTGTGTGAAGTCATAGAATGGAGGTGTGTGAAGTCATAGAATGGAGGTGTGTGAAGTCAGAATGGAGATGTGTGAAGTCATAGAATGGAGGTGTGTGAAGTCACAATGCAGGTGTGTGAACTCATAGAATGGAGGTGGGTGAAGTCACAATGCAGGTGTGTGAAGTCATAGAATGTAGTTGTGTGAACTCAGATAGGAGATGTGTGAAGTCACAGAATAGAGGTGTGTGAAGTCATATAATGGAGGTGTGTGAAGTCTCAGAATGGAGGTGTGTGAATTCATAGAATGGAGGTGTGTGAAGTCATAGAATGGAGGTGTGTGAAGTCACAGAATGGAGGTGTGTGATGTCAGAATGGAGGTGTGAAGTCATAGAATAGAGGTGGGTGAAGTCATAGAAAGGAGTTGTGGGAAGTCATAGAATAGAGGAGTGTGAAGTCAAAGAATGGAGGTGAGTGAAGTCACAGATCCGAGGTCTGTGAAGTCATAGAATGGAGCTGTGTGATGTCAGAATTGAGGAGTGTGAAGTCCTAGAATGGATGTGTGTGAACTCATAGAATGGAGGTGTGTGACGTCACAATGGAAGTGTGTGAAGTCACAGAATGGAGGTGTGTGAAGTCATATATTGGAGGTGTGTGAAGTCAGAATGGAGGTGTGTGAAGTCACAGAATGGAGGTGTGTGAACTCAGAATGGAGGTGTTTGAAGTCATAGATGGAGGTGTGTGAAGTCACAGTATGGAGGTGTGTGAAATCATAGAATGGATTTTGTGAATTCACAGAATGGAGCTGTGTGAAGTCAGAATGGAGGAGTGTGAAGTCGTAGAATGGAGGTGTGTAAAGTCAGAATGTAGGTGTGTGAACTCATAGAATGGACGTGTGTGAAGTCACAATGGAGGTGTGTGAAGACAGAGAATGGAGGTGTGTGAAGTCACAGAATGGAGGTGTGTGAAGTCATAGAATGGAGGTGTGTGAAGTCACAGAATGGAGGTGTGTGAAGTCAGAATGGAGCTGTGAAGTCATAGAATAGAGGTGGGTGAAGTCATAGAAAGGAGTTGTGGGAAGTCATAGAATAGAGGACTGTGAAGTCATAGAATGGAGGTGAGTGAAGTCACAGATCCGAGGTCTGTGAAGTCATAGAATGCAGGTGTGTGAGGTCAGAATTGAGGAGTGTGAAGTCCTAGAATGGATGTGTGTGAAGTCATAGAATGGAGGTGTGTGAAGTCATAGAATGGAGGTGTGTGAAGTCACAGAATGGAGGTGTGTGAAGTCAGAATGGAGGTGTGAAGTCATAGAATAGAGGTGGGTGAAGTCATAGAAAGGAGTTGTGGGAAGTCATAATATAGAGGAGTTTGAAGTCATAGAATGCAGGAGCGTGAAGTCACAGATCCGAGGTCTGTGAAGTCATAGAATGGAGCTGTGTGATGTCAGAATTGAGGAGTGTGAAGTCCTAGAATGGACGTGTGTGAACTCATAGAATGGAGGTGTGTGACGTCACAATGGAAGTGTGTGAAATCACAGAATGGAGGTGTGTGAAGTCATATATTGGAGGTGTGTGAAGTCAGAATGGAGGGGTGTGAAGTCACAGAATGGAGGTGTGTGAACTCAGAATGGAGGTGTTTGAAGTCATAGATGGAGGTGTGTGAAGTCACAGTATGGAGGTGTGTGAAATCATAGAATGGAATTGTGTGAATTCACAGAATGGAGCTGTGTGAAGTCAGAATGGAAGAGTGTGAAGTCATAGAATGGAGGTGTGTGAAGTCAGATTGGAGGTGTGTGAACTCATAGAATGGACGTGTGTGAAGTCACAATGGAGGTGTGTAAAGACAGAGAATGGAGGTGTGTGAAGTCACAGAATGGAGGTGTGTGAAGTCATAGAATGGAGGTGTGTGAAGTCATAGAATGGAGGTGTGTGAAGTCATAGAATGGATGTTTCTGAAGTAAGAATGAAGGTGTGTGAAGTCATAGAATGGAGGTGTGTGAAGTCAAAATGGAGGTGTGTGAAGTCATAGAATGGAGGTGCGTGAAGTCACAGAATGGAAGGTGTGTGAAGTCAGAATGGAGGTGTGAAGTCATAGAATGGGGGTGGGTGAAGTCATGGAAAGGAGGTGTGGGAAGTCATAGAATGGAGAAGTGTGAAGTCATAGAGTGGAGGTGAGTGAAGTCACATATTCAAAGTCTGTGAATTCATAGAATGGAGGTTTGTGAAGTCAGAATGGAGGTGTATGAACTCATAGAATGGAGGTGTGTGAAGTCACAATGGAGGTGTGTGAAGTCATAGAATGGGGGTGTGTGAAATCAGAGAATGGAGGTGTGTGAAGTCAGAATGCAGGTGTGTAAAGTCATAGAATGGAGATGTGTGTAGTCATAGAATGGAGGTGTGTGAAGTCATAGATTGGAAGCGTGTGAAGTCATAGAATGGAGGTGTGTGAATTCATAGATTGAATGTGTGGGGAAGTCCTACTATGGAGGTGTGTGAAATCATAGAAATGGAGGTGTGTGAAGTCACAGAATGGAGTTGTGTGAAGTCACAATGGAGGTGTGTGAAGTCATAGGATGGAGGTGTGTGAAATTAAAGAATGGAGGTTTGTGAAGTCATAGAATGGATTGTGTGTGAAATCACAGAAAGGAGGTGTGTGAAGTCACAGAATGGAGGTGTGTAAAGTCACAGAGTGGAGGTGTGTGAAGTCACACAATGGAGGTTTGTGAAGTCATAGAATGGAGGTGTGTGAAGTCACAGAATGCAGGTGAGTGAAGTCAGAATAGAGGTGTTCGAAGTCAAGAATGGAGGCGTGTGAAGTCAGAATGGAGCTGTGTGAAGTTATAAAATGGATGTGTGTAAAGTCAGAATGGAGGTGTGTGAACTCATAGAATGGAGGTGTTTGAAGTCACAATGAAGGTGTGTGAAGTCACAGAATGGATGTGTGTGAACTCAGAAAGGAGGTGTGTCAAGTCATAGACTGGAGGTCTGTGAAGTCATACAATGGAGGTGTGTGAAATCATAGAATGGAGGTGTGTGAAGTCACAGAATTGAGGTGCGTGAAGACAGAATGGAGGTGTGTGAAGACAGAATGGAGGTGTGTGAAGTCACAATGCAGGTGTGTGAAGTCATAGAATGGAGGTGTGTGAAGTCATAGAATGGAGGTGGTGAAGTGACAGAATGGAGGTGTGTGAAGTCATAGAATGGAGGTGTGTGAAGTCACAGAATGGTGGTGTGTGAAGTCATAGAATGGAGGGGTGTGAAGACATAGATTGGAGGTGTGTTAAGTCATAGAATGGAGGTGTGGAAGTCACAGAATGGAGGTGTGTGAAGTCACAGAATGGAGGTGTGTGAACTGAGAATGGAGGTGTGTGAAGTCACAGAATGGAGGTGTGTGAAGTCATAGAATGGAGGTGTGTGAAGTCATAGAATGGAGGTGTGTGAAGTCACATAATGGAGGTGTGTGAAGTCACAGAATGGAGGTATGTGAAGACACAGAATGGAAGTGGGTGAACTCACAATGGAGGTGTGTGAAGTCACAGAATGGAGGTGTGTGAATTCATAGAAGGGAGGTGTGTGAAGTCATAGAATGGAGGTGTGTGAAGTCACAGAATGGAAGTGTGTGAAGTCAAAATGGAGGTGTGTGAAGTCAGAGAATGGAGGTGTGTGAAGTCAATGAATGGACTTGTGTGAATTAAAAATTGTGGTGTGTGAAGTCAAAGAATGGATGTGTGTGAAGTCACAGAATGGAGGTGTGTGAAGTCAAAATGGAGGTGTGTGAAGTCAAAGAATGGATGTGATTGAAGTCATAGAATGGAGGTGTATGAAGTCATGGAATGGAGGTGTGTGAAGTCAAACATTGGAAGTGTGTGAAGTTACAGAATGGAGGTGTGTGAAGTCATAGAATGGAGGTGTGTGAAGTCATAGATTTGAGGTGTGTGATGTCAGAGAATGGAGGTGTGTGAAGTCAGAATGCATGTGTGTGAAGTCATAGAATGGAAGTGTGTGAAGTCATAGATTGGAAGTGTGTGAAGTCATAAATTGGAGGTGTTTGAAGTCACAGAGGGAGGTGTGTGAAGTCACAGAATGGAGTTCTGTGAAGTCACAGTGGAGGTGTGTGAAGTCATAGAATGGAGGTGTGTGAAGTCAAAGAATGGAGGTGTGTGAAGTCATAGAATGGAGGTGTGTGAAGTCATAGAATGGAGGTGTGTGAAGTCAGAATGGAGATGTGTGAAGTCATAGAATGGAGGTGTGTGAAGTCACAATGCAGGTGTGTGAACTCATAGAATGGAGGTGGGTGAAGTCACAATGCAGGTGTGTGAAGTTATAGAATGTAGTTGTGTGAACTCAGATAGGAGATGTGTGAAGTTACAGAATAGAGGTGTGTGAAGTCATATAATGGAGGTGTGTGAAGTCTCAGAATGGAGGTGTGTGAATTCATAGAATGGAGGTGTGTGAAGTCATAGAATGGAGGTGTGTGAAGTCACAGAATGGAGGTGTGTGATGTCAGAATGGAGGTGTGAAGTCATAGAATAGAGGTGGGTGAAGTCATAGAAAGGAGTTGTGGGAAGTCATAGAATAGAGGAGTGTGAAGTCAAAGAATGGAGGTGAGTGAAGTCACAGATCCGAGGTCTGTGAAGTCATAGAATGGAGCTGTGTGATGTCAGAATTGAGGAGTGTGAAGTCCTAGAATGGATGTGTGTGAACTCATAGAATGGAGGTGTGTGACGTCACAATGGAAGTGTGTGAAGTCACAGAATGGAGGTGTGTGAGGTCATATATTGGAGGTGTGTGAAGTCAGAATGGAGGTGTGTGAAGTCACAGAATGGAGGTGTGTGAACTCAGAATGGAGGTGTTTGAAGTCATAGATGGAGGTGTGTGAAGTCACAGTATGGAGGTGTGTGAAATCATAGAATGGATTTTGTGAATTCACAGAATGGAGCTGTGTGAAGTCAGAATGGAGGAGTGTGAAGTCGGAGAATGGAGGTATGTAAAGTCAGAATGTAGGTGTGTGAACTCATAGAATGGACGTGTGTGAAGTCACAATGGAGGTGTGTGAAGACAGAGAATGGAGGTGTGTGAAGTCACAGAATGGAGGTGTGTGAAGTCATAGAATGGAGGTGTGTGAAGTCACAGAATGGAGGTGTGTGAAGTCAGAATGGAGGTGTGAAGTAATAGAATAGAGGTGGGTGAAGTCATAGAAAGGAGTTGTGGGAAGTCATAGAATAGAGGACTGTGAAGTCATAGAATGGAGGTGAGTGAAGTCACAGATCCGAGGTCTGTGAAGTCATAGAATGCAGGTGTGTGAGGTCAGAATTGAGGAGTGTGAAGTCCTAGAATGGATGTGTGTGAAGTCATAGAATGGAGGTGTGTGATGTCACAATGGAAGTGTGTGAAGTCACAGAATGGAGGTGTGTGAAGTCATATATTGGAGGAGTGTGAAGTCAGAATGGAGGTGTGTGAAGTCACAGAATGGAGGTGTGTGAACTCAGAATGGAGGTGTTTGAAGTCATAGATGGAGGTGTGTGAAGTCACAGTATGGAGGTGTGTGAAATCATAGAATGGAATTTTGTGAATTCACAGAATGGAGCTGTGTGAAGTCAGAATGGAGGAATGTGAAGTCATAGAATGGAGGTGTGTGAAGTCAGAATGGAGGTGTGTGAACTCATAGAATGGACGTGTGTGAAGTCACAATGGAGGTGTGTGAAGACAGAGAATGGAGGTGTGTGAAGTCACAGAATGGAGGTGTGTGAAGTCATAGAATGGATGTTTCTGAAGTAAGAATGAAGGTGTGTGAAGTCATAGAATGGAGGTGTGTGAAGTCAAAATGGAGGTGTGTGAACTCATAGAATGGAGGTGCGTGAAGTCACAGAATGGAGGTGTGTGAAGTCAGAATGGAGGTGTGAAGTCATAGAATTGGGGTGGGTGAAGTCATGAAAAGGAGGTGTGGGAAGTCATAGAATGGAGAAGTGTGAAGTCATAGAGTGGAGGTGAGTGAAGTCACATATTCAAAGTCTGTGAAGTCATAGAATGGAGGTTTGTGAAGTCAGAATGGAGGTGTATGAACTCATAGAATGGAGGTGTGTGAAGTCACAATGGAGGTGTGTGAAGTCATAGAATGGGGGTGTGTGAAATCAGAGAATGGAGGTGTGTGAAGTCAGAATGCAGGTGTGTAAAGTCATAGAATGGAGGTGTGTGAAGTCACAGAATGGAGGTGTGTGAAGTCATAGATTGGAAGCGTGTGAAGTCATAGAATGGAGGTGTGTGAATTCATAGATTGAAGGTGTGGGGAAGTCCTACTATGGAGGTGTGTGAAGCCACAGAAATGGAGGTGTGTGAAGTCAGAGAATGGAGTTGTATGAAGTCACAATGGAGGTGTGTGAAGTCATAGGATGGAGGTGTGTGAAATTAAAGAATGGAGGTTTGTGAAGTCATAGAATGGATTGTGTGTGAAATCACAGAAAGGAGGTGTGTGAAGTCACAGAATGGAGGTGTGTAAAGTCACAGTGTGGAGGTGTGTGAAGTCACAGAATGGAGGTGTGTGAAGTCATAGAATGGAGGTGTGTGAAGTCATAGAATGGAGATGTGTGAAGTCATAGAATGGATGTTTCTGAAGTAAGAATGAAGGTGTGTGAAGTCATAGAATGGAGGTGTGTGAAGTCAAAATGGAGGTGTGTGAACTCATAGAATGGAGGTGCGTGAAGTCACAGAATGGAGGTGTGTGAAGTCAGAATGGAGGTGTGAAGTCATAGAATGGGGGTGGGTGAAGTCATGGAAAGGAGGTGTGGGAAGTCATAGAATGGAGAAGTGTGAAGTCATAGAGTGGAGGTGAGTGAAGTCACATATTCAAAGTCTGTGAAGTCATAGAATGGAGGTTTGTGAAGTCAGAATGGAGGTGTATGAACTCATAGAATGGAGGTGTGTGAAGTCACAATGGAGGTGTGTGAAGTCATAGAATGGGGGTGTGTGAAATCAGAGAATGGAGGTGTGTGAAGTCAGAATGCAGGTGTGTAAAGTCATAGACTGGAGGTGTGTGAAGTCATAGAATGGAGGTGTATGAAGTCATAGATTGGAAGCGTGTGAAGTCATAGAATGGAGGTGTGTGAATTCATAGATTGAAGGTGTGGGGAAGTCCTACTATGGAGGTGTGTGAAGCCACAGAAGTGGAGGTATGTGAAGTCACAGAATGGAGTTGTGTGAAGTCACAATGGAGGTGTGTGAAGTCATAGGATGGAGGTGTGTGAAATTAAAGAATGGAGGTTTGTGAAGTCATAGAATGGATTGTGTGTGAAATCACAGAAAGGAGGTGTGTGAAGTCACGGAATGGAGGTGTGTAAAGTCACAGAGTGGAGGTGTGTGAAGTCACAAAATGGAGGTTTGTGAAGTCATAGAATGGAGGTGTGTGAAGTCACAGAATGCAGGTGTGTGAAGTCAGAAGAGAGGTGTTCGAAGTCAAGAATGGAGGCGTGTGAAGTCAGAATGGAGCTGTGTGAAGTCATAGAATGGATGTGTGTGAAGTCAGAATGGAGGTGTGTGAACTCATAGAATGGAGGTGTTTGAAGTCACAATGGAGGTGTGTGAAGTCACAGAATGGATGTGTGTGAACTCAGAAAGGAGGTGTGTCAAGTCCTAGAATGGAGGTCTGTGAAGTCATAGAATGGAGGTGTGTGAAATCATAGAATGGAGGTGTGTGAAGTCACAGAATTGAGGTGTGTGAAGACAGAATGGAGGTGTGTGAAGTCATAGAATGGAGGTGGTGAAGTGACAGAATGGAGGTGTGTGAAGTCATAGAATGGAGGTGTGTGAAGTCATAGAATGGAGGTGTGTGAAGTCACAGAATGGTGGTGTGTGAAGTCATAGAATGGAGGGGTGTGAAGACATAGAATGGAGGTGTGTTAAGTCATAGAATGGAGGTGTGGAAGTCAGAGAATGGAGGTGTGTGAAGACACAGAATGGAGGTGTGTGAACTGAGAATGGAGGTGTGTGAAGTCACAGAATGGAGGTGTGTGAAGTCATACAATGCAGGTGTGTGAAGTCACAGAATGGAGGGGTGTGAATTCATAGAAGGGAGGTATGTGAAGTCATAGAATGGAGGGGTGTGAACTCACATAATGGAGGTGTGTGAAGTCACAGAATGGAGGTGTGTGAAGTCACAGAATGGAAGTGTGTGAAGTCAAAATGGAGGTGTGTGAAGTCAGAGAATGGAGGTGTGTGAAGTCAATGAATGGACTTGTGTGAAGTCAAAATTGTGGTGTGTGAAGTCAAAGAATGGATGTGTGTGAAGTCACAGAATGGAGGTGTGTGAAGTCAAAATGGAGGTGTGTGAAGTCAAAGAATGGATGTGTTTGAAGTCATAGAATGGAGGTGTATGAAGTCATGGAATGGAGGTGTGTGAAGTCAAACATTGGAAGTGTGTGAAGTTACAGAATGGAGGTGTGTGAAGTCATAGAATGGAGGTGTGTGAAGTCATAGAATAGAGGTGTGTGAAATCAGAGAATGGAGGTGTGTGAAGTCAGAATGCAGGTGTGTGAAGTCATAGAATGGAGGTGTGTGAAGTCATAGATTGGAAGTGTGTGAAGTCATAAATTGGAAGTGTGTGAAGTCACAGAAGGAGGTGTGTGAAGTCAGAGAATGGAGTTCTGTGAAGTCACAGTGGAGGTGTGTGAAGTCAAAGAATGGATGTGTTTGAAGTCATAGAATGGAGGTGTATGAAGTCATGGAATGGAGGTGTGTGAAGTCAAACATTGGAAGTGTGTGAAGTTACAGAATGGAGGTGTGTGAAGTCATAGAATGGAGGTGTGTGAAGTCATAGAATAGAGGTGTGTGAAATCAGAGAATGGAGGTGTGTGAAGTCAGAATGCAGGTGTGTGAAGTCATAGAATGGAGGTGTGTGAAGTCATAGATTGGAAGTGTGTGAAGTCATAAATTGGAAGTGTGTGAAGTCACAGAAGGAGGTGTGTGAAGTCAGAGAATGGAGTTCTGTGAAGTCACAGTGGAGGTGTGTGAAGTCATAGAATGGAGGTGTGTGAAGTCACAGCATGGAGGTGTGTGAAGTCAGAATGGAGATGTGTGAAGTCAAAGAATGGATATGTTTGAAGTCATAGAATGGAGGTGTATGAAGTCATGGAATGGAGGTGTGTGAAGTCAAACATTGGAAGTGTGTGAAGTTACAGAATGGAGTTGTGTGAAGTCATAGAATGGAGGTGTGTGAAGTCATAGAATAGAGGTGTGTGAAGTCAGAGAATGGAGGTGTGTGAAGTCAGAATGCAGGTGTGTGAAGTCATAGAATGGAGGTGTGTGAAGTCATAGATTGGAAGTGTGTGAAGTCATAAATTGGAGGTGTGTGAAGTCACAGAGGGAGGTGTGTGAAGTCACAGAATGGAGTTCTGTGAAGTCACAGTGGAGGTGTGTGAAGTCATATAATGGAGGTGTGTGAAGTCATAGATTGGAAGTGTGTGAAGTCATAAATTGGAGGTGTGTGAAGTCACAGAGGGAGGTGTGTGAAGTCACAGAATGGAGTTCTGTGAAGTCCCAGTGGAGGTGTGTGAAGTCATAGAATGGAGGTGTGTGAGGTCAGAATTGAGGAGTGTGAAGTCCTAGAATGGATGTGTGTGAAGTCATAGAATGGAGGTGTGTGATGTCACAATGGAAGTGTGTGAAGTCACAGAATGGAGGTGTGTGAAGTCATATATTGGAGGTGTGTGAAGTCAGAATGGAGGTGTGTGAAGTCACAGAATGGAGGTGTGTGAACTCAGAATGGAGGTGTTTGAAGTCATAGATGGAGGTGTGTGAAGTCACAGTATGGAGGTGTGTGAAATCATAGAATGGAATTTTGTGAATTCACAGAATGGAGCTGTGTGAAGTCAGAATGGAGGAATGTGAAGTCATAGAATGGAGGTGTGTGAAGTCAGAATGGAGGTGTGTGAACTCATAGAATGGACGTGTGTGAAGTCACAATGGAGGTGTGTGAAGACAGAGAATGGAGGTGTGTGAAGTCACAGAATGGAGGTGTGTGAAGTCATAGAATGGATGTTTCTGAAGTAAGAATGAAGGTGTGTGAAGTCATAGAATGGAGGTGTGTGAAGTCAAAATGGAGGTGTGTGAACTCATAGAATGGAGGTGCGTGAAGTCACAGAATGGAGGTGTGTGAAGTCATATATTGGAGGTGTGTGAAGACAGAATGGAGGTGTGTGAAGTCATGAAAAGGAGGTGTGGGAAGTCATAGAATGGAGAAGTGTGAAGTCATAGAGTGGAGGTGAGTGAAGTCACATATTCAAAGTCTGTGAAGTCATAGAATGGAGGTTTGTGAAGTCAGAATGGAGGTGTATGAACTCATAGAATGGAGGTGTGTGAAGTCACAATGGAGGTGTGTGAAGTCATAGAATGGGGGTGTGTGAAATCAGAGAATGGAGGTGTGTGAAGTCAGAATGCAGGTGTGTAAAGTCATAGAATGGAGGTGTGTGAAGTCACAGAATGGAGGTGTGTGAAGTCATAGATTGGAAGCGTGTGAAGTCATAGAATGGAGGTGTGTGAATTCATAGATTGAAGGTGTGGGGAAGTCCTACTATGGAGGTGTGTGAAGCCACAGAAATGGAGGTGTGTGAAGTCAGAGAATGGAGTTGTATGAAGTCACAATGGAGGTGTGTGAAGTCATAGGATGGAGGTGTGTGAAATTAAAGAATGGAGGTTTGTGAAGTCATAGAATGGATTGTGTGTGAAATCACAGAAAGGAGGTGTGTGAAGTCACAGAATGGAGGTGTGTAAAGTCACAGTGTGGAGGTGTGTGAAGTCACAGAATGGAGGTGTGTGAAGTCATAGAATGGAGGTGTGTGAAGTCATAGAATGGAGATGTGTGAAGTCATAGAATGGATGTTTCTGAAGTAAGAATGAAGGTGTGTGAAGTCATAGAATGGAGGTGTGTGAAGTCAAAATGGAGGTGTGTGAATTCATAGAATGGAGGTGCGTGAAGTCACAGAATGGAGGTGTGTGAAGTCAGAATGGAGGTGTGAAGTCATAGAATGGGGGTGGGTGAAGTCATGGAAAGGAGGTATGGGAAGTCATAGAATGGAGAAGTGTGAAGTCATAGAGTGGAGGTGAGTGAAGTCACATATTCAAAGTCTGTGAAGTCATAGAATGGAGGTTTGTGAAGTCAGAATGGAGGTGTATGAACTCATAGAATGGAGGTGTGTGAAGTCACAATGGAGGTGTGTGAAGTCATAGAATGGGGGTGTGTGAAATCAGAGAATGGAGGTGTGTGAAGTCAGAATGCAGGTGTGTAAAGTCATAGAATGGAGGTGTGTGAAGTCATAGAATGGAGGTGTATGAAGTCATAGATTGGAAGCGTGTGAAGTCATAGAATGGAGGTGTGTGAATTCATAGATTGAAGGTGTGGGGAAGTCCTACTATGGAGGTGTGTGAAGCCACAGAAGTGGAGGTGTGTGAAGTCACAGAATGGAGTTGTGTGAAGTCACAATGGAGGTGTGTGAAGTCATAGGATGGAGGTGTGTGAAATTAAAGAATGGAGGTTTGTGAAGTCATAGAATGGATTGTGTGTGAAATCACAGAAAGGAGGTGTGTGAAGTCACGGAATGGAGGTGTGTAAAGTCACAGAGTGGAGGTGTGTGAAGTCACAAAATGGAGGTTTGTGAAGTCATAGAATGGAGGTGTGTGAAGTCACAGAATGCAGGTGTGTGAAGTCAGAAGAGAGGTGTTCGAAGTCAAGAATGGAGGCGTGTGAAGTCAGAATGGAGCTGTGTGAAGTCATAGAATGGATGTGTGTGAAGTCAGAATGGAGGTGTGTGAACTCATAGAATGGAGGTGTTTGAAGTCACAATGGAGGTGTGTGAAGTCACAGAATGGATGTGTGTGAACTCAGAAAGGAGGTGTGTCAAGTCCTAGAATGGAGGTCTGTGAAGTCATAGAATGGAGGTGTGTGAAATCATAGAATGGAGGTGTGTGAAGTCACAGAATTGAGGTGTGTGAAGACAGAATGGAGGTGTGTGAAGTCATAGAATGGAGGTGGTGAAGTGACAGAATGGAGGTGTGTGAAGTCATAGAATGGAGGTGTGTGAAGTCATAGAATGGAGGTGTGTGAAGTCACAGAATGGTGGTGTGTGAAGTCATAGAATGGAGGGGTGTGAAGACATAGAATGGAGGTGTGTTAAGTCATAGAATGGAGGTGTGGAAGTCAGAGAATGGAGGTGTGTGAAGACACAGAATGGAGGTGTGTGAACTGAGAATGGAGGTGTGTGAAGTCACAGAATGGAGGTGTGTGAAGTCATACAATGCAGGTGTGTGAAGTCACAGAATGGAGGGGTGTGAATTCATAGAAGGGAGGTATGTGAAGTCATAGAATGGAGGGGTGTGAACTCACATAATGGAGGTGTGTGAAGTCACAGAATGGAGGTGTGTGAAGTCACAGAATGGAAGTGTGTGAAGTCAAAATGGAGGTGTGTGAAGTCAGAGAATGGAGGTGTGTGAAGTCAATGAATGGACTTGTGTGAAGTCAAAATTGTGGTGTGTGAAGTCAAAGAATGGATGTGTGTGAAGTCACAGAATGGAGGTGTGTGAAGTCAAAATGGAGGTGTGTGAAGTCAAAGAATGGATGTGTTTGAAGTCATAGAATGGAGGTGTATGAAGTCATGGAATGGAGGTGTGTGAAGTCAAACATTGGAAGTGTGTGAAGTTACAGAATGGAGGTGTGTGAAGTCATAGAATGGAGGTGTGTGAAGTCATAGAATAGAGGTGTGTGAAATCAGAGAATGGAGGTGTGTGAAGTCAGAATGCAGGTGTGTGAAGTCATAGAATGGAGGTGTGTGAAGTCATAGATTGGAAGTGTGTGAAGTCATAAATTGGAAGTGTGTGAAGTCACAGAAGGAGGTGTGTGAAGTCAGAGAATGGAGTTCTGTGAAGTCACAGTGGAGGTGTGTGAAGTCAAAGAATGGATGTGTTTGAAGTCATAGAATGGAGGTGTATGAAGTCATGGAATGGAGGTGTGTGAAGTCAAACATTGGAAGTGTGTGAAGTTACAGAATGGAGGTGTGTGAAGTCATAGAATGGAGGTGTGTGAAGTCATAGAATAGAGGTGTGTGAAATCAGAGAATGGAGGTGTGTGAAGTCAGAATGCAGGTGTGTGAAGTCATAGAATGGAGGTGTGTGAAGTCATAGATTGGAAGTGTGTGAAGTCATAAATTGGAAGTGTGTGAAGTCACAGAAGGAGGTGTGTGAAGTCAGAGAATGGAGTTCTGTGAAGTCACAGTGGAGGTGTGTGAAGTCATAGAATGGAGGTGTGTGAAGTCACAGCATGGAGGTGTGTGAAGTCAGAATGGAGATGTGTGAAGTCAAAGAATGGATATGTTTGAAGTCATAGAATGGAGGTGTATGAAGTCATGGAATGGAGGTGTGTGAAGTCAAACATTGGAAGTGTGTGAAGTTACAGAATGGAGTTGTGTGAAGTCATAGAATGGAGGTGTGTGAAGTCATAGAATAGAGGTGTGTGAAGTCAGAGAATGGAGGTGTGTGAAGTCAGAATGCAGGTGTGTGAAGTCATAGAATGGAGGTGTGTGAAGTCATAGATTGGAAGTGTGTGAAGTCATAAATTGGAGGTGTGTGAAGTCACAGAGGGAGGTGTGTGAAGTCACAGAATGGAGTTCTGTGAAGTCACAGTGGAGGTGTGTGAAGTCATATAATGGAGGTGTGTGAAGTCATAGATTGGAAGTGTGTGAAGTCATAAATTGGAGGTGTGTGAAGTCACAGAGGGAGGTGTGTGAAGTCACAGAATGGAGTTCTGTGAAGTCCCAGTGGAGGTGTGTGAAGTCATAGAATGGAGGTGTGTGAGGTCAGAATTGAGGAGTGTGAAGTCCTAGAATGGATGTGTGTGAAGTCATAGAATGGAGGTGTGTGATGTCACAATGGAAGTGTGTGAAGTCACAGAATGGAAGTGTGTGAAGTCATATATTGGAGGTGTGTGAAGTCAGAATGGAGGTGTGTGAAGTCACAGAATGGAGGTGTGTGAACTCAGAATGGAGGTGTTTGAAGTCATAGATGGAGGTGTGTGAAGTCACAGTATGGAGGTGTGTGAAATCATAGAATGGAATTTTGTGAATTCACAGAATGGAGCTGTGTGAAGTCAGAATGAAGGAATGTGAAGTCATAGAATGGAGGTGTGTGAAGTCAGAATGGAGGTGTGTGAACTCATAGAATGGACGTGTGTGAAGTCACAATGGAGGTGTGTGAAGACAGAGAATGGAGGTGTGTGAAGTCACAGAATGGAGGTGTGTGAAGTCATAGAATGGATGTTTCTGAAGTAAGAATGAAGGTGTGTGAAGTCATAGAATGGAGGTGTGTGAAGTCAAAATGGAGGTGTGTGAACTCATAGAATGGAGGTGCGTGAAGTCACAGAATGGAGGTGTGTGAAGTCATATATTGGAGGTGTGTGAAGACAGAATGGAGGTGTGTGAAGTCATGAAAAGGAGGTGTGGGAAGTCATAGAATGGAGAAGTGTGAAGTCATAGAGTGGAGGTGAGTGAAGTCACATATTCAAAGTCTGTGAAGTCATAGAATGGACGTTTGTGAAGTCAGAATGGAGGTGTATGAACTCATAGAATGGAGGTGTGTGAAGTCACAATGGAGGTGTGTGAAGTCATAGAATGGGGGTGTGTGAAATCAGAGAATGGAGGTGTGTGAAGTCAGAATGCAGGTGTGTAAAGTCATAGAATGGAGGTGTGTGAAGTCACAGAATGGAGGTGTGTGAAGTCATAGATTGGAAGCGTGTGAAGTCATAGAATGGAGGTGTGTGAATTCATAGATTGAAGGTGTGGGGAAGTCCTACTATGGAGGTGTGTGAAGCCACAGAAATGGAGGTGTGTGAAGTCAGAGAAGGGAGTTGTATGAAGTCACAATGGAGGTGTGTGAAGTCATAGGATGGAGGTGTGTGAAATTAAAGAATGGAGGTTTGTGAAGTCATAGAATGGATTGTGTGTGAAATCACAGAAAGGAGGTGTGTGAAGTCACAGAATGGAGGTGTGTAAAGTCACAGTGTGGAGGTGTGTGAAGTCACAGAATGGAGGTGTGTGAAGTCATAGAATGGAGGTGTGTGAAGTCATAGAATGGAGATGTGTGAAGTCATAGAATGGATGTTTCTGAAGTAAGAATGAAGGTGTGTGAAGTCATAGAATGGAGGTGTGTGAAGTCAAAATGGAGGTGTGTGAACTCATAGAATGGAGGTGCGTGAAGTCACAGAATGGAGGTGTGTGAAGTCAGAATGGAGGTGTGAAGTCATAGAATGGGGGTGGGTGAAGTCATGGAAAGGAGGTGTGGGAAGTCATAGAATGGAGAAGTGTGAAGTCATAGAGTGGAGGTGAGTGAAGTCACATATTCAAAGTCTGTGAAGTCATAGAATGGAGGTTTGTGAAGTCAGAATGGAGGTGTATGAACTCATAGAATGGAGGTGTGTGAAGTCACAATGGAGGTGTGTGAAGTCATAGAATGGGGGTGTGTGAAATCAGAGAATGGAGGTGTGTGAAGTCAGAATGCAGGTGTGTAAAGTCATAGAATGGAGGTGTGTGAAGTCATAGAATGGAGGTGTATGAAGTCATAGATTGGAAGCGTGTGAAGTCATAGAATGGAGGTGTGTGAATTCATAGATTGAAGGTGTGGGGAAGTCCTACTATGGAGGTGTGTGAAGCCACAGAAGTGGAGGTGTGTGAAGTCACAGAATGGAGTTGTGTGAAGTCACAATGGAGGTGTGTGAAGTCATAGGATGGAGGTGTGTGAAATTAAAGAATGGAGGTTTGTGAAGTCATAGAATGGATTGTGTGTGAAATCACAGAAAGGAGGTGTGTGAAGTCACAGAATGGAGGTGTGTAAAGTCACAGAGTGGAGGTGTGTGAAGTCACAAAATGGAGGTTTGTGAAGTCATAGAATGGAGGTGTGTGAAGTCACAGAATGCATGTGTGTGAAGTCAGAAGAGAGGTGTTCGAAGTCAAGAATGGAGGCGTGTGAAGTCAGAATGGAGCTGTGTGAAGTCATAGAATGGATGTGTGTGAAGTCAGAATGGAGGTGTGTGAACTCATAGAATGGAGGTGTTTGAAGTCACAATGGAGGTGTGTGAAGTCACAGAATGGATGTGTGTGAACTCAGAAAGGAGGTGTGTCAAGTCCTAGAATGGAGGTCTGTGAAGTCATAGAATGGAGGTGTGTGAAATCATAGAATGGAGGTGTGTGAAGTCACAGAATTGAGGTGTGTGAAGACAGAATGGAGGTGTGTGAAGTCATAGAATGGAGGTGGTGAAGTGACAGAATGGAGGTGTGTGAAGTCATAGAATGGAGGTGTGTGAAGTCATAGAATGGAGGTGTGTGAAGTCACAGAATGGTGGTGTGTGAAGTCATAGAATGGAGGGGTGTGAAGACATAGAATGGAGGTGTGTTAAGTCATAGAATGGAGGTGTGGAAGTCAGAGAATGGAGGTGTGTGAAGACACAGAATGGAGGTGTGTGAACTGAGAATGGAGGTGTGTGAAGTCACAGAATGGAGGTGTGTGAAGTCATACAATGCAGGTGTGTGAAGTCACAGAATGGAGGGGTGTGAATTCATAGAAGGGAGGTATGTGAAGTCATAGAATGGAGGGGTGTGAACTCACATAATGGAGGTGTGTGAAGTCACAGAATGGAGGTGTGTGAAGTCACAGAATGGAAGTGTGTGAAGTCAAAATGGAGGTGTGTGAAGTCAGAGAATGGAGGTGTGTGAAGTCAATGAATGGACTTGTGTGAAGTCAAAATTGTGGTGTGTGAAGTCAAAGAATGGATGTGTGTGAAGTCACAGAATGGAGGTGTGTGAAGTCAAAATGGAGGTGTGTGAAGTCAAAGAATGGATGTGTTTGAAGTCATAGAATGGAGGTGTATGAAGTCATGGAATGGAGGTGTGTGAAGTCAAACATTGGAAGTGTGTGAAGTTACAGAATGGAGGTGTGTGAAGTCATAGAATGGAGGTGTGTGAAGTCATAGAATAGAGGTGTGTGAAATCAGAGAATGGAGGTGTGTGAAGTCAGAATGCAGGTGTGTGAAGTCATAGAATGGAGGTGTGTGAAGTCATAGATTGGAAGTGTGTGAAGTCATAAATTGGAAGTGTGTGAAGTCACAGAAGGAGGTGTGTGAAGTCAGAGAATGGAGTTCTGTGAAGTCACAGTGGAGGTGTGTGAAGTCAAAGAATGGATGTGTTTGAAGTCATAGAATGGAGGTGTATGAAGTCATGGAATGGAGGTGTGTGAAGTCAAACATTGGAAGTGTGTGAAGTTACAGAATGGAGGTGTGTGAAGTCATAGAATGGAGGTGTGTGAAGTCATAGAATAGAGGTGTGTGAAATCAGAGAATGGAGGTGTGTGAAGTCAGAATGCAGGTGTGTGAAGTCATAGAATGGAGGTGTGTGAAGTCATAGATTGGAAGTGTGTGAAGTCATAAATTGGAAGTGTGTGAAGTCACAGAAGGAGGTGTGTGAAGTCAGAGAATGGAGTTCTGTGAAGTCACAGTGGAGGTGTGTGAAGTCATAGAATGGAGGTGTGTGAAGTCACAGCATGGAGGTGTGTGAAGTCAGAATGGAGATGTGTGAAGTCAAAGAATGGATATGTTTGAAGTCATAGAATGGAGGTGTATGAAGTCATGGAATGGAGGTGTGTGAAGTCAAACATTGGAAGTGTGTGAAGTTACAGAATGGAGTTGTGTGAAGTCATAGAATGGAGGTGTGTGAAGTCATAGAATGGAGGTGTGTGAAGTCAGAGAATGGAGGTGTGTGAAGTCAGAATGCAGGTGTGTGAAGTCATAGAATGGAGGTGTGTGAAGTCATAGATTGGAAGTGTGTGAAGTCATAAATTGGAGGTGTGTGAAGTCACAGAGGGAGGTGTGTGAAGTCACAGAATGGAGTTCTGTGAAGTCACAGTGGAGGTGTGTGAAGTCATATAATGGAGGTGTGTGAAGTCATAGATTGGAAGTGTGTGAAGTCATAAATTGGAGGTGTGTGAAGTCACAGAGGGAGGTGTGTGAAGTCACAGAATGGAGTTCTGTGAAGTCCCAGTGGAGGTGTGTGAAGTCATAGAATGGAGGTGTGTAAAGTCAAAGAATGGAGGTGTGTGAAGTCATAGAATGGAGGTGTGTGAAGTCACAGCATGGAGGTGTGTGAAGTCAGAATGGAGATGTGTGAAGTCATAGAATGTAGGTGTGTGAAGTCACAATGCAGTTGTGTGAACTCATAGAATGGAGGTGGGTGAAGTCACAATGCAGGTGTGTGAAGTCATAGAATGCAGTTGTGTGAAGTCAGAATGGAGATGTGTGAAGTCACACAATAGAGGTGTGTGAAGTCATATAATGGAGGTGTGTGAAGTCTCAGAATGGAGGTGTGTGAATTCATAGAATGGAGGTGTGTGAAGTCATAGAATGGAGGTGTGTGAAGTCACAGAATGGAGGTGTGTGATGTCAGAATGGAGGTGTGAAGTCATTGAATAGAGGTGGGTGAAGTCATAGAAAGGAGTTGTGGGAAGTCATAGAATAGAGGAGTGTGAAGTCAAAGAATGGAGGTGAGTGAAGTCACAGATCCGAGGTCTGTGAAGTCATAGAATGGAGCTGTGTGATGTCAGAATTGAGGAGTGTGAAGTCCTAGAATGGATGTGTGTGAACTCATAGAATGGAGGTGTGTGACGTCACAATGGAAGTGTGTGAAGTCACAGAATGGAGGTGTGTGAAGTCATATATTGGAGGTGTGTGAAGTCAGAATGGAGGTGTGTGAAGTCACAGAATGGAGGTGTGTGAACTCAGAATGGAGGTGTTTGAAGTCATAGATGGAGGTGTGTGAAGTCACAGTATGGAGGTGTGTGAAATCATAGAATGGATTTTGTGAATTCACAGAATGGAGCTGTGTGAAGTCAGAATGGAGGAGTGTGAAGTCGTAGAATGGAGGTGTGTAAAGTCAGAATGGAGTTGTGTGAACTCATAGAATGGACGTGTGTGAAGTCACAATGGAGGTGTGTGAAGACAGAGAATGGAGGTGTGTGAAGTCACAGAATGGAGGTGTGTGAAGTCATAGAATGGAGGTGTGTGAAGTCACAGAATGGAGGTGTGTGAAGTCAGAATGGAGCTGTGAAGTCATAGAATAGAGGTGGGTGAAATCATAGAAAGGAGTTGTGGGAAGTCATAGAATAGAGGACTGTGAAGTCATAGAATGGAGGTGAGTGAAGTCACAGATCCGAGGTCTGTGAAGTCATAGAATGCAGGTGTGTGAGGTCAGAATTGAGGAGTGTGAAGTCCTAGAATGGATGTGTGTGAAGTCATAGAATGGAGGTGTGTGAAGTCATAGAATGGAGGTGTGTGAAGTCACAGAATGGAGGTGTGTGAAGTCAGAATGGAGGTGTGAAGTCATAGAATAGAGGTGGGTGAAGTCATAGAAAGGAGTTGTGGGAAGTCATAATATAGAGGAGTTTGAAGTCATAGAATGCAGGAGCGTGAAGTCACAGATCCGAGGTCTGTGAAGTCATAGAATGGAGCTGTGTGATGTCAGAATTGAGGAGTGTGAAGTCCTAGAATGGACGTGTGTGAACTCATAGAATGGAGGTGTGTGACGTCACAATGGAAGTGTGTGAAATCACAGAATGGAGGTGTGTGAAGTCATATATTGGAGGTGTGTGAAGTCAGAATGGAGGGGTGTGAAGTCACAGAATGGAGGTGTGTGAACTCAGAATGGAGGTGTTTGAAGTCATAGATGGAGGTGTGTGAAGTCACAGTATGGAGGTGTGTGAAATCATAGAATGGAATTGTGTGAATTCACAGAATGGAGCTGTGTGAAGTCAGAATGGAGGAGTGTGAAGTCATAGAATGGAGGTGTGTGAAGTCAGAATGGAGGTGTGTGAACTCATAGAATGGACGTGTGTGAAGTCACAATGGAGGTGTGTAAAGACAGAGAATGGAGGTGTGTGAAGTCACAGAATGGAGGTGTGTGAAGTCATAGAATGGAGGTGTGTGAAGTCATAGAATGGAGGTGTGTGAAGTCATAGAATGGATGTTTCTGAAGTAAGAATGAAGGTGTGTGAAGTCATAGAATGGAGGTGTGTGAAGTCAAAATGGAGGTGTGTGAAGTCATAGAATGGAGGTGCGTGAAGTCACAGAATGGAAGGTGTGTGAAGTCAGAATGGAGGTGTGAAGTCATAGAATGGGGGTGGGTGAAGTCATGGAAAGGAGGTGTGGGAAGTCATAGAATGGAGAAGTGTGAAGTCATAGAGTGGAGGTGAGTGAAGTCACATATTCAAAGTCTGTGAAGTCATAGAATGGAGGTTTGTGAAGTCAGAATGGAGGTGTATGAACTCATAGAATGGAGGTGTGTGAAGTCACAATGGAGGTGTGTGAAGTCATAGAATGGGGGTGTGTGAAATCAGAGAATGGAGGTGTGTGAAGTCAGAATGCAGGTGTGTAAAGTCATAGAATGGAGGTGTGTGAAGTCATAGAATGGAGGTGTGTGAAGTCATAGATTGGAAGCGTGTGAAGTCATAGAATGGAGGTGTGTGAATTCATAGATTGAATGTGTGGGGAAGTCCTACTATGGAGGTGTGTGAAATCATAGAAATGGAGGTGTGTGAAGTCACAGAATGGAGTTGTGTGAAGTCACAATGGAGGTGTGTGAAGTCATAGGATGGAGGTGTGTGAAATTAAAGAATGGAGGTTTGTGAAGTCATAGAATGGATTGTGTGTGAAATCACAGAAAGGAGGTGTGTGAAGTCACAGAATGGAGGTGTGTAAAGTCACAGAGTGGAGGTGTGTGAAGTCACACAATGGAGGTTTGTGAAGTCATAGAATGGAGGTGTGTGAAGTCACAGAATGCAGGTGAGTGAAGTCAGAATAGAGGTGTTCGAAGTCAAGAATGGAGGCGTGTGAAGTCAGAATGGAGCTGTGTGAAGTTATAAAATGGATGTGTGTAAAGTCAGAATGGAGGTGTGTGAACTCATAGAATGGAGGTGTTTGAAGTCACAATGAAGGTGTGTGAAGTCACAGAATGGATGTGTGTGAACTCAGAAAGGAGGTGTGTCAAGTCATAGACTGGAGGTCTGTGAAGTCATACAATGGAGGTGTGTGAAATCATAGAATGGAGGTGTGTGAAGTCACAGAATTGAGGTGCGTGAAGACAGAATGGATGTGTGTGAAGACAGAATGGAGGTGTGTGAAGTCACAATGCAGGTGTGTGAAGTCATAGAATGGAGGTGTGTGAAGTCATAGAATGGAGGTGGTGAAGTGACAGAATGGAGGTGTGTGAAGTCATAGAATGGAGGTGTGTGAAGTCACAGAATGGTGGTGTGTGAAGTCATAGAATGGAGGGGTGTGAAGACATAGATTGGAGGTGTGTTAAGTCATAGATGGAGGTGTGGAAGTCACAGAATGGAGGTGTGTGAAGTCACAGAATGGAGGTGTGTGAACTGAGAATGGAGGTGTGTGAAGTCACAGAATGGAGGTGTGTGAAGTCATAGAATGGAGGTGTGTGAAGTCATAGAATGGAGGTGTGTGAAGTCACATAATGGAGGTGTGTGAAGTCACAGAATGGAGGTATGTGAAGACACAGAATGGAAGTGGGTGAACTCACAATGGAGGTGTGTGAAGTCACAGAATGGAGGTGTGTGAATTCATAGAAGGGAGGTGTGTGAAGTCATAGAATGGAGGTGTGTGAAGTCACAGAATGGAAGTGTGTGAAGTCAAAATGGAGGTGTGTGAAGTCAGAGAATGGAGGTGTGTGAAGTCAATGAATGGACTTGTGTGAATTAAAAATTGTGGTGTGTGAAGTCAAAGAATGGATGTGTGTGAAGTCACAGAATGGAGGTGTGTGAAGTCAAAATGGAGGTGTGTGAAGTCAAAGAATGGATGTGATTGAAGTCATAGAATGGAGGTGTATGAAGTCATGGAATGGAGGTGTGTGAAGTCAAACATTGGAAGTGTGTGAAGTTACAGAATGGAGGTGTGTGAAGTCATAGAATGGAGGTGTGTGAAGTCATAGATTTGAGGTGTGTGATGTCAGAGAATGGAGGTGTGTGAAGTCAGAATGCATGTGTGTGAAGTCATAGAATGGAAGTGTGTGAAGTCATAGATTGGAAGTGTGTGAAGTCATAAATTGGAGGTGTTTGAAGTCACAGAGGGAGGTGTGTGAAGTCACAGAATGGAGTTCTGTGAAGTCACAGTGGAGGTGTGTGAAGTCATAGAATGGAGGTGTGTGAAGTCAAAGAATGGAGGTGTGTGAAGTCATAGAATGGAGGTGTGTGAAGTCATAGAATGGAGGTGTGTGAAGTCAGAATGGAGATGTGTGAAGTCATAGAATGGAGGTGTGTGAAGTCACAATGCAGGTGTGTGAACTCATAGAATGGAGGTGGGTGAAGTCACAATGCAGGTGTGTGAAGTCATAGAATGTAGTTGTGTGAACTCAGATAGGAGATGTGTGAAGTTACAGAATAGAGGTGTGTGAAGTCATATAATGGAGGTGTGTGAAGTCTCAGAATGGAGGTGTGTGAATTCATAGAATGGAGGTGTGTGAAGTCATAGAATGGAGGTGTGTGAAGTCACAGAATGTAGGTGTGTGATGTCAGAATGGAGGTGTGAAGTCATAGAATAGAGGTGGGTGAAGTCATAGAAAGGAGTTGTGGGAAGTCATAGAATAGAGGAGTGTGAAGTCAAAGAATGGAGGTGAGTGAAGTCACAGATCCGAGGTCTGTGAAGTCATAGAATGGAGCTGTGTGATGTCAGAATTGAGGAGTGTGAAGTCCTAGAATGGATGTGTGTGAACTCATAGAATGGAGGTGTGTGACGTCACAATGGAAGTGTGTGAAGTCACAGAATGGAGGTGTGTGAGGTCATATATTGGAGGTGTGTGAAGTCAGAATGGAGGTGTGTGAAGTCACAGAATGGAGGTGTGTGAACTCAGAATGGAGGTGTTTGAAGTCATAGATGGAGGTGTGTGAAGTCACAGTATGGAGGTGTGTGAAATCATAGAATGGATTTTGTGAATTCACAGAATGGAGCTGTGTGAAGTCAGAATGGAGGAGTGTGAAGTCGGAGAATGGAGGTATGTAAAGTCAGAATGTAGGTGTGTGAACTCATAGAATGGACGTGTGTGAAGTCACAATGGAGGTGTGTGAAGACAGAGAATGGAGGTGTGTGAAGTCACAGAATGGAGGTGTGTGAAGTCATAGAATGGAGGTGTGTGAAGTCACAGAATGGAGGTGTGTGAAGTCAGAATGGAGGTGTGAAGTAATAGAATAGAGGTGGGTGAAGTCATAGAAAGGAGTTGTGGGAAGTCATAGAATAGAGGACTGTGAAGTCATAGAATGGAGGTGAGTGAAGTCACAGATCCGAGGTCTGTGAAGTCATAGAATGCAGGTGTGTGAGGTCAGAATTGAGGAGTGTGAAGTCCTAGAATGGATGTGTGTGAAGTCATAGAATGGAGGTGTGTGATGTCACAATGGAAGTGTGTGAAGTCACAGAATGGAGGTGTGTGAAGTCATATATTGGAGGTGTGTGAAGTCAGAATGGAGGTGTGTGAAGTCACAGAATGGAGGTGTGTGAACTCAGAATGGAGGTGTTTGAAGTCATAGATGGAGGTGTGTGAAGTCACAGTATGGAGGTGTGTGAAATCATAGAATGGAATTTTGTGAATTCACAGAATGGAGCTGTGTGAAGTCAGAATGGAGGAATGTGAAGTCATAGAATGGAGGTGTGTGAAGTCAGAATGGAGGTGTGTGAACTCATAGAATGGACGTGTGTGAAGTCACAATGGAGGTGTGTGAAGACAGAGAATGGAGGTGTGTGAAGTCACAGAATGGAGGTGTGTGAAGTCATAGAATGGATGTTTCTGAAGTAAGAATGAAGGTGTGTGAAGTCATAGAATGGAGGTGTGTGAAGTCAAAATGGAGGTGTGTGAACTCATAGAATGGAGGTGCGTGAAGTCACAGAATGGAGGTGTGTGAAGTCAGAATGGAGGTGTGAAGTCATAGAATGGGGGTGGGTGAAGTCATGAAAAGGAGGTGTGGGAAGTCATAGAATGGAGAAGTGTGAAGTCATAGAGTGGAGGTGAGTGAAGTCACATATTCAAAGTCTGTGAAGTCATAGAATGGAGGTTTGTGAAGTCAGAATGGAGGTGTATGAACTCATAGAATGGAGGTGTGTGAAGTCACAATGGAGGTGTGTGAAGTCATAGAATGGGGGTGTGTGAAATCAGAGAATGGAGGTGTGTGAAGTCAGAATGCAGGTGTGTAAAGTCATAGAATGGAGGTGTGTGAAGTCACAGAATGGAGGTGTGTGAAGTCATAGATTGGAAGCGTGTGAAGTCATAGAATGGAGGTGTGTGAATTCATAGATTGAAGGTGTGGGGAAGTCCTACTATGGAGGTGTGTGAAGCCACAGAAATGGAGGTGTGTGAAGTCAGAGAATGGAGTTGTATGAAGTCACAATGGAGGTGTGTGAAGTCATAGGATGGAGGTGTGTGAAATTAAAGAATGGAGGTTTGTGAAGTCATAGAATGGATTGTGTGTGAAATCACAGAAAGGAGGTGTGTGAAGTCACAGAATGGAGGTGTGTAAAGTCACAGTGTGGAGGTGTGTGAAGTCACAGAATGGAGGTGTGTGAAGTCATAGAATGGAGGTGTGTGAAGTCATAGAATGGAGATGTGTGAAGTCATAGAATGGATGTTTCTGAAGTAAGAATGAAGGTGTGTGAAGTCATAGAATGGAGGTGTGTGAAGTCAAAATGGAGGTGTGTGAACTCATAGAATGGAGGTGCGTGAAGTCACAGAATGGAGGTGTGTGAAGTCAGAATGGAGGTGTGAAGTCATAGAATGGGGGTGGGTGAAGTCATGGAAAGGAGGTGTGGGAAGTCATAGAATGGAGAAGTGTGAAGTCATAGAGTGGAGGTGAGTGAAGTCACATATTCAAAGTCTGTGAAGTCATAGAATGGAGGTTTGTGAAGTCAGAATGGAGGTGTATGAACTCATAGAATGGAGGTGTGTGAAGTCACAATGGAGGTGTGTGAAGTCATAGAATGGGGGTGTGTGAAATCAGAGAATGGAGGTGTGTGAAGTCAGAATGCAGGTGTGTAAAGTCATAGAATGGAGGTGTGTGAAGTCATAGAATGGAGGTGTATGAAGTCATAGATTGGAAGCGTGTGAAGTCATAGAATGGAGGTGTGTGAATTCATAGATTGAAGGTGTGGGGAAGTCCTACTATGGAGGTGTGTGAAGCCACAGAAGTGGAGGTATGTGAAGTCACAGAATGGAGTTGTGTGAAGTCACAATGGAGGTGTGTGAAGTCATAGGATGGAGGTGTGTGAAATTAAAGAATGGAGGTTTGTGAAGTCATAGAATGGATTGTGTGTGAAATCACAGAAAGGAGGTGTGTGAAGTCACAGAATGGAGGTGTGTAAAGTCACAGAGTGGAGGTGTGTGAAGTCACAAAATGGAGGTTTGTGAAGTCATAGAATGGAGGTGTGTGAAGTCACAGAATGCAGGTGTGTGAAGTCAGAAGAGAGGTGTTCGAAGTCAAGAATGGAGGCGTGTGAAGTCAGAATGGAGCTGTGTGAAGTCATAGAATGGATGTGTGTGAAGTCAGAATGGAGGTGTGTGAACTCATAGAATGGAGGTGTTTGAAGTCACAATGGAGGTGTGTGAAGTCACAGAATGGATGTGTGTGAACTCAGAAAGGAGGTGTGTCAAGTCCTAGAATGGAGGTCTGTGAAGTCATAGAATGGAGGTGTGTGAAATCATAGAATGGAGGTGTGTGAAGTCACAGAATTGAGGTGTGTGAAGACAGAATGGAGGTGTGTGAAGTCATAGAATGGAGGTGGTGAAGTGACAGAATGGAGGTGTGTGAAGTCATAGAATGGAGGTGTGTGAAGTCATAGAATGGAGGTGTGTGAAGTCACAGAATGGTGGTGTGTGAAGTCATAGAATGGAGGGGTGTGAAGACATAGAATGGAGGTGTGTTAAGTCATAGAATGGAGGTGTGGAAGTCAGAGAATGGAGGTGTGTGAAGACACAGAATGGAGGTGTGTGAACTGAGAATGGAGGTGTGTGAAGTCACAGAATGGAGGTGTGTGAAGTCATACAATGCAGGTGTGTGAAGTCACAGAATGGAGGGGTGTGAATTCATAGAAGGGAGGTATGTGAAGTCATAGAATGGAGGGGTGTGAACTCACATAATGGAGGTGTGTGAAGTCACAGAATGGAGGTGTGTGAAGTCACAGAATGGAAGTGTGTGAAGTCAAAATGGAGGTGTGTGAAGTCAGAGAATGGAGGTGTGTGAAGTCAATGAATGGACTTGTGTGAAGTCAAAATTGTGGTGTGTGAAGTCAAAGAATGGATGTGTGTGAAGTCACAGAATGGAGGTGTGTGAAGTCAAAATGGAGGTGTGTGAAGTCAAAGAATGGATGTGTTTGAAGTCATAGAATGGAGGTGTATGAAGTCATGGAATGGAGGTGTGTGAAGTCAAACATTGGAAGTGTGTGAAGTTACAGAATGGAGGTGTGTGAAGTCATAGAATGGAGGTGTGTGAAGTCATAGAATAGAGGTGTGTGAAATCAGAGAATGGAGGTGTGTGAAGTCAGAATGCAGGTGTGTGAAGTCATAGAATGGAGGTGTGTGAAGTCATAGATTGGAAGTGTGTGAAGTCATAAATTGGAAGTGTGTGAAGTCACAGAAGGAGGTGTGTGAAGTCAGAGAATGGAGTTCTGTGAAGTCACAGTGGAGGTGTGTGAAGTCAAAGAATGGATGTGTTTGAAGTCATAGAATGGAGGTGTATGAAGTCATGGAATGGAGGTGTGTGAAGTCAAACATTGGAAGTGTGTGAAGTTACAGAATGGAGGTGTGTGAAGTCATAGAATGGAGGTGTGTGAAGTCATAGAATAGAGGTGTGTGAAATCAGAGAATGGAGGTGTGTGAAGTCAGAATGCAGGTGTGTGAAGTCATAGAATGGAGGTGTGTGAAGTCATAGATTGGAAGTGTGTGAAGTCATAAATTGGAAGTGTGTGAAGTCACAGAAGGAGGTGTGTGAAGTCAGAGAATGGAGTTCTGTGAAGTCACAGTGGAGGTGTGTGAAGTCATAGAATGGAGGTGTGTGAAGTCACAGCATGGAGGTGTGTGAAGTCAGAATGGAGATGTGTGAAGTCAAAGAATGGATATGTTTGAAGTCATAGAATGGAGGTGTATGAAGTCATGGAATGGAGGTGTGTGAAGTCAAACATTGGAAGTGTGTGAAGTTACAGAATGGAGTTGTGTGAAGTCATAGAATGGAGGTGTGTGAAGTCATAGAATGGAGGTGTGTGAAGTCAGAGAATGGAGGTGTGTGAAGTCAGAATGCAGGTGTGTGAAGTCATAGAATGGAGGTGTGTGAAGTCATAGATTGGAAGTGTGTGAAGTCATAAATTGGAGGTGTGTGAAGTCACAGAGGGAGGTGTGTGAAGTCACAGAATGGAGTTCTGTGAAGTCACAGTGGAGGTGTGTGAAGTCATATAATGGAGGTGTGTGAAGTCATAGATTGGAAGTGTGTGAAGTCATAAATTGGAGGTGTGTGAAGTCACAGAGGGAGGTGTGTGAAGTCACAGAATGGAGTTCTGTGAAGTCCCAGTGGAGGTGTGTGAAGTCATAGAATGGAGGTGTGTAAAGTCAAAGAATGGAGGTGTGTGAAGTCATAGAATGGAGGTGTGTGAAGTCACAGCATGGAGGTGTGTGAAGTCAGAATGGAGATGTGTGAAGTCATAGAATGTAGGTGTGTGAAGTCACAATGCAGTTGTGTGAACTCATAGAATGGAGGTGGGTGAAGTCACAATGCAGGTGTGTGAAGTCATAGAATGCAGTTGTGTGAAGTCAGAATGGAGATGTGTGAAGTCACACAATAGAGGTGTGTGAAGTCATATAATGGAGGTGTGTGAAGTCACAGAATGGAGGTGTGTGAAGTCATAGAATGGAGGTTTGTGAAGTCACAGAATGGAGGTGTGTGAAGTAACAGAATGGAGGTGTGTGAAGTCACAGAAGGGAAGTGGGTGAACTCACAATGGAGGTGTGTGAAGTCACAGAAAGGAGGTGTGTGAAGTCAGAAGGGAGGTGTGTGAAGTCACAGAATGTAGATGTGTGAACTCAGAATGGAGGTGTGTGAACTCATAGAATGGACGTGTGTGAAGTCACAATGGAGGTGTGTGAAGATTGAGAATGGAGGTGTGTGAAGTCACAGAATGGAGGTGTGAAGTCATAGAATGGAGGTGTGTGAAGTCATAGAATGGAGGTTTGTGAGGTCATAGAATGGATGTTTCTGAAGTAAGAATGAAGGTGTGTTAAGTCATAGAATGGAGGTGTGTGAAGTCATAGAATGGAGGTGTGTGAAGTCACAGAATGGAGTTCTGTGAAGTCACAGTGGAGGTGTGTGAAGTCATAGAATGGAGGTGTGTGAAGTCATAGATTGGAAGTGTGTGAAGTCATAAATTGGAGGTGTGTGAAGTTCATAGATGGAGGTGTGTGAAGTCACAGAATGGAGTTCTGTGAAGTCACAGTGGAGGTGTGTGAAGTCATAGAATGGAGGTGTGTGAAGTCAAAGAATGGAGGTGTGTGAAGTCATAGAATGGAGGTGTGTGAAGTCACAGCATGGAGGTGTGTGAAGTCAGAATGGAGATGTGTGAAGTCATAGAATGGAGGTGTGTGAAGTCACAATGCAGGTGTGTGAACTCATAGAATGGAGGTGGGTGAAGTCACAATGCAGGTGTGTGAAGTCATAGAATGGAGTTGTGTGAACTCAGTAAGGAGATGTGTGAAGTCACAGAATAGAGGTGTGTGAAGTCATATAATGGAGGTGTGTGAAGTCACAGATCCGAGGTCTGTGAAGTCATAGAATGGAGATGTGTGATGTCAGAATTGAGGAGTGTGAAGTCCTAGAATGTATGTGTGTGAACTCATAGAATGGAGGTGTGTGACGTCACAATGGAAGTGTGTGAAGTCACAGAATGGAGGTGTGTGAAGTCATATATTGGAGGTGTGTGAAGTCACAGAATGGAGGTGTGTGAACTCAGAATGGAGGTGTTTGAACTCATAGATGGAGATGTGTGAAGTCACAGTACGGAGGTGTGTGAAATCATAGAATGGACTTTTGTGAATTCACAGAATGGAGCTGTGTGAAGTCAGAATGGAGGAGTGTGAAGTCATAGAATGGAGGTGTGTGAAGTCAGAATGGAGGTGTGTGAACTCATAGAATGGACGTGTGTGAAGTCACAATGGAGGTGTGTGAAGACATAGAACGGAGGTGTGTGAAGTCACACAATGGATGTGTGTGAAGTCATAGAATGGAGGTGTGTGAAGTCACAGAATGGTGGTGTGTGAAGTCAGAATGGAGGTGTGAAGTCATAGAATAGAGGTGGGTGAAGTCATAGAAAGGAGTTGTGGGAAGTCATAGAATAGAGGAGTGTGAAGTCATAGAATGGAGGTGAGTGAAGTCACAGATCCGAGGTCTGTGAAGTCATAGAATGGAGCTGTGTGATGTCAGAATTGAGGATTGTGAAGTCCTAGGATGGATGTGTGTGAACTCATAGAATGGAGGTGTGTGATATCACAATGGAAGTGTGTGAAGTCACAGAATGGAGGTGTGTGAAGTCATATATTGGAGGTGTGTGAAGTCAGAATGGAGGTGTGTGAAGTCACAGAATGGAGGTGTGTGAACTCAGAATGGAGGTGTTTGAAGTCATAGATGGAGGTGTGTGAAGTCACAGTATGGTGGTGTGTGAAATCATAGAATGGAATTTTGTGAATTCACAGAATGGAGCTATGTGAAGTCAGAATGGAGGAGTGTGAAGTCATAGAATGGAGGTGTGTGAAGTCAGAATGGAGGTGTGTGAACTCATAGAATGGACGTGTGTGAAGTCACAATGGAGGTGTGTAAAGACAGAGAATGGAGGTGTGTGAAGTCACAGAATGGAGGTGTGTGAAGTCATAGAATGGAGGTGTGTGAAGTCATAGAATGGAGGTGTGTGAAGTCATAGAATGGATGTTTCTGAAGTAAGAATGAAGGTGTGTGAAGTCATAGAATGGAGGTGTGTGAAGTCAAAATGGAGGTGTGTGAACTCATAGAATGGAGGTGCGTGAAGTCACAGAATGGAGGTGTGTGAAGTCAGAATGGAGGTGTGAAGTCATAGAATGGGGGTGGGTGAAGTCATGGAAAGGAGGTGTGGGAAGTCATAGAATGGAGAAGTGTGAAGTCATAGAGTGGAGGTGAGTGAAGTCACATATTCAAAGTCTGTGAAGTCAGAGAATGGAGGTGTGTGAAGTCAGAATGCAGGTGTGTGAAGTCATAGAATGGATTTGTGTGAAGTCATAGATTGGAAGTGTGTGAAGTCATAAATTGGAGGTGTGTGAAGTCACAGAGGGAGGTGTGTGAAGTCACAGAATGGAGTTCTGTGAAGTCACACTGGAGGTGTGTGAAGTCATAGAATGGAGGTGTGTGAAGTCAAAGAATGGAGGTGTGTGAAGTCATAGAATGGAGGTGTGTGAAGTCACAGCATGGAGGTGTGTGAAGTCAGAATGGAGATGTGTGAAGTCAAAGAATGGATGTGTTTGAAGTCATAGAATGGAGGTGTATGAAGTCATGCAATGGAGGTGTGTGAAGTCAAACATTGGAAGTGTGTGAAGTTACAGAATGGAGGTGTGTGAAGTCATAGAATGGAGGTGTGTGAAGTCATAGAATAGAGGTGTGTGAAGTCAGAGAATGGAGGTGTGTGAAGTCAGAATGCAGGTGTGTGAAGTCATAGAATGGAGGTGTGTGAAGTCATAGATTGGAAGTGTGTGATGTCATAAATTGGAGGTGTGTGAAGTCACAGAGGGAGGTGTGTGAAGTCACAGAATGGAGTTCTGTGAAGTCACAGTGGAGGTGTGTGAAGTCATAAAATGGAGGTGTGTGAAGTCATAGATTGGAAGTGCGTGAAGTCATAAATTGGAGGTGTGTGAAGTCACACAGGGAGGTATGTGAAGTCACAGAATGGAGTTCTGTGAAGTCACAGTGGAGGTGTGTGAAGTCATAGAATGGAGGTGTGTGAAGTCAAAGAATGGAGGTGTGTGAAGTCATAGAATGGAGGTGTGTGAAGTTACAGCATGGAGGTGTGTGAAGTCAGAATGGAGATGTGTGAAGTCATAGAATTTAGGTGTGTGAGGTCACAATGCAGGTGTGTGAACTCATAGAATGGAGGTGGGTGAAGTCACAATGCAGGTGTGTGAAGTCATAGAATGGAGTTGTGTGAACTCAGAAAGGAGATGTGTGAAGTCACACAATCGAGGTGTGTGAAGTCATATAATGGAGGTGTGTGAAGTCACAGAATGGAGGTGTGTGAATTCATAGAATGGAGGTGTGTGAAGTCATAGAATGGAGGTGTGTGAAGTCACAGAATGGAGGTGTGTGAAGTAACAGAATGGAGGTGTGTGAAGTCACAGAATGGAAGTGGGTGAACTCACAATGGAGGTGTGTGAAGTCACAGTAAGGAGGTGTGTGAAGTCAGAAGGGAGGTGTGTGAAGTCACAGAATGTAGATGTGTGAACTCAGAATGGAGGTGTGGGAAGTCACAGAATGGAGATTTGTGAAGTCATAGAATGGAGGTGTTTGAGGTCATAGAATGGATGTTTCTGAAGTAAGAATGAAGGTGTGTGAAGTCATAGAATGGAGGTGTGTGAAGTCATAGAATGGAGATGTGTGATGTCAGAATTGAGGAGTGTGAAGTCCTAGAATGTATGTGTGTGAACTCATAGAATGGAGGTGTGTGACGTCACAATGGAAGTGTGTGAAGTCACAGAATGGAGGTGTGTGAAGTCATATATTGGAGGTGTGTGAAGTCACAGAATGGAGGTGTGTGAACTCAGAATGGAGGTGTTTGAACTCATAGATGGAGATGTGTGAAGTCACAGTACGGAGGTGTGTGAAATCATAGAATGGACTTTTGTGAATTCACAGAATGGAGCTGTGTGAAGTCAGAATGGAGGAGTGTGAAGTCATAGAATGGAGGTGTGTGAAGTCAGAATGGAGGTGTGTGAACTCATAGAATGGACGTGTGTGAAGTCACAATGGAGGTGTGTGAAGACATAGAACGGAGGTGTGTGAAGTCACACAATGGATGTGTGTGAAGTCATAGAATGGAGGTGTGTGAAGTCACAGAATGGTGGTGTGTGAAGTCAGAATGGAGGTGTGAAGTCATAGAATAGAGGTGGGTGAAGTCATAGAAAGGAGTTGTGGGAAGTCATAGAATAGAGGAGTGTGAAGTCATAGAATGGAGGTGAGTGAAGTCACAGATCCGAGGTCTGTGAAGTCATAGAATGGAGCTGTGTGATGTCAGAATTGAGGATTGTGAAGTCCTAGGATGGATGTGTGTGAACTCATAGAATGGAGGTGTGTGATATCACAATGGAAGTGTGTGAAGTCACAGAATGGAGGTGTGTGAAGTCATATATTGGAGGTGTGTGAAGTCAGAATGGAGGTGTGTGAAGTCACAGAATGGAGGTGTGTGAACTCAGAATGGAGGTGTTTGAAGTCATAGATGGAGGTGTGTGAAGTCACAGTATGGTGGTGTGTGAAATCATAGAATGGAATTTTGTGAATTCACAGAATGGAGCTATGTGAAGTCAGAATGGAGGAGTGTGAAGTCATAGAATGGAGGTGTGTGAAGTCAGAATGGAGGTGTGTGAACTCATAGAATGGACGTGTGTGAAGTCACAATGGAGGTGTGTAAAGACAGAGAATGGAGGTGTGTGAAGTCACAGAATGGAGGTGTGTGAAGTCATAGAATGGAGGTGTGTGAAGTCATAGAATGGAGGTGTGTGAAGTCATAGAATGGATGTTTCTGAAGTAAGAATGAAGGTGTGTGAAGTCATAGAATGGAGGTGTGTGAAGTCAAAATGGAGGTGTGTGAACTCATAGAATGGAGGTGCGTGAAGTCACAGAATGGAGGTGTGTGAAGTCAGAATGGAGGTGTGAAGTCATAGAATGGGGGTGGGTGAAGTCATGGAAAGGAGGTGTGGGAAGTCATAGAATGGAGAAGTGTGAAGTCATAGAGTGGAGGTGAGTGAAGTCACATATTCAAAGTCTGTGAAGTCAGAGAATGGAGGTGTGTGAAGTCAGAATGCAGGTGTGTGAAGTCATAGAATGGATTTGTGTGAAGTCATAGATTGGAAGTGTGTGAAGTCATAAATTGGAGGTGTGTGAAGTCACAGAGGGAGGTGTGTGAAGTCACAGAATGGAGTTCTGTGAAGTCACACTGGAGGTGTGTGAAGTCATAGAATGGAGGTGTGTGAAGTCAAAGAATGGAGGTGTGTGAAGTCATAGAATGGAGGTGTGTGAAGTCACAGCATGGAGGTGTGTGAAGTCAGAATGGAGATGTGTGAAGTCAAAGAATGGATGTGTTTGAAGTCATAGAATGGAGGTGTATGAAGTCATGCAATGGAGGTGTGTGAAGTCAAACATTGGAAGTGTGTGAAGTTACAGAATGGAGGTGTGTGAAGTCATAGAATGGAGGTGTGTGAAGTCATAGAATAGAGGTGTGTGAAGTCAGAGAATGGAGGTGTGTGAAGTCAGAATGCAGGTGTGTGAAGTCATAGAATGGAGGTGTGTGAAGTCATAGATTGGAAGTGTGTGATGTCATAAATTGGAGGTGTGTGAAGTCACAGAGGGAGGTGTGTGAAGTCACAGAATGGAGTTCTGTGAAGTCACAGTGGAGGTGTGTGAAGTCATAAAATGGAGGTGTGTGAAGTCATAGATTGGAAGTGCGTGAAGTCATAAATTGGAGGTGTGTGAAGTCACACAGGGAGGTATGTGAAGTCACAGAATGGAGTTCTGTGAAGTCACAGTGGAGGTGTGTGAAGTCATAGAATGGAGGTGTGTGAAGTCAAAGAATGGAGGTGTGTGAAGTCATAGAATGGAGGTGTGTGAAGTTACAGCATGGAGGTGTGTGAAGTCAGAATGGAGATGTGTGAAGTCATAGAATTTAGGTGTGTGAGGTCACAATGCAGGTGTGTGAACTCATAGAATGGAGGTGGGTGAAGTCACAATGCAGGTGTGTGAAGTCATAGAATGGAGTTGTGTGAACTCAGAAAGGAGATGTGTGAAGTCACACAATCGAGGTGTGTGAAGTCATATAATGGAGGTGTGTGAAGTCACAGAATGGAGGTGTGTGAATTCATAGAATGGAGGTGTGTGAAGTCATAGAATGGAGGTGTGTGAAGTCACAGAATGGAGGTGTGTGAAGTAACAGAATGGAGGTGTGTGAAGTCACAGAATGGAAGTGGGTGAACTCACAATGGAGGTGTGTGAAGTCACAGTAAGGAGGTGTGTGAAGTCAGAAGGGAGGTGTGTGAAGTCACAGAATGTAGATGTGTGAACTCAGAATGGAGGTGTGGGAAGTCACAGAATGGAGATTTGTGAAGTCATAGAATGGAGGTGTTTGAGGTCATAGAATGGATGTTTCTGAAGTAAGAATGAAGGTGTGTGAAGTCATAGAATGGAGGTGTGTGAAGTCATAGAATGGATGTGTGTGAAGTCACAGAATGGAGTTCTGTGAAGTCACAGTGGAGGTGTGTGAAGTCATAGAATGGAGGTGTGTGAAGTCATATATTGGAAGTGTGTGAAGTCATAAATTGGAGGTGTGTGAAGTCACAGAATGGAGTTCTGTGAAGTCACAGTGGAGGTGTGTGAAGTCATAGAATGGAGGTGTGTGAAGTCAAAGAATGGAGGTGTGTGAAGTCATAGAATGGAGGTGTGTGAAGTCACAGCATGGAGGTGTGTGAAGTCAGAATGCAGATGTGTGAAGTCATAGAATGGAGGTGTGTGAAGTCACAATGCAGGTGTGTGAACTCATAGAATGGAGGTGGGTGAAGTCACAATGCAGGTGTGTGAAGTCATAGAATGGAGTTGTGTGGACTCAGTAAGGAGATGTGTGAAGTGACAGAATAGAGGTGTGTGAAGTCATATAATGGAGGTGTGTGAAGTCACAGAATGGAGGTGTGTGAATTCATAGAATGGAGGTGTGTGAAGTCATAGAATAGAGGTGTGTGAAGTCACAGAATGGAGGTGTGTGAAGTAACAGAATGGAGGTGTGTGAAGTCATAGAATAGAGGTGGGTGAAGTCATAGAAAGGAGTTGTGGGAAGTCATAGAATAGAGGAGTGTGAAGTCATAGAATGGAGGTGAGTGAAGTCACAGATCCGAGGTCTGTGAAGTCATAGAATGGAGCTGTGTGATGTCAGAATTGAGGAGTGTGAAGTCCTAGAATGGATGTGTGTGAACTCAGAGAATGGAGGTGTGTGACGTCACAATGGAAGTGTGTGAAGTCACAGAATGGAGGTGTGTGAAGTCATATATTGGAGGTGTGTGAAGTCAGAATGGAGGTGTGTGAAGTCACACAATGGAGGTATGTGAACTCAGAATGGAGGTGTTTGAAGTCATAGATGGAGGTGTGTGAAGTCACAGTATGGAGGTGTGTGAAATCATAGAATGGACTTTTGTGAATTAACAGAATGGAGCTGTGTGAAGTCAGAATGGAGGAATGTAAAGTCAAAGAATGGAGGTGTGTGAAGTCAGAGTGTAGGTGTGTGAACTCATAGAATGGACGTGTGTGAAGTCACA
Source organism: Megascapheus bottae (assembly GCA_024803745.1). Classification (NCBI taxonomy): domain Eukaryota; kingdom Metazoa; phylum Chordata; class Mammalia; order Rodentia; family Geomyidae; genus Megascapheus; species Megascapheus bottae. The sequence continues at coordinate 106,901 of JANJXV010000858.1, read as the reverse complement.
ATGGAGGTGTGTGAAGACATAGAATGGAGGTGTGTGAAGTCACAGAATGGAGGTGTGTGAAGTCATAGAATGGAGGTGTGTGAAGTCACAGAATGGAGGTGTGTGAAGTCAGAATGGAGGTGTGAAGTCATAGAATAGAGGTGGGTGAAGTCATAGAAAGGAGTTGTGGGAAGTCATAGAATAGAGGAGTGTGAAGTCATAGAATGGAGGTGAGTGAAGTCACAGATCTGAGGTCTGTGAAGTCATATAATGGAGCTGTGTGATGTCAGAATTGAGGAGTGGGAAGTCCTAGGATGGATGTGTGTGAACTCATAGAATGGAGGTGTGTGATGTCACAATGGAAGTGTGTGAAGTCACAGAATCGAGGTGTGTGAAGTCATATATTGGAGGTGTGTGAAGTCAGAATGGAGGTGTGTGAAGTCACAGAATGGAGGTGTGTGAACTCAGAATGGAGGTGTTTGAAGTCATAGATGGAGGTGTGTGAAGTCACAGTATGGAGGTGTGTGAAATCATAGAATGGAATTTTGTGAATTCCCAGAATGGAGCTGTGTGAAGTCAGAATGGAGGAGTGTGAAGTCATAGAATGGAGGTGTGTGAAGTCAGAATGGAGGTGTGTGAACTCATAGAATGGACGTGTGTGAAGTCACAATGGAGGTGTGTAAAGACAGAGAATGGAGGTATGTGAAGTCACAGAATGGAGGTGTGTGAAGTCATAGAATGGAGGTGTGTGAAGTCATAGAATGGAGGTGTGTGAAGTCATAGAATGGATGTTTCTGAAGTAAGAATGAAGGTGTGTGAAGTCATAGAATGGAGGTGTGTGAAGTCAAAATGGAGATGTGTGAACTCATAGAATGGAGGTGCGTGAAGTCACAGAATGGAGGTGTGTGAAGTCAGAATGGAGGTGTGAAGTCATAGAATGGGGGTGGGTGAAGTCATGGAAAGGAGGTGTGGGAAGTCATAGAATGGAGAAGTGTGAAGTCATAGAGTGGAGGTGAGTGAAGTCACATATTCAAAGTCTGTGAAGTCATAGAATGGAGGTGTGTGAAGTCTCAGAATGGAGGTGTATGAACTCATAGAATGGAGGTGTGTGAAGTCACAATGGAGGTGTGTGAAGTCATAGAATGGGGGTGTGTGAAATCAGAGAATGGAGGTGTGTGAAGTCAGAATGCAGGTGTGTAAAGTCATAGAATGGAGGTGTGTGAAGTCATAGAATGGAGGTTTGTGAAGTCATAGAATGGATTGTGTGTGAAATCACAGAAAGGAGGTGTATGAAGTCACAGAATGGAGGTGTGTAAAGTCACAGAGTGGAGGTGTGTGAAGTCACACAATGGAGGTTGTGAAGTCATAGAATGGAGGTGTGTGAAGTCACAGAATGCAGGAGTGTGAAGTCAGAATAGAGGTGTTCGAAGTCAAGAATGGAGGCGTGTGAAGTCAGAATGGAGCTGTGAGAAGTCATAGAATGGATGTGTGTGAAGTCAGAATGGAGGTGTGTGAACTCATAGAATGGAGGTGTTTGAAGTCACAATGGAGGTGTGTGAAGTCACAGAATGGATGTGTGTGAACTCAGAAAGGAGGTGTGTGAAGTCATAGAATGGAGGTCTGTGAAGTCGTAGAATGGAGGTTTGTGAAATCATAGAATGGAGGTGTGTGAAGTCACAGAATTGAGGTGTGTGAAGACAGAATGGAGGTGTGTGAAGACAGAATGGAGGTGTGTGAAGTCAGATAATGGAGGTGTGTGAAGTCACAATGCAGGTGTGTGAAGTCATAGAATGGAGGTGTGTGAAGTCAAAGAATGGAGGTGGTGAAGTGACAGAATGGAGGTGTGTGAAGTCATAGAATGGAGGTGTGTGAAGTCACAGAATGGTGGTGTGTGGAGTCATAGAATGGAGGGGTGTGAAGTCATAGAATGGAGGTGTGTTAAGTCATAGAATGGAGGTGTGGAAGTCACAGAATGGAGGTGTGTGAAGTCACAGAATGGAGGTGTGTGAACTGAGAATGGAGGTGTGTGAAGTCACAGAATGGACGTGGGTGAAATCATACAATGGAGGTGTGTGAAGTCACAGAATGGAGGGGTGTGAATTCATAGAAGGGAGGTGTGTGAAGTCATAGAATGGAGGTGTGTGAAGTCACATAATGGAGGTGTGTGAAGTCACAGAATAGAGGTGTGTGAAGTCAGAGAATGGAGGTGTGTGAAGTCAGAATGCAGGTGTGTGAAGTCATAGAATGGAGGTGTGTGAAGTCATAGATTGGAAGTGTGTGAAGTCATAAATTGGAGGTGTGTGAAATCACAGAGGGAGGTGTGTGAAGTCACAGAATGGAGTTCTGTGAAGTCACAGTGGAGGTGTGTGAAGTCATAGAATGGAGTTGTGTGAAGTCAAAGAATGGAGGTGTGTGAAGTCATAGAATGGAGGTGTGTGAAGTCACAGCATGGAGGTGTGTGAAGTCAGAATGGAGATGTGTGAAGTCATAGAATGGAGGTGTGTGAAGTCACAATGCAGGTGTGTGAACTCATAGAATGGAGGTGGGTGAAGTCACAATGCAGGTGTGTGAAGTCATAGAATGGAGTTGTGTGAACTCAGAAAGGAGATGTGTGAAGTCACAGAATAGAGGTGTTTGAAGTCATACAATGGAGGTGTGTGAAGTCACAGAATGGAGGTGTGTGAATTCATAGAATGGAGGTGTGTGAAGTCATAGAATGGAGGTGTGTGAAGTCACAGAATGGAGGTGTGTGAAGTAACAGAATGGAGGTATGTGAAGTCACAGAATGGAAGTGGGTGAACTCACAATGGAGGTGTGTGAAGTCACAGAAAGGAGGTGTGTGAAGTCAGAAGGGAGGTGTGTGAATTCACAGAATGGAGATGTGTGAACTCAGAATGGAGGTGTGGGAAGTCACAGAATGGAGATTTGTGAAGTCATAGAATGGAGGTGTGTGAGGTCACAGAATGGATGTTTCTGAAGTAAGAATGAAGGTGTGTGAAGTCATAGAATGGAGGTGTGTGAAGTCATAGAATGGAGGTGTGTGAAGTCACAGAATGGAGGTGTGTGAAGTCAGAATGCAGGTGAGAAGTCATATAATAGAGGTGGGTGAAGTCATAGAAAGGAGTTGTGGGAAGTCATAGAATAGAGGAGTGTGAAGTCATAGAATGGAGGTGAGTGAAGTCATAGATCCGAGGTCTGTGAATTCATAGAATGGAGCTGTGTGATGTCAGAATTGAGGAGTGTGAAGTCCTAGAATGGATGTGTGTGAACACATAGAAGGGAGGTGTGTGACGTCACAATGGAAGTGTGTGAAGTCACAGAATGGAGGTGTGTGAAGTCATATATTGGAGGTGTGTGAAGTCAGAATGGAGGTGTGAGAAGTCACAGAATGGAGGTGTGTGAACTCAGAATGGAGGTGTTTGAAGTCATAGATGGAGGTGTGTGAAGTCACAGTATGGAGGTGTGTGAAATCATAGAATGGAATTTTGTGAATTCACAGAATGGAGCTGTGTGAAGTCAGAATGGAGGAGTGTGAAGTCATAGAATGGAGGTGTGTGAATTCAGAATGGAGGTGTGTGAACTCATAGAATGGACGTGTGTGAAGTCACAATGGAGGTGTGTGAAGACAGAGAATGGAGGTGTGTGAAGTCACAGAATGGAGGTGTGTGAAGTCATAGAATGGAGGTGTGTGAAGTCACAGAATGGAGGTGTGTAAAGTCAGAATGGAGGTGTGAAGTCATAGAATAGAGGTGGGTGAAGTCATAGAAAGGAGTTGTGGGAACTCATAGAATAGAGGAGTGTGAAGTCATAGAATGGAGGTGAGTGAAGTCACAGATCCGAGGTCTGTGAAGTCATAGAATGGAGCTGTGTGATGTCAGAATTGAGGAGTGTGAAGTCCTAGAATGGAGGTGTGTGAACTCATAGAATGGAGGTGTGTGACGTCACAATGGAAGTGTGTGAAGTCACAGAATGGAGGTGTGTGAAGTCATATATTGGAGGTGTGTGAAGTCAGAATGGAGGTGTGTGAAGTCACAGAATGGAGGTGTGTGAACTCAGAATGGAGGTGTTTGAAGTCATAGATGGAGGTGTGTGAAGTCACAGTATGGAGGTGTGTGAAATCACAGAATGGTATTTTGTGAATTCACAGAATGGAGCTGTGTGAAGTCAGAATGGAGGAGTGTGAAGTCATAGAATGGAGGTGTGTGAAGTCAGAATGGAGGTGTGTGAACTCATAGAATGGACGTGTGTGAAGTCACAATGGAGGTGTGTGAAGACTGAGAATGGAGGTGTGTGAAGTCACAGAATGGAGGTGTGAAGTCATAGAATGGAGGTGTGTGAAGTCATAGAATGGAGGTGTGTGAAATCATAGAATGGATGTTTCTGAAGTAAGAATGAAGGTGTGTGAAGTCATAGAATGGAGGTGTGTGAAGTCAAAATGGAGGTGTGTGAACTCATAGAATGGAGGTGTGTGAAGTCACAGAATGGAGGTGTGTGAACTTAGAAAGGAGGAGTGAAGTCATAGAATGGGGGTGGGTGAAGTCATGGAAAGGAGGTGTGGGAAGTCATAGAATGGAGAAGTGTGAAGTCATAGAGTGGAGGTGAGTGAAGTCACATATTCAAAGTCTGTGAAGTCATAGAATGGAGGTTTGTGAAGTCAGAATGGAGGTGTATGAACTCATAGAATGGAGGTGAGTGAAGTCACAATGGAGGTGTGTGAAGTCATAGAATGGGGGTGTGTGAAATCAGAGAATGGAGGTGTGTGAAGTCAGAATGCAGGTGTGTGAATTCATAGAATGGAGGTGTGTGAAGTCATAGAATGGAGGTGTATGAAGTCATAGATTGGAAGCGTGTGACGTCATAGAATGGAGGTGTGTGAAGTCATAGATTGAAGTTGTGGGGAAGTCATAGTATGGAGGTGTGTAAAGTCACACAATGGAGGTGTGTGAAGTCACAGAATGGAGCTGTGTGAAGTCACAATGGAGGTGTGTGAAGTCATAGGATGGAGGTGTGTGAAATCAAAGAATGGAGGTTTGTGAAGTCATAGAATGGATTGTGTGTGAAATCAGAGAATGGAGGTGTGTGAAGTCACAGAATGGAGGTGTGTAAAGTCACAGAGTGGAGGTGTGTGAAGTCACAGAATGGAGGTTTGTGAAGTAATAGAATGCAGGTGTGTGAAGTCAGAATAGAGGTGTGCGAAGTCATAGAATGGAGGTGTGTGAAGTCAAAATGGAGCTGTGTGAAGTCATAGATGGAAGTGTGTGAAGTCAGAATGGAGGTGTGTGAACTCATAGAATGGAGGTGTATGAAGTCACAATGGAGGGGTGTGAAGTCACAGAATGGATGTGTGTGAACTCATAAAGGAGGTGTGTGAAGTCATAGAATGGAGGTCTGTGAAGTCATAGAATGGAGGTTTGTGAAATCATAGAATGGAGGTGTGTGAAGTCACAGAATGCATGTGTGTGAAGACAGAATGGAGGTGTGTGAAGTCAGAATGGAGGTGTGTGAAGTCAGATAATGGAGGTGTGTGAAGTCACAATGCAGGTGTGTGAACTCATAGAATGCAGGTGTGTGAAGTAACAATGTAGGTTTCTGAAGTCATAGAATGGAGGTGTGTGAAGTCATAGAATGGAGGTGTGTGAAGTCATAGAATGGAAGTGTGTGAAGTCATAGAATGGAGGTTTGTGAAGTAAGAATGGAGGTGTGTGAAGTCACCGAATGGAGTTGTGTGAGCTCAGAATGGAGGTGTGTGAAGTCAGAGAATGGAGGTGTTTGAAGTCATAGAATGGAGGTGTGTGAAGTCAGAGAATGGAGGTATCTGAAGTCAGAATCGAGGTGTGAAATCATAGAATAGAGGTGGGTGAAGTCATAGAAAGGAAGTGTGGGAAGTCATAGAATGGAGCAGTGTGAAATCATAGAATGGAGGTGAGTGAAGTCAGAGATTCGAGGTCAGTGAAGTCATAGAATGGAGGTGTGTGAAGTCAGAATGGAGGTATGTGAAGTCATAGAATAGAGGTGTGTGAACTCATAGAATGGAGGTGTGTGTCGTCACAATGGAAGGGTGTGAAGTCACAGAATGGAGGTGTGTGAAGTCATACATTGGTGTGTGAAGTCATAGATGGAGGTGTGTGAAGTCATAGTATGGAGGTGTTTGAAATCATAGAATGCAGTTTTGTGAATTCACAGAATGGAGGAGTGTGAAGTCAGAATAGCGGAGTGTGAAGTCATAGAATGGAGGTGTGTGAAGTCACAGAATGGAGGTGTGTGAACTCAGAATGGAGGTGTTTGAAGTCATAGATGGAGGTGTGTGAAGTCACAGTATGGAGGTGTGTGAAATCATAGAATGGAATTTTGTGAATTCACAGAATGGAGCTGTGTGAAGTCAGAATGGAGTAGTGTGAAGTCATAGAATGGAGGTGTGTGAAGTCAGAATGGAGGTGTGTGAACTCATAGAATGGACGTGTGTGAAGTCACAATGGAGGTGTGTGAAGACAGAGAATGGAGGTGTGTGAAGTCACAGAATGGAGGTGTGTGAAGTCATAGAATGGAGGTGTGTGAAGTCACAGAATGGAGGTGTGTAAAGTCAGAATGGAGGTGTGAAGTCATAGAATAGAGGTGGGTGAAGTCATAGAAAGGAGTTGTGGGAACTCATAGAATAGAGGAGTGTGAAGTCATAGAATGGAGGTGAGTGAAGTCACAGATCCGAGGTCTGTGAAGTCATAGAATGGAGCTGTGTGATGTCAGAATTGAGGAGTGTGAAGTCCTAGAATGGAGGTGTGTGAACTCATAGAATGGAGGTGTGTGACGTCACAATGGAAGTGTGTGAAGTCACAGAATGGAGGTGTGTGAAGTCATATATTGGAGGTGTGTGAAGTCAGAATGGAGGTGTGTGAAGTCACAGAATGGAGGTGTGTGAACTCAGAATGGAGGTGTTTGAAGTCATAGATGGAGGTGTGTGAAGTCACAGTATGGAGGTGTGTGAAATCACAGAATGGTATTTTGTGAATTCACAGAATGGAGCTGTGTGAAGTCAGAATGGAGGAGTGTGAAGTCATAGAATGGAGGTGTGTGAAGTCAGAATGGAGGTGTGTGAACTCATAGAATGGACGTGTGTGAAGTCACAATGGAGGTGTGTGAAGACTGAGAATGGAGGTGTGTGAAGTCACAGAATGGAGGTGTGAAGTCATAGAATGGAGGTGTGTGAAGTCATAGAATGGAGGTGTGTGAAATCATAGAATGGATGTTTCTGAAGTAAGAATGAAGGTGTGTGAAGTCATAGAATGGAGGTGTGTGAAGTCAAAATGGAGGTGTGTGAACTCATAGAATGGAGGTGTGTGAAGTCACAGAATGGAGGTGTGTGAAGTTAGAAAGGAGGAGTGAAGTCATAGAATGGGGGTGGGTGAAGTCATGGAAAGGAGGTGTGGGAAGTCATAGAATGGAGAAGTGTGAAGTCATAGAGTGGAGGTGAGTGAAGTCACATATTCAAAGTCTGTGAAGTCATAGAATGGAGGTTTGTGAAGTCAGAATGGAGGTGTATGAACTCATAGAATGGAGGTGAGTGAAGTCACAATGGAGGTGTGTGAAGTCATAGAATGGGGGTGTGTGAAATCAGAGAATGGAGGTGTGTGAAGTCAGAATGCAGGTGTGTGAATTCATAGAATGGAGGTGTGTGAAGTCATAGAATGGAGGTGTATGAAGTCATAGATTGGAAGCGTGTGACGTCATAGAATGGAGGTGTGTGAAGTCATAGATTGAAGTTGTGGGGAAGTCATAGTATGGAGGTGTGTAAAGTCACACAATGGAGGTGTGTGAAGTCACAGAATGGAGCTGTGTGAAGTCACAATGGAGGTGTGTGAAGTCATAGGATGGAGGTGTGTGAAATCAAAGAATGGAGGTTTGTGAAGTCATAGAATGGATTGTGTGTGAAATCAGAGAATGGAGGTGTGTGAAGTCACAGAATGGAGGTGTGTAAAGTCACAGAGTGGAGGTGTGTGAAGTCACAGAATGGAGGTTTGTGAAGTAATAGAATGCAGGTGTGTGAAGTCAGAATAGAGGTGTGCGAAGTCATAGAATGGAGGTGTGTGAAGTCAAAATGGAGCTGTGTGAAGTCATAGATGGAAGTGTGTGAAGTCAGAATGGAGGTGTGTGAACTCATAGAATGGAGGTGTATGAAGTCACAATGGAGGGGTGTGAAGTCACAGAATGGATGTGTGTGAACTCATAAAGGAGGTGTGTGAAGTCATAGAATGGAGGTCTGTGAAGTCATAGAATGGAGGTTTGTGAAATCATAGAATGGAGGTGTGTGAAGTCACAGAATGCATGTGTGTGAAGACAGAATGGAGGTGTGTGAAGTCAGAATGGAGGTGTGTGAAGTCAGATAATGGAGGTGTGTGAAGTCACAATGCAGGTGTGTGAACTCATAGAATGCAGGTGTGTGAAGTAACAATGTAGGTTTCTGAAGTCATAGAATGGAGGTGTGTGAAGTCATAGAATGGAGGTGTGTGAAGTCATAGAATGGAAGTGTGTGAAGTCATAGAATGGAGGTTTGTGAAGTAAGAATGGAGGTGTGTGAAGTCACCGAATGGAGTTGTGTGAGCTCAGAATGGAGGTGTGTGAAGTCAGAGAATGGAGGTGTTTGAAGTCATAGAATGGAGGTGTGTGAAGTCAGAGAATGGAGGTATCTGAAGTCAGAATCGAGGTGTGAAATCATAGAATAGAGGTGGGTGAAGTCATAGAAAGGAAGTGTGGGAAGTCATAGAATGGAGCAGTGTGAAATCATAGAATGGAGGTGAGTGAAGTCAGAGATTCGAGGTCAGTGAAGTCATAGAATGGAGGTGTGTGAAGTCAGAATGGAGGTATGTGAAGTCATAGAATAGAGGTGTGTGAACTCATAGAATGGAGGTGTGTGTCGTCACAATGGAAGGGTGTGAAGTCACAGAATGGAGGTGTGTGAAGTCATACATTGGTGTGTGAAGTCATAGATGGAGGTGTGTGAAGTCATAGTATGGAGGTGTTTGAAATCATAGAATGCAGTTTTGTGAATTCACAGAATGGAGGAGTGTGAAGTCAGAATAGCGGAGTGTGAAGTCATAGAATGGAGGTGTGTGAAGTCACAGAATGGAGGTGTGTGAAGTCATAGAATGGAGGTGTGTGAAGTCACAGAATGGATGTTTGTGAAGTAAGAATGAAGGTGTGTGAAGTCATAGAATGGAAGTGTGTGAAGTCACAGAATGGAGGTGTGTGAAGTCATCGAATGGAGTTGTGTGCAGTCATAGAATGGATGTTTCTGAAGTAGGAATGAAGGTGTGTGAAGTCATAGAATGAAGGTGTGTGAAGTCAAAATGGAGGTGTGGAAGTCACAGAATGGAGGTGTGTGAAGTCACAGAATGGAGGTGTGTGAACTGAGAATGGAGGTGTGTGAAGTCACAGAATGGAGGTGTGTGAAGTCAAAGAATGGAGGTGTGTGAAGTCACATAATGGAGGCGTGTGAAGTCATAGAATGGAGGTGTGTGAAGACACAGAATGGAAGTGGGTGAACTCACAATGGAGGTGTGTGAAGTCACAGAATGGAGGTGTGTGAATTCATAGAAGGGAGGTGTGTGAAGTCATAGAATGGAGGAGTGTGAAGTCACAGAATGGAAGTGTGTGAAGTCAAAATGGAGGTGTGTGAAGTCAGAGAATGGAGGTGTGTGAAGTCAATGAATGGACTTGTGTGAAGTCAAAATTGTGGTGTGTGAAGTCAAAGAATGGAGGTGTGTGAAGTCACAGAATGGAGGTGTGTGAAGTCAAACATTGGAAGTGTGTGAAGTCAAAGAATGTAGGTGTGTGAAGTCAGAGAATGGAGGTGTGTGAAGTCAGAATGCAGGTGTGCGAAGTCATATAATGGAGGTGTGTGAAGTCATAGATTGGAAGAGTGTGAAGTCATAGATTGGAGGTGTGTGAAATCACAGAGGGAGGTGTGTGAAGTCACAGAATGGAGTTCTGTGAAGTCACAGTGGAGGTGTGTGAAGTCATAGAATGGAGGTGTGTGAAGTAAAAGAATGGAGGTGTGTGAAGTCATAGAATGGAGGTGTGTGAAGTCACAGCATGGAGGTGTGTGAAGTCAGAATGAAGATGTGTGAAGTCATAGAATGGAGGTGTGTGAAGTCACAATGACGGTGTGTGAACTCATAGAATGGAGGTGGGTGAAGTCACAATGCAGGTGTGGGAAGTCATAGAATGGAGCTGTGTGAACTCAGAACGGAGGTGTGTGAAGTCACAGAATAGAGGTGTGTGAAGTCATACAATGGAGGTGTGTGAAGTCACAGAATGGAGGTGTGTGAATTCATAGAATGGAGGTGTGTGAAGTCATAGAATGGAGGTGTGTGAAGTCATAGAATGGATGTTTCTGAAGAATGAAGCTGTGAAGTCATAGAATGGAGGTGTGTGAAGTCAAAATGAAGGTGTGTGAACTCATAGAATGGAGGTGTGTGAACTCATAGAATGGAGGTGTGTGAAGTCATGGAATGGAGGTGTGTGAACTCAGAATGGAGGTGTGTGAAGTCATAGATGGAGGTCTGTGAAGTCATAGTATGGAGGTGTGTGAAATCATAGAATGGATTTTTGTTGAGTCACAGAATGGAGCTGTGTGAAGCCAGAATGGAGGAGTGTGAAGTCAGAGAATGGAGGTGTGTGAAGTCAGAATGGAGGTGTGTGAACTCATAGAATGGAGGTGTGTGAAGTCACAATGGAGGTGTGTGAAATCATAGAATGTAGGTGTGTGAAGTCACAAAATGGAGGTGTGTGAAGTCATAGAATGGAGGTGTGTGAAGTCATAGAATGGATGTTTGTGAAGTAAGAATGAAGGTGTGTGAAGTCATAGAATGGAGGTGTGTGACGTCACAGAATGGAGTTGTGTGAAGTCATAGAATGGAGCGTTGTGAAGTCATAATGGAGGTGTGTAAAGTCACAGGATGGAGGTGTGTCAATTCAGAATGGAGGTGTGTGAACTCACAGAATGTAGGTGTGTGAAGTCAGAATGGAGGTGTGAAATCGCAGAATGGAGGTGGGTGAAGTCATAGAAAGGAGGTGTGGGAAGTCATAGAATGGAGGAGTGTGAAGTCGTAGAGGGGAGGTGAGTGAAGTCAAAGATACGAGGTATGTGAAGTCATAGAATGGAGGTGTGTGAATTAAAAATGGAGGTGTGTGAAGTCATAGAATGGAGATATGTGAACTCATAGAATGGAGGTGTGCGACGTCACAATGGAAGTGTGTGAAGTCATAGAATGGAGGTGTGTGAAGTCACAGAATGGAGGTGTGTGAAGTCATAAAATGGAGGTGAGTGAAGTCCGAGTGGAGTTCTGTGAAGTCACAGAATGGAGGTGTGTGAACTCAGAATGGAGGTGTGTGAAGTCATAGAAGGAGGTGTGTGAAGTCATACATGTAGGTGTGTGAAGTCATAGTATGGAGGTGTGTGAAATCATAGAATGGAGTTCTTTTAAGTCACAGAATGGAGCTGTGTGAAATCAGAATGGAGGTGTGTGAAGTCATAGAATAGAGGTGTGTGAAGTCAAAATGGAGGTGTGTGAAGTCATAGAATGGATGTGTGTGAAGTCACAGAATTGAGGTGTGTGAAGTCATAGAATGGAGGTGTGTGAATTCATAGAATGGACGTGTGTGAAGTCACAGAATTGAGGTGTGTGAAGTCACAGAATGAAGGTTTGTGAAGACATACAATGGAGGTGTATGAAGTCATAGAATGGATGTTTCTAAAGTAAGACTGAATGTGTGTGAAGTCATAGAATGGAGGTGTGTGAAGTCAAAATTAAGGTGTGTGAACTCATAGAATGGAGGTGTGTGAACTCATAGATTGGAGGTTTGAAGTCAAAGAATGGAAGTGTGTGAAGTCACAGATTGGAAGTGTGTGAAGTCAAAACGGAGGTGTGTGAAGTCAAAAAGGTGGTGTGTGAAGTCACAAATGGAGGTGTGTGAAGTCACAGAATGGAGGTATGTGAACTCAGAATGGAGATGTGTGAAATCATAGATGGAGGTGTGGGAAGTCATAGTATGGAGGTGTGTGAAATCATAGAAAGAAGTTTTGTGAACTCACAGAATGGAGCTGTGTGAAGTCATAATGGAGGTGTGTGAAGTCATAGAATGGAAGTGTGTGAAGTCAAAATGGAGGTGTGTGAACTCATAGAATGGAGGTGTGTGAAGTCACAATGGAGGTGTGTGAAATCATAGAATGGAGGTGTGTGAAGTCACAAAATGGAGGTGTGTGAAATCATAGAACGTATGTGTGTGAAGTCATAGAATGGATGTTTGTGAAGTAAGAATGAAGGTGTATGAAGTCAAAGAATTGAGGTGTGTGACGTCACAGAATGGAGTTGTGTAAAGTCATAGAATGGAGCTGTGTGAAGTCACAGAATGGAGGTGTGTGAAGTCACAGAATGGAGGTGTGTGAAGTCATAGAATGGAGGTGTGTGAAGTCATAGAATGGAGGTGTGGGAAGTCATAGAATGGAGGAGTGTGAAGTCGTAGAGTGGAGGTGAGTGAAGTCGAAGATACGAGGTCTGTGAAGTCATAGAATGGAGGTGTGTGAATTAAGAATGGAGGTGTGTGAAGTCATAGAATGGAGATATGTGAACTCATAGAATGGAGGTGTGCGACGTCACAATGGAAGTGTGTGAAGTCATAGAATGGAGGTGTGTGAAGTCACAGAATGGAGGTGTGTGAAGTCATAAAATGGAGGTGAGTGAAGTCCGAATAGAGTTCTGTGAAGTCACAGAATGGAGGTGTGTGAACTCAGAATGGAGGTGTGTGAAGTCATAGAAGGAGGTGTGTGAAGTCATACATGTAGGTGTGTGAAGTCATAGTATGGAGGTGTGTGAAATCATAGAATGGAGTTTTCTTAAGTCACAGAATGGAGCTGTGTGAAATCAGAATTGAGGTGTGTGAAGTCATAGAATAGAGGTGTGTGAAGTCAAAATGGAGGTGTGTGAAGTCATAGAATGGATGTGTGTGAAGTCACAGAATTGAGGTGTGTGAAGTCATAGAATGGAGGTGTGTGAATTCATAGAATGGACGTGTGTGAAATCACAGAATGGAGGTGTGTGAAGTCACAGAATGGAGGTGTTTGAACTCACAATAGAGGTGTGTGACGTCACAGAATGGAGGTGTGTGAAGTCATAGAATGGAAGTGTGTGAAGTCATAGAATGGAGGTGTGTGAAGTCAGAATGGACGTGTGTGAAGTCACAGAATTGAGGTGTGTGAAGTCACAGAATGAAGGTTTGTGAAGACATACAATGGAGGTGTATGAAGTCATAGAATGGATGTTTCTAAAGTAAGACTGAATGTGTGTGAAGTCATAGAATGGAGGTGTGTGAAGTCAAAATTAAGGTGTGAGAACTCATAGAATGGAGGTGTGTGAACTCATAGATTGGAGGTTTGAAGTCATGGAATGGAGGTGTGTGAAGTCAAAAAATAGAGGTGTGTGAAGTCACAGAATGGAAGTGTGTGAAGTCACAGATTGGAAGTGTGTGAAGTCAAAACGGAGGTGTGTGAAGTCAAAAAGGTGGTGTGTGAAGTCACAAATGGAGGTGTGTGAAGTCACAGAATGGAGGTATGTGAACTCAGAATGGAGGTGTGTGAAATCATAGATGGACGTGTGGGAAGTCATAGTATGGAGGTGTGTGAAATCATAGAAAGAAGTTTTGTGAACTCACAGAATGGAGCTGTGTGAAGTCAGAATGGAGGTGTGGGAAGTCATAGAATGGAGGTGTGTGAAGTCAGAATGGAGGTGTGTGAACTCATAGAATGGAGGTGTGTGAAGTCACAATGGAGGTGTGTGAAATCATAGAATGGAGGTGTGTGAAGTCACAAAATGGAGGTGTGTGAAATCATAGAACGTATGTGTGTGAAGTCATAGAATGGATGTTTGTGAAGTAAGAATGAAGGTGTATGAAGTCAAAGAATTGAGGTGTGTGACGTCACAGAATGGAGTTGTGTGAAGTCATAGAATGTAGCTGTGTGAAGTCACAGAATGGAGGTGTGTGAAGTCACAGAACGGAGGTTTGTGAAGTCATAGAATGGAGGTGTGTGAAGTCATAGAATGGAGGTGTGTGAAGTCAGATTGGAGGTGTGTGAACTCACAGAATTGAGGTGTGTGAACACAGAATGGAGGTTTGTGAAGACACATAATGGAGGTGTGTGAAGTCGTAGAATGGAGGTGTGTGAAGTCATAGAATGGATGTTTGTGAAGTAAGAATGAAGGTGTGTGAAGTCATAGAATAGTGGTGTGTGAAGTCAAAGAATGGAGGTGTGTGAAGTCATAGAATGGAGGTGTGTGAAGTCACAGAATGGAGGTGTGTGAAGACAGAATGGAGGTGTGAAATCGCTGAATGGAGTTGGGAAAGTCATAGAAAGGAGGTGTGGGAAGTCATAGAATGGAGGAGTGTGAAGTCATAGAGTGGAGGTGAGTGAAGTCACAGATTCGAGGTCTGTGAAGTCATAGAATGGAGGTGTGTGAAGTCAGAATGGAGGTGTGTGAAGTCATAGAATGGAGATGTGTTAACTCATAGAATGGAGGTGTGTGACGTCACAATGGAGGTGTGTGAAGTCATAGAATGGAGGTGAGTGAAATCACAGAATGGAGGTGTGTGAAGTCATAGAATGGATGTGTGTGAAGTCATACAATGAAGGTGTGTGAAGTCACAGAATGAAGGTTTGTGAAGTCACAGAATGGAGGGGTGTGAACTCAGAATGGAGGTAGGTGAAGTCAAAGAATGGAGGTGTGTGAAGTCATAGAATGTAGGTGTGTGAAGTCACAGAATGGATGTGTGTGAATTCATAGAATGGAGGTGTGTGAAGTCATAGAATGGAGGTGTGTGAAGTCATAGAATGGAGGTGTGTGAAGTCACAGAATGGAGGTGTGTGAAGTCACAGAATGGAGGTGTGTGAACTCACAATGGAGGTGTGTGAAGTCACAGAATGGAGGTGTGTGAAGTCATAGAATTGAAGTGTGTGAAGTCATAGAATGGAGGTGTGTGAAGTCAGAATGGAGGTGTGTGAAGTCATAGAATGGAGATGTGTTAACTCATAGAATGGAGGTGTGTGACGTCACAATGGAAGTGTGTGAAGTCATAGAAAAGAGGTGTGTGAAATCACAGAATGGAGGTGTGTGAAGTCATACAATGGAGGTGTGTGAAGTAAGAATGGAGGTGTGTGAAGTCATAGATGGACGTGTGTGAAGTCATAGTATGGAGGTGTGTGAAATCATAGAATGGAGGTTTGTGAAGTCTCAGAATGAAGCTGTGTGAAGTCAGAATGTCAGTGAGTGAAGGCATAGAATGGAGGTGTGTGAAGTCAAAATGGAAATGTGTGAAATCATAGAATCGTGGTGTGTGAGGTCACAATGGAGGTGTGTGAAGTCATAGAAAGGAGGTGAGTGAAATCACAGAATGGAGGTGGTTGGAGTCATAGAATGGATGTGTGTGAAGTTATAGAATGAAGGTGTGTGAAGTCACAGAATGAAGGTTTGTGAAGTCACAGAATGGAGGGGTGTGAAATCAGAATGGAGGTAGGTGAAGTCAAAGAATGGAGGTGTGTGAAGTCACAGAATGGAGGTGTGTGAACTCACAATGGAGGTGTGTGAACTCACAGAATGGAGGTGTGTGAAGTCATAGAATTGAAGTGTGTGAAGTCATAGAATGGAGGTGTGTGAAGTCAAAATGGTGGTGTGTGAAGTCACAGAATGGAGGTGTGTGAACTCAGAATGGAGGTGTGTGAAGTCACAGAAGGGAGGTTTATGAAGTCATATAATGGAGGTGTGTGAAGTCACAGAATGGATGTTTGTGAAGTAAGATTGAAGGTGTGTGAAGTCATAGAATGGAGGTGTGTGAAGTCAAAATGAAGGTGTGTGAACTCATAGAATGGAGGTGCGTGAACTCATAGAATGGAGGTGTGTGAAGTCATGGAATGGATGTGTGTGAAGTCAGAATGGAGGTGTGAGAGGTCACAGAATGGAGGTGTGTGAATTTAGAATGGAGGTGAGTGAAGTCATAGAATGGAGGTGTGTGAAGTCAGAATGGAGGTGTGAGAAGTCACAGAATGGAGGTGTGTGAATTCAGAATGGAGGTGAGTGAAGTCATAGAATGGAGGTGTGTGAAGTCATAGAATGGAGGTGTGTGAAGTCATACAATGGAGGTGTCTGAAATCATAGAATGGAGGTGTTTGAAGTCACAGAATGGAGGTGTGTGAAGTCAGAATGGAGGTGTGTGCAGTCATAGAATTGAGGTGTTTGAAATCAGAATGGAGGTGTGTGAACTCATAGAACGGAGGTGTGTGAAATCACAATGGAGGTGTGTGAAGTCATAGAATGGAGGTGTGTGAAGCAACAGAATGCAGGTGTGTGAAGTCATAGAATGGAGGTGTGTGAAGTCATAGAATGGAGGTGTGTGAAGTCAGAATGGAGGTTTGTGAAGTCACACAATTGAGGTGTGTGAACACAGAATGGAGGTTTGTGAAGTCACATAATGGATGTGTGTGAAGTCATAGAATGGATGTGTGTGAAGTCATAGAATGGATGTTTGTGAAGAAAGAATGAAGGTGTGTGAAGTCATAGAATAGAGGTGTGTGAAGGCAAAGAATGGAGGTGTGTGAAGTCATAGAATGGATGTGTGAAGTCATAGAATGGAGGTGTGTGAAGTCATAGAATGGAGGTGTGTGAAGTCACAGAATGGAGGTGTGTGAAGTCAGAATGGAGGTGTGAAGTCGCTGAATGGAGGTGGGTGAAGTCATACAAAGGAGGTGTGGGAAGTCATAGAATGGAGAAGTGTGAAGTCATAGGGTTGAGATGAGTGAAGTCACAGATTCGAGGTCTGTGAAGTCATAGAATGGAGGTGTGTGAAGTCAGAATGGAGGTGTGTGTAATCATAGAATGGAGATGTGTGAACTCATAAAATGGAGGTGTGTGACGTCACAATGGAAGTGTGTGAAGAAATAGAATGGAGGTGTGTGAAGTCACAGAATGGAGGTGTGTGAAGTCATAGAATGAAGGTGTGTGAAGTCACAGAATGGAGCTATGTGAAATCAGAATGGCGGTGTGTGAAGCAATAGAATGGAGGTTTGTGAGGTCAGAATGGAGGTATGTGAAATCATAGTATCATGGTGTGTGCAGTCACAATGGAGGTGTGTGAAGTCATGGAATGGAGGTGCGTGAAGTCACAGAATGGAGGTGTGTGAAGTCATAGAATGGAGGTGTGTGAAGTCATAGAATGGAGGTGTGTGAAGTCACAGATTGGAGGTGTGTGAAGTCACAGAATGGAGGTGTGTGAACTCACAATGGAGGTGCGTGAAGTCACAGAATGGAGGTGAGTGAAGTCACAGAATGGAGGTGTGTGAAGTCATAGAATGGATGTTTCTGAAGTAAGAATTAAGGAGTGTGAAGTCATAGAATGGAGTTGTGTGAAGTCAAAATGGAGGTGTGTGAAGTCACAGAATGGAGATGTGTGAACTCAGAATGGAGGTGTGTGAAGTCACCGAATGGAGGTTTGTGAAGTCATATAATGGAGGTGTGTGAAGTCATAGAATGGATGTTTCTGAAGTAAGAATTAAGGAGTGTGAAGTCATAGAATGGAGTTGTGTGAAGTCAAAATGAAGGTGTGTGAACTCATAGAATGGAGGTGTGTGAATTCACAGAATGGAGGTGTGTGAAGTCATGGAATGGTTATGGGTGAAGTCAGAATGGAGGTGTGAGAAGTCACAGAATGGAGGTGTGTGAATTCAGAATGAAGGTGAGTGAAGTCATAGTATGGAGGAGTGTGAAGTCAGAAGGGAGGTGTGAGAAGTCACAGAATGGAGGTGTGTGAATTCAGAATGGATGTGAGTGAAGTCATAGAATAGAGGTGTGTGAAGTCATAGAATGGAGGTGTGTGAAATCATACAATGGAGGTGTCTGAAATCATAGAATGGAGGTGTTTGAAGTCACAGAATAGAGGTGTGTGAAGTCAGAATTGAGGTGTGTGAAGTCATAGAATTGAGGTGTGTGAAGTCTCAGAATGCAGGTGTGTGAAGTCATAGAATGGAGCTGGGTGAACTCATAGAATGGAGGTGTGTGAAATCATAGAATGGAGGTGTGTGAAGTCAGAATGGAAGTGTGTGAAGTCACAGAATTGAGGTATGTGAAGACACAGAATAGAGGTGTGTGAAGTCAGAATGGAGGTGTGTGAAGTCACAGAATAGAGGTGTGTGAGGTCATAGAATGGAGTTGTGTGAAGTCATTGAATTTAGGTGTTTGAAGTCATAGAATGCAGGTGTGTGAAGTCACAGAATGGAGGTGTGTGAAGTCATAGCATGAAGATGTGTGAAGTCATAGAATTTAGGTGTGTGAACTCATAGAATGGAGGTGTGTGAAGTCACAGAATGGAGGATTGTGACGTCAGAATGGAGGTGTGTGAAGTCATAGAATGGCGGTGTGTGAAGTCATAGAATGGAGGTGTGTGAAGTCAGAATGGAGGTGTGTTAAATCATAGAATGGAGAAGTGTGAACTCATAAAATGGAGGTGTGTGCGTCACAATGGAAGTGTGTGAAGTCATAGAAGGGAGGTGTGTGAAGTCACAGAATGGAGGTGTGTGAACTCAGAATGGAGGTGTGTGAAGTCATAGATGGAGGTGTGTGAAGTCATAGTATGGACGTGTGTGAAATCATAGAATGGAGTTTTGTGCAGTCACAGAATGGAGCTGTGTGAAGTCAGAATGGAGGTGTGTGAAGTCATAGAATGAAGGTGTGTGAAGTCTGAATGGAGGTGTGTGAACTCATAGAATGGAGGTGTGTGAAGTCACAATGGAGGTGTGTGAAATCATATAATGGAGGTGTGTGAAGTCACAAAATGGAGGTGTGTGAAGTCATATAATGGAGGTGTGTGAAGTCATAGAATTGATGTTTTTGAAGTAAGAATGAAGGTGTGTGAAGACATAGAATTGAGGTGTGTGAAGTCATAGAATGGAGGTGTGTGAAGTCACAGAATGGAGGTGTGTGAAGTCACAGAATGGAGGTGTGTGAACTCACAATGGAGGTGTGTGAAGTCACAGAATGGAGGTGTGTGAAGTCACAGAATTGAAGTGTGTGAAGTCATGGAATGGAGGTGTGTGAAGTCAAAATGGGGGTGTGTGAAGTCACAGAATGGAGGTGTGTGAACTCAGAATGGAAGTGTGTGAAGTCACAGAAGGGAGGTTTATGAAGTCATATAATGGAGGTGTGTGAAGTCATAGAATGGATGTTTGTGAAGTAAGAATGAAGGTGTGTGAAGTCATAGAATGGAGGTGTGTGAAGTCAAAATGAATGTGTGTGAACTCATAGAATGGAGGTGCGTGAACTCATAGAATGGAGGTGTGTGAAGTCATGGAATGGATGTGTGTGAAGTCAGAATGGAGTTGTGAGAGGTCACAGAATGGAGGTGTGTGAATTTAGAATGGAGGTGAGTGAAGTCATAGAATGGAGGTGTGTGAAGTCAGAATGGAGGTGTGAGAAGTCACACAATGGAGGTGTGTGAATTCAGAATGGAGGTGAGTGAAGTCATAGAATGGAGGTGTGTGAAGTCATAGAATTTAGGTGTTTGAAGTCATAGAATGGAGGTGTGTGAAGTCACAGAATGGAGGTGTGTGAAGTCATAGAATGGAGTTGTGTGAAGTCATAGAATTTAGGTGTGTGAACTCATAGAATGGAGGTGTGTGAAGTCACAGAATGGAGGATTGTGACGTCAGAATGGAGGTGTGTGAAGTCATAGAATGGCGGTGTGTGAAGTCATAGAATGGAGGTGTGTGAAGTCAGAATGGATGTGTGTGAAATCATAGAATGGAGAAGTGTGAACTCATAAAATGGAGGTGTGTGCGTCACAATGGAAGTGTGTGAAGTCATAGAAGGGAAGTGTGTGAAGTCAAAGAATGGAGGTGTGTGACTCAGAATGGAGGTGTGTGAAGTCATAGATGGAGGTGTGTGAAGTCCTAGTATGGACGTGTGTGAAATCATACAATGGAGGTGTGTGAAGTCACAATGGAGGTGTGTGAAATCATATAATGGAGGTGTGTGAAGTCACAAAATGGAGGTGTGTGAAGTCATAGAATGGAGGTGTGTGAAGTCATAGAATTGATGTTTTTGAAGTAAGAATGAAGGTGTGTGAAGTCATAGAATGGAGGTGTGTGAAGTCATAGAATGGAGGTGTGTGAAGTCACAGAATGGAGGTGTGTGAAGTCACAGAATGGAGGTGTGTGAACTCACAATGGAGTTGTGTGAAGTCATAGAATGGAGGTGTGTGAAGTCATAGAATTGAAGTGTGTTAAGTCATAGAATGGTGGTGTGTGAAGTCAAAATGGAGGTGTGTGAAGTCACAAAATGGAGGTGTGAGAACTCAGAATGGAGGTGTGTGAAGTCACAGAAGGGAGGTTTATGAAGTCATATAATGGAGGTGTGTGAAGTCATAGAATGGATGTTTCTGAAGTAAGAATGAAGGTGTGTGAAGTCATAGAATGGAGGTGTGTGAAGTCAAAATGAAGGTGTGTGAACTCATAGAATGGAGGTGCGTGAACTCATAGAATGGAGGTGTGTGAAGTCATGGAATGCATGTGTGTGAAGTCAGAATGGAGGTGTGAGAGGTCACAGAATGGAGGTGTGTGAATTTAGAATGGAGGTGAGTGAAGTCATAGAATGGAGGTGTGTGGAGTCAGAATGGAGGTGTGAGAAGTCACAGAATGGAGGTGTGTGAATTCAGAATGGAGGTGAGTGAAGTCATAGAATGGAGGTGTGTGAAGTCATAGAATGGAGGTGTGTGAAGTCAGAATGGAGGTGTGTGAAGTCATAGAATTGAGGTGTTTGAAATCAGAATGGAGGTGTGTGAACTCATTGAACGGAGGTGTGTGAAATCACAATGGAGGTGTGTGAAGTCATAGAATGGAGGTGTGTGAAGTCACAGAATGCAGTTGTGTGAAGTCATGGAATGGAGGTGTGTGAAGTCATAGAATGGAGGTGTGTGAAGTCAGAATTTAGGTGTGTGAAGTCACAGAATTGAGGTGTGTGAACACAGAATGGAGGTTTGTGAAGTCACATAATGAATGTGTGTGAAGTCATAGAATGGATGTGTGTGAAGTCAGAGAATGGATGTTTGTGAAGAAAGAATGAAGGTGTGTGAAGTCATAGAATAGAGGTGTGTGAAGGCAAAGAATGGAGGTGTGTGAAGTCATAGAATGGATGTGTGTGAAGTCATAGAATGGAGGTGTGTGAAGTCATAGAATGGAGGTGTGTGAAGTCACAGAATGGAGGTGTGTGAAGTAAGAATGGAGGTGTAAAGTCGCTGAATGGAGGTGGGTGAAGTCATAGAAAGGAGGTGTGGGAAGTTATACAATGGAGAAGTGTGAAGTCATAGGGTTGAGATGAGTGAAGTCACAGATTCGAGGTCTGTGAAATCATAGAATGGAGGTGTGTGAAGTCAGAATGGAGGTGTGTGAAATCATAGAATGGAGATGTGTGAACTCATAAAATGGAGGTGTGTGACGTCACAATGGAAGTGTGTGAAGAAATAGAATGGAGGTGTGTGAAGTCATAGTATGGACGTGTGTGAAATCATAGAATGGAGTTTTGTGAAGTCACAGAATGGAGCTGTGTGAAGTCAGAATGGAGGTGTGTGAAGTCATAGAATGGAGGTGTGTGAAGTCAGAATGGAGGTGTGTGAACTCATAGAATGGAGGTGTGTGAAGTCACAATGGAGGTGTGTGAAATAATATAATGGAGGTGTGTGAAGTCACAAAATGGAGGTGTGTGAAGTCATAGAATGTAGGTGTGTGAAGTCATAGAATTGATGTTTTTGAGGTAAGAATGAAGGTGTGTGAAGACATAGAATGGAGGTGTGTGAACTCATAGAATGGAGGTGTGTGAAGTCACAGAATGGAAGTGTGTGAAGTCACAGAATGGAGGTGTGTGAACTCACAATGGAGGTGTGTGAAGTCACAGAATGGAGGTGTGTGAAGTCACAGAATTGAAGTGTGTGAAGTCATGGAATGGAGGTGTGTGAAGTCAAAATGGGGGTGTGTGAAGTCACAGAATGGAGGTGTGTGAACTCAGAATGGAGGTGTGTGAAGTCACAGAAGGGAGTTTTATGAAGTCATATAATGGAGGTGTGTGAAGTCATAGAATGGAGGTGTGTGAAGTCAAAATGAAGGTGTGTGAACTCATAGATTGGAGGTGCGTGAACTCATAGAATGGAGGTGTGTGAAGTCATGGAATGGATGTGTGTGAAGTCAGAATGGAGGTGTGAGAGGTCACAGAAAGGAGGTGTGTGAATTTAGAATGGAGGTGAGTGAAGTCATAGAATGGAGGTGTGTGAAGTCAGAATGGAGGTGTGAGAAGTCACACAATGGAGGTGTGTGAATTCAGAATGGAGGTGAGTGAAGTCATAGAATGGAGGTGTGTGAAGTCATAGAATTTAGGTGTTTGAAGTCATAGAATGGAGGTGTGTGAAGTCACAGAATGGAGGTGTGTGAAGTCATAGAATGGAGTTGTGTGAAGTCATAGAATTTAGGTGTGTGAAGTCATAGAATGGCGGTGTGTGAAGTCATAGAGTGGAGGTGTGTGAAGTCAGAATGGATGTGTGTGAAATCATAGAATGGAGAAGTGTGAACTCATAAAATGGAGGTGTGTGCGTCACAATGGAAGTGTGTGAAGTCATAGAAGGGAGGTGTGTGAAGTCACAGAATGGAGCTGTGTGAACTCAGAATGGAGGTGTGTGAAGTCATAGATGGAGGTGTGTGAAGTCATAGTATGGACGTGTGTGAAATCATACAATGGAGGTGTGTGAAGTCACAATGGAGGTGTGTGAAATCATATAATGGAGGTGTGTGAAGTCACAAAATGGAGGTGTGTGAAGTCATAGAATGGAGGTGTGTGAAGTCATAGAATTGATGTTTTTGAAGTAAGAATGAAGGTGTGTGAAGTCATAGAATGGAGGTGTGTGAAGTCATAGAATGGAGGTGTGTGAAGTCACAGAATGGAGGTGTGTGAAGTCACAGAATGGAGGTGTGTGAACTCACAATGGAGTTGTGTGAAGTCATAGAATGGAGGTGTGTGAAGTCATAGAATTGAAGTGTGTTAAGTCATAGAATGGTGGTGTGTGAAGTCAAAATGGAGGTGTGTGAAGTCACAAAATGGAGGTGTGAGAACTCAGAATGGAGGTGTGTGAAGTCACAGAAGGGAGGTTTATGAAGTCATATAATGGAGGTGTGTGAAGTCATAGAATGGATGTTTCTGAAGTAAGAATGAAGGTGTGTGAGGTCATAGAATGGAGGTGTGTGAAGTCAAAATGAAGGTGTGTGAACTCATAGAATGGAGGTGCGTGAACTCATAGAATGGAGGTGTGTGAAGTCATGGAATGCATGTGTGTGAAGTCAGAATGGAGGTGTGAGAGGTCACAGAATGGAGGTGTGTGAATTTAGAATGGAGGTGAGTGAAGTCATAGAATGGAGGTGTGTGGAGTCAGAATGGAGGTGTGAGAAGTCACAGAATGGAGGTGTGTGAATTCAGAATGGAGGTGAGTGAAGTCATAGAATGGAGGTGTGTGAAGTCATAGAATGGAGGTGTGTGAAGTCAGAATGGAGGTGTGTGAAGTCATAGAATTGAGGTGTTTGAAATCAGAATGGAGGTGTGTGAACTCATAGAACGGAGGTGTGTGAAATCACAATGGAGGTGTGTGAAGTCATAGAATGGAGGTGTGTGAAGTCACAGAATGCAGGTGTGTGAAGTCATGGAATGGAGGTGTGTGAAGTCATAGAATTGATGTTTTTGAGGTAAGAATGAAGGTGTGTGAAGACATAGAATGGAGGTGTGTGAACTCATAGAATGGAGGTGTGTGAAGTCACAGAATGGAAGTGTGTGAAGTCACAGAATGGAGGTGTGTGAACTCACAATGGAGGTGTGTGAAGTCACAGAATGGAGGTGTGTGAAGTCACAGAATTGAAGTGTGTGAAGTCATGGAATGGAGGTGTGTGAAGTCAAAATGGGGGTGTGTGAAGTCACAGAATGGAGGTGTGTGAACTCAGAATGGAGGTGTGTGCAGTCACAGAAGGGAGTTTTATGAAGTCATATAATGGAGGTGTGTGAAGTCATAGAATGGATGTTTGTGAAGTAAGAATGAAGGTGTGTGAAGTCATAGAATGGAGGTGTGTGAAGTCAAAATGAAGGTGTGTGAAGTCATAGATTGGAGGTGCGTGAACTCATAGAATGGAGGTGTGTGAAGTCATGGAATGGATGTGTGTGAAGTCAGAATGGAGGTGTGAGACGTCACAGAAAGGAGGTGTGTGAATTTAGAATGGAGGTGAGTGAAGTCATAGAATGGAGGTGTGTGAAGTCAGAATGGAGGTGTGAGAAGTCACAGAATTCAGGTGTGTGAATTCAGAATGGAGGTGAGTGAAGTCATAGAATGGAGTTGTGTGAAGTCATAGAATTTAGGTGTGTGAACTCATAGAATGGAGGTGTGTGAAGTCACAGAATGGAGGATTGTGACGTCAGAATGGAGGTGTGTGAAGTCATAGAATGGCGGTGTGTGAAGTCATAGAATGGAGGTGTGTGAAGTCAGAAGGGAGGTGTGTGAAATCATAGAATGGAGAAGTGTGAACTCATAAAATGGAGGTGTGTGCGTCACAATGGAGGTGTGTGAAGTCATACAGTGGAGGTGTGTGAAGTCACAGAATGGAGGTGTGTGAACTCAGAATTGAGGTGTGTGAAGTCATTGATGGAGGTGTGTGAAGTCATAGTATGGACGTGTGTGAAATCATACAATGGAGGTGTGTGTAGTCACAATGGAGGTGTGTGAAATCATGTAATGGAGGTGTGTAAAGTCACAAAATTGAGGTGTGTGAAGTCATAGAATGGAGGTGTGTGAAGTCATAGAATTGATGTTTTTGAAGTAAGAATGAAGGTGTGTGAAGTCATAGAATGGAGGTGTGTGAAGTCATAGAATGGTGGTGTGTGAAGTCAAAATGGAGGTGTGTGAAGTCACAGAATGGAGGTGTGTGAACTCAGAATAGAGGTGTGTGAAGTCACAGAAGGGAGGTGTGTGAAGTCACAGAATGGAGGTGTGTGAACTCACAATGGAGGTGTGTGAAGTCATAGAATGGAGGTGTGTGAAGTCATAGAATTGAAGTGTGTGAAGTCATAGAATGGTGGTGTGTGAAGTCAAAATGGAGGTGTGTGAAGTCACAGAATGGAGGTGTGTGAACACAGAATGGAGGTTTGTGAAGTCACATAATGAATGTGTGTGAATTCATAGAATGGATGTGTGTGAAGTCATAGAATGGATGTTTGTGAAGAAAGAATGAAGGTGTGTGAAGTCATAGAATAGAGGTGTGTGAAGGCAAAGAATGGAGGTGTGTGAAGTCATAGAATGGATGTGTGTGAAGTCATAGAATGGAGGTGTGTGAAGTCATAGAATGGAGGAGTGTGAAGTCACAGAATGGAGGTGTGTGAAGTAAGAATGGAGGTGTAAAGTCGCTGAATGGAGGTGGGTGAAGTCATAGAAAGGAGGTGTGGGAAGTTATACAATGGAGAAGTGTGAAGTCATAGGGTTGAGATGAGTGAAGTCACAGATTCGAGGTCTGTGAAGTCATAGAATGGAGATGTGTGAACTCATAAAATGGAGGTGTGTGACGTCACAATGGAAGTGTGTGAAGAAATAGAATGGAGGTGTGTGAAGTCATAGTACGGACGTGTGTGAAATCATAGAATGGAGTTTTGTGAAGTCACAGAATGGAGCTGTGTGAAGTCAGAATGGAGGTGTGTGAAGTCATAGAATGGAGGTGTGTGAAGTCAGAATGGAGGTGTGTGAACTCATAGAATGGAGGTGTGTGAAGTCAATGGAGGTGTGTGAAATCATATAATGGAGGTGTGTGAAGTCACAAAATGGAGGTGTGTGAAGTCAAAGAATGAAGGTGTGTGAAGCCATAGAATTGATGTTTTTGAAGTAAGAATGAAGGTGTGTGAAGTCACAGAATGGAGGTGTGTGAAGTCTTAGAATGGAGGTGTGTGAAGTCACAGAATGGAGGTGTGTGAAGTCACAGAATGGAGGTGTGTGAACACACAATGGAGGTGTGTGAAGTCACAGAAAGGAGGTGTGTGAAGTCATAGAATTGAAGTGTGTGAAGTCATAGAATGGAGGTGTGTGAAGTCAAAATGGAGGTGTGTGAAGTCACAGAATGGAGGTGTGTGAACTCAGAATGGAGGTGTGTGAAGTCACAGAAGGGAGGTTTATGAAGTCATATAATGGCGGTGTGTGAAGTCATAGAATGGATGTTTGTGAAGTAAGAATGAAGGTGTGTGAAGTCATAGAATGGAGGTGTGTGAAGTCAAAATGAAGGTGTGTGAACTCATAGAATGGAGGTGCGTGAACTCATAGAATGGAGGTGTGTGAAGTCATGGAATGGATGTGTGTGAAGTCAGAAAGGAGGTGTGAGAGGTCACAGAATGGAGGTGTGTGAATTTAGAATGGAAGTGAGTGAAGTCATAGAATGGAGGTGTGTGAAGTCATAGAATGGAGGTGTGTGAAGTCATACAATGGAGGTGTCTGAAATCATAGAATGGAGGTGTTTGAAGTCACAGAATGGAGGTGTGTGAAGTCAGAATGGAGGTGTGTGAAGTCATAGAATTGAGGTGTTTGAAATCAGAATGGAGGTGTGTGAACTCATAGAACGGAGGTGTGGGAAATCACAATGGAGGTGTGTGAAGTCATAGAATGGATGTGTGTGAAGTCACAGAATGCAGGTGTGTGAAGTCATAGAATGGAGGTGTGTGAAGTCATAGAATGGAGGTGTGTGAAGTCAGAATGGAGGTGTGTGAAGTCACAGAATTGAGGTGTGTGAACACAGAATGGAGGTTTGTGAAGTCACATAATGAATGTGTGTGAAGTCATAGAATGGATGTGTGTGAAGTCATAGAATGGATGTTTGTGAAGAAAGAATGAAGGTGTGTGAAGTCATAGAATAGAGGTGTGTGAAGGCAAAGAATGGAGGTGTGTGAAGTCATAGAATGGATGTGTGTGAAGTCATAGAATGGAGGTGTGTGAAGTCATAGAATGGAGGTGTGTGAAGTCACAGAATGGAGGTGTGTGAAGTCAGAATGGAGGTGTGAAGTCGCTGAATGGAGGTGGGTGAAGTCATAGAAAGGAGGTGTGGGAAGTTATAGAATGGAGAAGTGTGAAGTCATAGGGTTGAGATGAGTGAAGTCACAGATTCGAGGTCTGTGAAGTCATAGAATGGAGGTGTGTGAAGTCAGAATGGAGGTGTGTGAAATCATAGAATGGAGATGTGTGAACTCATAAAATCGAGGTGTGTGATGTCACAATGGAAGTGTGTGAAGAAATAGAATGGAGGTGTGTGAAGTCATAGTATGGACGTGTGTGAAATCATAGAATGGAGTTTTGTGAAGTCACAGAATGGAGCTGTGTGAAGTCAGAATGGAGGTGTGTGAAGTCATAGAATGGAGGTGTGTGAAGTCAAAATGGAGGTGTGTGAACTCATAGAATGTAGGTGTGTGAAGTCACAATGGAGGTGTGTGAAATCATATAATGGAGGTGTGTGAAGTCACAAAATGGAGGTGTGTGAAGTCATAGAATGAAGGTGTGTGAAGTCATAGAATTGATGTTTTTGAAGTAAGAATGAAGGTGTGTGAAGTCATAGAATGGAGGTGTGTGAAGTCATAGAATGGAGGTGTGTGAAGTCACAGAATGGAGGTGTGTGAAGTCACAGAATGGAGGTGTGTGAACTCACAATGGAGGTGTGTGAAGTCACAGAATGGAGGTGTTTGAAGTCATAGAATTGAAGTGTGTGAAGTCATAGAATGGAGGTGTGTGAAGTCAAAATGGAGGTGTGTGAAGTCACAGAATGGAGGTGTGTGAATTCAGAATGGAGGTGTGTGAAGTCACAGAAGGGAGGTTTATGAAGTCATATAATGGAGGTGTGTGAAGTCATAGAATGGATGTTTGTGAAGTAAGAATGAAGGTGTGTGAAGTCATAGAATGGAGGTGTGTGAAGTCAAAATGAAGGTGTGTGATCTCATAGAATGGAGGTGCGTGAACTCATAGAATGGAGGTGTGTGAAGTCATGGAATGGATGTGTGTGAAGTCAGAATGGAGGTGTGAGAGGTCACAGAATGGAGGTGTGTGAATTTAGAATGGAGGAGAGTGAAGTCATAGAATGGAGGTGTGTGAAGTCATAGAATGGAGGTGTGTGAAGTCATACAATGGAGGTGTCTGAAATCATAGAATGGAGGTGTGTGAAGTCACAGAATGGAGGTGTGTGAACTCACAATGGAGGTGTGTGAAGTCACAGAATGGAGGTGTGTGAAGTCACAGAATTGAAGTGTGTGAAGTCATGGAATGGAGGTGTGTGAAGTCAAAATGGGGGTGTGTGAAGTCACAGAATGGAGGTGTGTGAACTCAGAATGGAAGTGTGTGAAGTCACAGAAGGGAGGTTTATGAAGTCATATAATGGAGGTGTGTGAAGTCATAGAATGGATGTTTGTGAAGTAAGAATGAAGGTGTGTGAAGTCATAGAATGGAGGTGTGTGAAGTCAAAATGAATGTGTGTGAACTCATAGAATGGAGGTGCGTGAACTCATAGAATGGAGGTGTGTGAAGTCATGGAATGGATGTGTGTGAAGTCAGAATGGAGTTGTGAGAGGTCACAGAATGGAGGTGTGTGAATTTAGAATGGAGGTGAGTGAAGTCATAGAATGGAGGTGTGTGAAGTCAGAATGGAGGTGTGAGAAGTCACACAATGGAGGTGTGTGAATTCAGAATGGAGGTGAGTGAAGTCATAGAATGGAGGTGTGTGAAGTCATAGAATTTAGGTGTTTGAAGTCATAGAATGGAGGTGTGTGAAGTCACAGAATGGAGGTGTGTGAAGTCATAGAATGGAGTTGTGTGAAGTCATAGAATTTAGGTGTGTGAACTCATAGAATGGAGGTGTGTGAAGTCACAGAA
This sequence comes from Megascapheus bottae, assembly GCA_024803745.1. NCBI lineage: Eukaryota > Metazoa > Chordata > Mammalia > Rodentia > Geomyidae > Megascapheus > Megascapheus bottae. The sequence continues at coordinate 77,930 of JANJXV010000858.1, read as the reverse complement.
TGGAGGATTGTGACGTCAGAATGGAGGTGTGTGAAGTCATAGAATGGCGGTGTGTGAAGTCATAGAATGGAGGTGTGTGAAGTCAGAATGGATGTGTGTGAAATCATAGAATGGAGAAGTGTGAACTCATAAAATGGAGGTGTGTGCGTCACAATGGAAGTGTGTGAAGTCATAGAAGGGAAGTGTGTGAAGTCAAAGAATGGAGGTGTGTGACTCAGAATGGAGGTGTGTGAAGTCATAGATGGAGGTGTGTGAAGTCCTAGTATGGACGTGTGTGAAATCATACAATGGAGGTGTGTGAAGTCACAATGGAGGTGTGTGAAATCATATAATGGAGGTGTGTGAAGTCACAAAATGGAGGTGTGTGAAGTCATAGAATGGAGGTGTGTGAAGTCATAGAATTGATGTTTTTGAAGTAAGAATGAAGGTGTGTGAAGTCATAGAATGGAGGTGTGTGAAGTCATAGAATGGAGGTGTGTGAAGTCACAGAATGGAGGTGTGTGAAGTCACAGAATGGAGGTGTGTGAACTCACAATGGAGTTGTGTGAAGTCATAGAATGGAGGTGTGTGAAGTCATAGAATTGAAGTGTGTTAAGTCATAGAATGGTGGTGTGTGAAGTCAAAATGGAGGTGTGTGAAGTCACAAAATGGAGGTGTGAGAACTCAGAATGGAGGTGTGTGAAGTCACAGAAGGGAGGTTTATGAAGTCATATAATGGAGGTGTGTGAAGTCATAGAATGGATGTTTCTGAAGTAAGAATGAAGGTGTGTGAAGTCATAGAATGGAGGTGTGTGAAGTCAAAATGAAGGTGTGTGAACTCATAGAATGGAGGTGCGTGAACTCATAGAATGGAGGTGTGTGAAGTCATGGAATGCATGTGTGTGAAGTCAGAATGGAGGTGTGAGAGGTCACAGAATGGAGGTGTGTGAATTTAGAATGGAGGTGAGTGAAGTCATAGAATGGAGGTGTGTGGAGTCAGAATGGAGGTGTGAGAAGTCACAGAATGGAGGTGTGTGAATTCAGAATGGAGGTGAGTGAAGTCATAGAATGGAGGTGTGTGAAGTCATAGAATGGAGGTGTGTGAAGTCAGAATGGAGGTGTGTGAAGTCATAGAATTGAGGTGTTTGAAATCAGAATGGAGGTGTGTGAACTCATTGAACGGAGGTGTGTGAAATCACAATGGAGGTGTGTGAAGTCATAGAATGGAGGTGTGTGAAGTCACAGAATGCAGTTGTGTGAAGTCATGGAATGGAGGTGTGTGAAGTCATAGAATGGAGGTGTGTGAAGTCAGAATTTAGGTGTGTGAAGTCACAGAATTGAGGTGTGTGAACACAGAATGGAGGTTTGTGAAGTCACATAATGAATGTGTGTGAAGTCATAGAATGGATGTGTGTGAAGTCAGAGAATGGATGTTTGTGAAGAAAGAATGAAGGTGTGTGAAGTCATAGAATAGAGGTGTGTGAAGGCAAAGAATGGAGGTGTGTGAAGTCATAGAATGGATGTGTGTGAAGTCATAGAATGGAGGTGTGTGAAGTCATAGAATGGAGGTGTGTGAAGTCACAGAATGGAGGTGTGTGAAGTAAGAATGGAGGTGTAAAGTCGCTGAATGGAGGTGGGTGAAGTCATAGAAAGGAGGTGTGGGAAGTTATACAATGGAGAAGTGTGAAGTCACAGGGTTGAGATGAGTGAAGTCACAGATTCGAGGTCTGTGAAATCATAGAATGGAGGTGTGTGAAGTCAGAATGGAGGTGTGTGAAATCATAGAATGGAGATGTGTGAACTCATAAAATGGAGGTGTGTGACGTCACAATGGAAGTGTGTGAAGAAATAGAATGGAGGTGTGTGAAGTCATAGTATGGACGTGTGTGAAATCATAGAATGGAGTTTTGTGAAGTCACAGAATGGAGCTGTGTGAAGTCAGAATGGAGGTGTGTGAAGTCATAGAATGGAGGTGTGTGAAGTCAGAATGGAGGTGTGTGAACTCATAGAATGGAGGTGTGTGAAGTCACAATGGAGGTGTGTGAAATAATATAATGGAGGTGTGTGAAGTCACAAAATGGAGGTGTGTGAAGTCATAGAATGTAGGTGTGTGAAGTCATAGAATTGATGTTTTTGAGGTAAGAATGAAGGTGTGTGAAGACATAGAATGGAGGTGTGTGAACTCATAGAATGGAGGTGTGTGAAGTCACAGAATGGAAGTGTGTGAAGTCACAGAATGGAGGTGTGTGAACTCACAATGGAGGTGTGTGAAGTCACAGAATGGAGGTGTGTGAAGTCACAGAATTGAAGTGTGTGAAGTCATGGAATGGAGGTGTGTGAAGTCAAAATGGGGGTGTGTGAAGTCACAGAATGGAGGTGTGTGAACTCAGAATGGAGGTGTGTGAAGTCACAGAAGGGAGTTTTATGAAGTCATATAATGGAGGTGTGTGAAGTCATAGAATGGATGTTTGTGAAGTAAGAATGAAGGTGTGTGAAGTCATAGAATGGAGGTGTGTGAAGTCAAAATGAAGGTGTGTGATCTCATAGAATGGAGGTGCGTGAACTCATAGAATGGAGGTGTGTGAAGTCATGGAATGGATGTGTGTGAAGTCAGAATGGAGGTGTGAGAGGTCACAGAATGGAGGTGTGTGAATTTAGAATGGAGGAGAGTGAAGTCATAGAATGGAGGTGTGTGAAGTCATAGAATGGAGGTGTGTGAAGTCATACAATGGAGGTGTCTGAAATCATAGAATGGAGGTGTTTGAAGTCACAGAATGGAGGTGTGTGAAGTCAGAATGGAGGTGTGTGAAGTCATAGAATGGAGGTGTGTGAAGTGACAGAATGGAGGTGTGTGAAGTCAGAATGGAGGTGTGAAGTCGCTGAATGGAGGTGGGTGAAGTCATAGAAAGGAGGTGTGGGAAGTCATAGAATGGAGAAGTGTGAATTCATAGGGTTGAGATGAGTGAAGTCACAGATTCGAGGTCTGTGAAGTCATAGAATGGAGGTGTGTGAAGTCAGAATAGAGGTGTGTGAAATCATAGAATGGAGATGTGTGAACTCATAAAATGGAGGTGTGTGACGTCACAATGGAAGTGTGTGAAGAAATAGAATGGAGGTGTGTGAAGTCACAGAATGGAGGTGTGTGAAGTCATAGAATGGAGGTGTGTGACGTCACAGAATGGAGCTGTGTGAAGTCAGAATGGCGGTGTGTGAAACAATAGAATGGAGGTGTGTGAAGTCAGAATGGAGGTGTGTGAAATCACAGTATCATGGTGTGTGAAGTCACAATGGAGGTGTGTGAAGTCATGGAATGGAGGTGCCTGAAGTACAGAATGGAGGTGTGTGAAGTCAGAGAATGGAGGTGTGTGAAGTCATAGAATGGAGGTGTGTGAAGTCACAGAATGGAGGTGTGTGAACTCACAATGGAGTTGCGCGAAGTCACAGAATGGAGGTGAGTGAAGTCATAGAATGGAGGTGTGTGAAGTCATAGAATGGAGGTGTGTGAAATCATATAATGGAGGTGTCTGAAATCATAGAATGGAGGTGTTTGAAGTCACAGAATAGAGGTGTGTGAAGTCAGAATTGAGGTGTGTGAAGTCATAGAATTGAGGTGTGTGAAGTCTCAGAATGCAGGTGTGTGAAGTCATAGAATGGAGCTGGGTGAAGTCACAGAATTGAGGTATGTGAAGACACAGAATAGAGGTGTGTGAAGTCAGAATGGAGGTGTGTGAAGTCACAGAATAGGTGTGTGTGAAGTCATAGAATGGAGTTGTGTGAAGTCACAGAATGGAGGTGTGTGAAGTCATAGAATGGAGTTATGTGAAGTCATAGAATTTAGATGTGTGAACTCATAGAATGGAGGTGTGTGAAGTCACAGAATGGAGGATTGTGACGTCAGAATGGAGGTGTGTGAAGTCATAGAATGGCGGTGTGTGAAGTCATAGAATGGAGGTGTGTGAACTCAGAATGGAGGTGTGTGAAATCATAGAATGGAGAAGTGTGAACTCATAAAATGGAGGTGTGTGCATCACAATGGAAGTGTGTGAAGTCATAGAAGGGAGGTGTGTGAAGTCACAGAATGGAGGTGTGTGAACTCAGAATGGAGGTGTGTGAAGTCATAGATGGAGGTGTGTGAAGTCATAGTATGGACGTGTTTGAAATCATAGAATGGAGTTTTGTGAAGTCACAGAATGGAGCTGTGTGAAGTCAGAATGGAGGTGTGTGAAGTCATAGAATGAGGTGTGTGAAGTCAGAATGGAGGTGTGTGAACTCATAGAATGGAGGTGTGTGAAGTCACAATGGAGGTGTGTGAAATCATATAATGGAGGTGTGTGAAGTCACAAAATGGAGGTGTATGAAGTCATAGAATGGAGGTGTGTGAAGTCATAGAATTGATGTTTTTGAAGTAAGAATGAAGGTGTGTGAAGTCATAGAATGGAGGTGTGTGACGTAAGAGAATGGAGTTGTGTGAAGTCATAGAATGGAGCGGTGTGAAGTCAGAATGGACGTGTGTGAAGTCCCAGAATGGAGGTGTCTCAACTCAGAATGGAGGTGTGTGAAGTCACAGAATGGAGGTGTGTGTAGTTATAGACTGCAGGTGTGTGAAGTCATAGAATGGAGATGTGTGAAATCAGAATGGAGGTGTGTGAAGTCACAGAATTGAGGTGCGTGAACACAGAATGGAGGTTTGTGAAGTCACCGAATGGAGGTGTATGAAGTCATAGAATGGAGGTGTGTGAAGTCATAGAATGGATGTTTGTGAAGAATGAAGGTGTGTGAAGTCATAGAATGGAGGTGTGTGAAGTCAAAGAATGGAGGTGTGTGTAGTTATAGAATGGAGGTGTGTGAAGTAATAGAATGGAAGTGTGTGAAGTCATAGAATGGAGGTGATTGAAGTCAGAGAATGGAGGTGTGTGAAATCATAATGGAGGTGTGAAGTCGCAGAATGTAGGTGGGTGAAGTCATAGAAAGAAGGTGTGGGAAGTCATAGAATGGAGGTCTGTGAAGTCATAGAATGGAGGTGTGTGAAGTCAGAATGGAGCTGTGTGAAGTCATAGAATGGAGATGTGTGAACTCATAGAATGCAGGTGTGTGATGTCACAATGGAAGTGTGTGAAGTCATAGAATGGAGGTGTGTGAAGTCACAGAATGGAGGTGTGTGAAGTCATAAAATTGAGGTGTGTTAAGTCAGAATGGAGGTGTCTAAAGTCACAGAATGGAGGTGTGAGAACTAAAAATGGAGGTGTGTGAAGTCATAGATTGAGGTGTGTGAAGTCAGAATGGAGGTGTGTGAAGTCACAGAGGGAGGTGTGTGAAGTCACAGAATGGAGTTCTGTGAAGTCACAGTGGAGGTGTGTGAAGTCATAGAATGGAGGTGTGTGAAGTCAAAGAATGGAGGTGTGTGAAGTCATAGAATGGAGGTGTGTGAAGTCACAGCATGGAGGTGTGTGAAGTCAGAATGAAGATGTGTGAAGTCATAGAATGGAGGTGTGTGAAGTCAGAATGCAGGTGTGCGAAGTCATATAATGGAGGTGTGTGAAGTCATAGATTGGAAGAGTGTGAAGTCATAGATTGGAGGTGTGTGAAATCACAGAGGGAGGTGTGTGAAGTCACAGAATGGAGTTCTGTGAAGTCACAGTGGAGGTGTGTGAAGTCATAGAACGGAGGTGTGTGAAGTCAAAGAATGGAGGTGTGTGAAGTCATAGAATGGAGGTGTGTGAAGTCACAGCATGGAGGTGTGTGAAGTCAGAATGAAGATGTGTGAAGTCATAGAATGGAGGTGTGTGAAGTCACAATGACGGTGTGTGAACTCATAGAATGGAGGTGGGTGAAGTCACAATGCAGGTGTGGGAAGTCATAGAATGGAGCTGTGTGAACTCAGAACGGAGGTGTGTGAAGTCACAGAATAGAGGTGTGTGAAGTCATACAATGGAGGTGTGTGAAGTCACAGAATGGAGGTGTGTGAATTCATAGAATGGAGGTGTGTGAAGTCATAGAATGGAGGTGTGTGAAGTCATAGAATGGATGTTTCTGAAGAATGAAGCTGTGAAGTCATAGAATGGAGGTGTGTGAAGTCAAAATGAAGGTGTGTGAACTCATAGAATGGAGGTGTGTGAACTCATAGAATGGAGGTGTGTGAAGTCATGGAATGGAGGTGTGTGAAGTCAGAATGGAGGTGTGTGAAGTCATAGATGGAGGTCTGTGAAGTCATAGTATGGAAGTGTGTGAAATCATAGAATGGATTTTTGTTGAGTCACAGAATGGAGCTGTGTGAAGCCAGAATGGAGGAGTGTGAACTCATAGAATGGAGGTGTGTGAAGTCACAATGGAGGTGTGTGAAATCATAGAATGTAGGTGTGTGAAGTCACAAAATGGAGGTGTGTGAAGTCATAGAATGGAGGTGTGTGAAGTCATAGAATGGATGTTTTTGAAGTAAGAATGAAGGTGTGTGAAGTCATAGAATGGAGGTGTGTGACGTCACAGAATGGAGTTGTGTGAAGTCACAGAATGGAGCGTTGTGAAGTCATAACGGAGGTGTGTAAAGTCACAGGATGGAGGTGTGTCAATTCAGAATGGACGTGTGTGAACTCACAGAATGGAGGTGTGTGAAGTCAGAATGGAGGTGTGAAATCGCAGAATGGAGGTGGGTGAAGTCATAGAAAGGAGTTGTGGGAAGTCATAGAATGGAGGAGTGTGAAGTCATAGAATAGAGGTGTGTGAAGTCAAAATGGAGGTGTGTGAAGTCATAGAATGGATGTGTGTGAAGTCACAGAATTGAGGTGTGTGAAGTCATAGAATGGAGGTGTGTGAATTCATAGAATGGACGTGTGTGAAATCACAGAATGGAGGTGTGTGACGTCACAGAATGGAGGTGTGTGAAGTCATAGAATGGAAGTGTGTGAAGTCATAGAATGGAGGTGTGTGAAGTCAGAATGGACGTGTGTGAAGTCACAGAATTGAGGTGTGTGAAGTCACAGAATGAAGGTTTGTGAAGACATACAATGGAGGTGTATGAAGTCATAGAATGGATGTTTCTAAAGTAAGACTGAATGTGTGTGAAATCATAGAATGGAGGTGTGTGAAGTCAAAATTAAGGTGTGTGAACTCATAGAATGGAGGTGTGTGAACTCATAGATTGGAGGTTTGAAGTCATGGAATGGAGGTGTGTGAAGTCAAAAAATAGAGGTGTGTGAAGTCACAGAATGGAAGTGTGTGAAGTCACAGATTGGAAGTGTGTGAAGTCAAAACGGAGGTGTGTGAAGTCAAAAAGGTGGTGTGTGAAGTCACAAATGGAGGTGTGTGAAGTCACAGAATGGAGGTATGTGAACTCAGAATGGAGATGTGTGAAATCATAGATGGAGGTGTGGGAAGTCATAGTATGGAGGTGTGTGAAATCATAGAAAGAAGTTTTGTGAACTCACAGAATGGAGCTGTGTGAAGTCATAATGGAGGTGTGTGAAGTCATAGAATGGAAGTGTGTGAAGTCAGAATGGAGGTGTGTGAACTCATAGAATGGAGGTGTGTGAAGTCACAATGGAGGTGTGTGAAATCATAGAATGGAGGTGTGTGAAGTCACAAAATGGAGGTGTGTGAAATCATAGAACGTATGTGTGTGAAGTCATAGAATGGATGTTTGTGAAGTAAGAATGAAGGTGTATGAAGTCAAAGAATTGAGGTGTGTGACGTCACAGAATGGAGTTGTGTAAAGTCATAGAATGGAGCTGTGTGAAGTCACAGAATGGAGGTGTGTGAAGTCACAGAATGGAGGTGTGTGAAGTCATAGAATGGAGGTGTGTGAAGTCATAGAATGGAGGTGTGGGAAGTCATAGAATGGAGGAGTGTGAAGTCGTAGAGTGGAGCTGAGTGAAGTCGAAGATACGAGGTCTGTGAAGTCATAGAATGGAGGTGTGTGAATTAAGAATGGAGGTGTGTGAAGTCATAGAATGGAGATATGTGAACTCATAGAATGGAGGTGTGCGACGTCACAATGGAAGTGTGTGAAGTCATAGAATGGAGGTGTGTGAAGTCACAGAATGGAGGTGTGTGAAGTCATAAAATGGAGGTGAGTGAAGTCCGAATAGAGTTCTGTGAAGTCACAGAATGGAGGTGTGTGAACTCAGAATGGAGGTGTGTGAAGTCATAGAAGGAGGTGTGTGAAGTCATACATGTAGGTGTGTGAAGTCATAGTATGGAGGTGTGTGAAATCATAGAATGGAGTCTTTTTAAGTCACAGAATGGAGCTGTGTGAAATCAGAATTGAGGTGTGTGAAGTCATAGAATAGAGGTGTGTGAAGTCAAAATGGAGGTGTGTGAAGTCATAGAATGGATGTGTGTGAAGTCACAGAATTGAGGTGTGTGAAGTCATAGAATGGAGGTGTGTGAATTCATAAAATGGACGTGTGTGAAATCACAGAATGGAGGTGTGTGAAGTCACAGAATGGAGGTGTTTGAACTCACAATAGAGGTGTGTGACGTCACAGAATGGAGGTGTGTGAAGTCATAGAATGGAAGTGTGTGAAGTCATAGAATGGAGGTGTGTGAAGTCAGAATGGACGTGTGTGAAGTCACAGAATTGAGGTGTGTGAAGTCACAGAATGAAGGTTTGTGAAGACATACAATGGAGGTGTATGAAGTCATAGAATGGATGTTTCTAAAGTAAGACTGAATGTGTGTGAAGTCATAGAATGGAGGTGTGTGAAGTCAAAATTAAGGTGTGTGAACTCATAGAATGGAGGTGTGTGAACTCATAGATTGGAGGTTTGAAGTCATGGAATGGAGGTGTGTGAAGTCAAAAAATAGAGGTGTGTGAAGTCACAGAATGGAAGTGTGTGAAGTCACAGATTGGAAGTGTGCGAAGTCAAAACGGAGGTGTGTGAAGTCAAAAAGGTGGTGTGTGAAGTCACAAATGGAGGTGTGTGAAGTCACAGAATGGAGGTATGTGAACTCAGAATGGAGGTGTGTGAAATCATAGATGGAGGTGTGGGAAGTCATAGTATGGAGGTGTGTGAAATCATAGAAAGAAGTTTTGTGAACTCACAGAATGGAGCTGTGTGAAGTCAGAATGGAGGTGTGGGAAGTCATAGAATGGAGGTGTGTGAAGTCAGAATGGAGGTGTGTGAACTCATAGAATGGAGGTGTGTGAAGTCACAATGGAGGTGTGTGAAATCATAGAATGGAGGTGTGTGAAGTCACAAAATGGAGGTGTGTGAAATCATAGAACGTATGTGTGTGAAGTCATAGAATGGATGTTTGTGAAGTAAGAATGAAGGTGTATGAAGTCAAAGAATTGAGGTGTGTGACGTCACAGAATGGAGTTGTGTGAAGTCATAGAATGTAGCTGTGTGAAATCACAGAATGGAGGTGTGTGAAGTCACAGAACGGAGGTTTGTAAAGTCATAGAATGGAGGTGTGTGAAGTCATAGAATGGAGGTGTGTGAAGTCAGATTGGAGGTGTGTGAACTCACAGAATTGAGGTGTGTGAACACAGAATGGAGGTTTGTGAAGACACATAATGGAGGTGTGTGAAGTCGTAGAATGGAGGTGTGTGAAGTCATAGAATGGATGTTTGTGAAGTAAGAATGAAGGTGTGTGAAGTCATAGAATAGTGGTGTGTGAAGTCAAAGAATGGAGGTGTGTGAAGTCATAGAATGGAGGTGTGTGAAGTCACAGAATGGAGGTGTGTGAAGACAGAATGGAGGTGTGAAATCGCTGAATGGAGTTGGGAAAGTCATAGAAAGGAGGTGTGGGAAGTCATAGAATGGAGGAGTGTGAAGTCATAGAGTGGAGGTGAGTGAAGTCACAGATTCGAGGTCTGTGAAGTCATAGAATGGAGGTGTGTGAAGTCAGAATGGAGGTGTGTGAAGTCATAGAATGGAGATGTGTTAACTCATAGAATGGAGGTGTGTGACGTCACAATGGAGGTGTGTGAAGTCATAGAATGGAGGTGTGTGAAGTCACAGAATGGAGGTGTGTGAAGTCATACAATGGAGGTGTGTGAAGTAAGAATGGAGGTGTGTGAAGTCATAGATGGACGTGTGTGAAGTCATAGTATGGAGGTGTGTGAAATCATAGAATGGAGGTTTGTGAAGTCTCAGAATGAAGCTGTGTGAAGTCAGAATGGCAGTGAGTGAAGGCATAGAATGGAGGTGTGTGAAGTCAAAATGGAAGTGTGTGAAATCATAGAATCATGGTGTGTGAGGTCACAATGGAGGTGTGTGAAGTCATAGAATGGATGTGTGTGAAGTCATACAATGAAGGTGTGTGAGGTCACAGAATGAAGGTTTGTGAAGTCACAGAATGGAGGGGTGTGAACTCAGAATGGAGGTAGGTGAAGTCAAAGAATGGAGGTGTGTGAAGTCATAGAATGTAGGTGTGTGAAGTCACAGAATGGATGTGTGTGAATTCATAGAATGGAGGTGTGTGAAGTCATAGAATGGAGGTGTGTGAAGTCATAGAATGGAGGTGTGTGAAGTCACAGAATGGAGGTGTGTGAAGTCACAGAATGGAGGTGTGTGAACTCACAATGGAGGTGAGTGAAGTCACAGAATGGAGGTGTGTGAAGTCATAGAATTGAAGTGTGTGAAGTCATAGAATGGAGGTGTGTGAAGTCAGAATGGAGGTGTGTGAAGTCATAGAATGGAGATGTGTTAACTCATAGAATGGAGGTGTGTGACGTCACAATGGAAGTGTGTGAAGTCATAGAAAAGAGGTGTGTGAAATCACAGAATGGAGGTGTGTGAAGTCATACAATGGAGGTGTGTGAAGTAAGAATGGAGGTGTGTGAAGTCATAGATGGACGTGTGTGAAGTCATAGTATGGAGGTGTGTGAAATCATAGAATGGAGGTTTGTGAAGTCTCAGAATGAAGCTGTGTGAAGTCAGAATGTCAGTGAGTGAAGGCATAGAATGGAGGTGTGTGAAGTCAAAATGGAAGTGTGTGAAATCATAGAATCGTGGTGTGTGAGGTCACAATGGAGGTCTGTGAAGTCATAGAAAGGAGGTGAGTGAAATCACAGAATGGAGGTGGTTGGAGTCATAGAATGGATGTGTGTGAAGTCATAGAATGAAGGTGTGTGAAGTCACAGAATGAAGGTTTGTGAAGTCACAGAATGGAGGGGTGTGAACTCAGAATGGAGGTAGGTGAAGTCAAAGAATGGAGGTGTGTGAAGTCATAGAATGTAGATGTGTGAAGTCACAGAATGGATGTGTGTGAATTCATAGAATGGAGATGTGTGAAGTCATAGAATGGAGGTCTGTGAAGTCATAGAATGGAAGTGTGTGAAGTCACAGAATGGAGGTGTGTGAAGTCACAGAATGGAGGTGTGTGAACTCACACTGGAGGTGTGTGAACTCACAGAATGGAGGTGTGTGAAGTCATAGAATTGAAGTGTGTGAAGTCATAGAATGGAGGTGTGTGAAGTCAAAATGGTGGTGTGTGAAGTCACAGAATGGAGGTGTGTGAACTCAGAATGGAGGTGTGTGAAGTCACAGAAGGGAGGTTTATGAAGTCATATAATGGAGGTGTGTGAAGTCATAGAATGGATGTTTGTGAAGTAAGATTGAAGGTGTGTGAAGTCATAGAATGGAGGTGTGTGAAGTCAAAATGAAGGAGTGTGAACTCATAGAATGGAGGTGCGTGAACTCATAGAATGGAGGTGTGTGAAGTCATGGAATGGATGTGTGTGAAGTCAGAATGGAGGTGTGAGAGGTCACAGAATGGAGGTGTGTGAATTTAGAATGGAGGTGAGTGAAGTCATAGAATGGAGGTGTGTGAAGTCAGAATGGAGGTGTGAGAAGTCACAGAATGGAGGTGTGTGAATTCAGAATGGAGGTGAGTGAAGTCATAGAATGGAGGTGTGTGAAGTCATAGAATGGAGGTGTGTGAAGTCATACAATGGAGGTGTCTGAAATCATAGAATGGAGGTGGTTGAAGTCACAGAATGGAGGTGTGTGAAGTCAGAATGGAGGTGTGTGAAGTCATAGAATTGAGGTGTTTGAAATCAGAATGGAGGTGTGTGAACTCATAGAACGGAGGTGTGTGAAATCACAATGGAGGTGTGTGAAGTCATAGAATGGAGGTGTGTGAAGCAACAGAATGCAGGTGTGTGAAGTCATAGAATGGAGGTGTGTGAAGTCATAGAATGGAGGTGTGTGAAGTCAGAATGGAGGTTTGTGAAGTCACACAATTGAGGTGTGTGAACACAGAATGGAGGTTTGTGAAGTCACATAATGGATGTGTGTGAAGTCATAGAATGGATGTGTGTGAAGTCATAGAATGGATGTTTGTGAAGAAAGAATGAAGGTGTGTGAAGTCATAGAATAGAGGTGTGTGAAGGCAAAGAATGGAGGTGTGTGAAGTCATAGAATGGATGTGTGAAGTCATAGAATGGAGGTGTGTGAAGTCATAGAATGGAGGTGTGTGAAGTCACAGAATGGAGGTGTGTGAAGTCAGAATGGAGGTGTGAAGTCGCTGAATGGAGGTGGGTGAAGTCATACAAAGGAGGTGTGGGAAGTCATAGAATGGAGAAGTGTGAAGTCATAGGGTTGAGATGAGTGAAGTCACAGATTCGAGGTCTGTGAAGTCATAGAATGGAGGTGTGTGAAGTCAGAATGGAGGTGTGTGTAATCATAGAATGGAGATGTGTGAACTCATAAAATGGAGGTGTGTGACGTCACAATGGAAGTGTGTGAAGAAATAGAATGGAGGTGTGTGAAGTCACAGAATGGAGGTGTGTGAAGTCATAGAATGAAGGTGTGTGAAGTCACAGAATGGAGCTATGTGAAATCAGAATGGCGGTGTGTGAAGCAATAGAATGGAGGTTTGTGAGGTCAGAATGGAGGTATGTGAAATCATAGTATCATGGTGTGTGCAGTCACAATGGAGGTGTGTGAAGTCATGGAATGGAGGTGCGTGAAGTCCCAGAATGGAGGTGTGTGAAGTCATAGAATGGAGGTGTGTGAAGTCATAGAATGGAGGTGTGTGAATTCACAGATTGGAGGTGTGTGAAGTCACAGAATGGAGGTGTGTGAACTCACAATGGAGGTGCGTGAAGTCACAGAATGGAGGTGAGTGAAGTCACAGAATGGAGGTGTGAGAATTCAAAGAAATGAAGTGTGTGAAGTCATAGAATGGAGGTGTGTGAAGTCAAAATGGAGGTGTGTGAAGTCACAGAATGGAGATGTGTGAACTCAGAATGGAGGTGTGTGAAGTCACCGAATGGAGGTTTGTGAAGTCATATAATGGAGGTGTGTGAAGTCATAGAATGGATGTTTCTGAAGTAAGAATTAAGGAGTGTGAAGTCATAGAATGGAGTTGTGTGAAGTCAAAATGAAGGTGTGTGAACTCATAGAATGGAGGTGTGTGAATTCACAGAATGGAGGTGTGTGAAGTCATGGAATGGTTATGGGTGAAGTCAGAATGGAGGTGTGAGAAGTCACAGAATGGAGGTGTGTGAATTCAGAATGAAGGTGAGTGAAGTCATAGTATGGAGGAGTGTGAAGTCAGAAGGGAGGTGTGAGAAGTCACAGAATGGAGGTGTGTGAATTCAGAATGGATGTGAGTGAAGTCATAGAATAGAGGTGTGTGAAGTCATAGAATGGAGGTGTGTGAAATCATACAATGGAGGTGTCTGAAATCATAGAATGGAGGTGTTTGAAGTCACAGAATAGAGGTGTGTGAAGTCAGAATTGAGGTGTGTGAAGTCATAGAATTGAGGTGTGTGAAGTCTCAGAATGCAGGTGTGTGAAGTCATAGAATGGAGCTGGGTGAACTCATAGAATGGAGGTGTGTGAAATCATAGAATGGAGGTGTGTGAAGTCAGAATGGAAGTGTGTGAAGTCACAGAATTGAGGTATGTGAAGACACAGAATAGAGGTGTGTGAAGTCAGAATGGAGGTGTGTGAAGTCACAGAATAGAGGTGTGTGAGGTCATAGAATGGAGTTGTGTGAAGTCATTGAATTTAGGTGTTTGAAGTCAAAGAATGCAGGTGTGTGAAGTCACAGAATGGAGGTGTGTGAAGTCATAGCATGAAGATGTGTGAAGTCATAGAATTTAGGTGTGTGAACTCATAGAATGGAGGTGTGTGAAGTCACTGAATGGAGGATTGTGACGTCAGAATGGAGGTGTGTGAAGTCATAGAATGGCGGTGTGTGAAGTCATAGAATGGAGGTGTGTGAAGTCAGAATGGAGGTGTGTTAAATCATAGAATGGAGAAGTGTGAACTCATAAAATGGAGGTGTGTGCCTCACAATGGAAGTGTGTGTAGTCATAGAAGGGAGGTGTGTGAAGTCACAGAATGGAGGTGTGTGAACTCAGAATGGAGGTGTGTGAAGTCATAGATGGAGGTGTGTGAAGTCATAGTATGGACGTGTGTGAAATCATAGAATGGAGTTTTGTGCAGTCACAGAATGGAGCTGCGTGAAGTCAGAATGGAGGTGTGTGAAGTCATAGAATGAAGGTGTGTGAAGTCTGAATGGAGGTGTGTGAACTCATAGAATGGAGGTGTGTGAAGTCACAATGGTGGTGTGTGAAATCATATAATGGAGGTGTGTGAAGTCACAAAATGGAGGTGTGTGAAGTCATATAATGGAGGTGTGTGAAGTCATACAATTGATGTTTTTGAAGTAAGAATGAAGGTGTGTGAAGACATAGAATTGAGGTGTGTGAAGTCATAGAATGGAGGTGTGTGAAGTCACAGAATGGAGGTGTGTGAAGTCACAGAGTGGAAGTGTGTGAACTCACAATGGAGGTGTGTGAAGTCACAGAATGGAGGTGTGTGAAGTCACAGAATTGAAGTGTGTGAAGTCATGGAATGGAGGTGTGTGAAGTCAAAATGGGGGTGTGTGAAGTCACAGAATGGAGGTGTGTGAACTCAGAATGGAAGTGTGTGAAGTCACAGAAGGGAGGTTTTTGAAGTCATATAATGGAGGTGTGTGAAGTCATAGAATGGATGTTTGTGAAGTAAGAATGAAGGTGTGTGAAGTCATAGAATGGAGGTGTGTGAAGTCAAAATGAAGGTGTGTGAACTCATAGAATGGAGGTGCGTGAACTCATAGAATGGAGGTGTGTGAAGTCATGGAATGGATGTGTGTGAAGTCAGAATGGAGTTGTGAGAGGTCACAGAATGGAGGTGTGTGAATTTAGAATGGAGGTGAGTGAAGTCATAGAATGGAGGTGTGTGAAGTCAGAATGGAGGTGTGAGAAGTCACACAATGGAGGTGTGTGAATTCAGAATGGAGGTGAGTGAAGTCATAGAATGGAGGTGTGTGAAGTCATAGAATTTAGGTGTTTGAAGTCATAGAATGGAGGTGTGTGAAGTCACAGAATGGAGGTGTGTGAAGTCATAGAATGGAGTTGTGTGAAGTCATAGAATTTAGGTGTGTGAACTCATAGAATGGAGGTGTGTGAAGTCACAGAATGGAGGATTGTGACGTCAGAATGGAGGTGTGTGAAGTCATAGAATGGCGGTGTGTGAAGTCATAGAATGGAGGTGTGTGAAGTCAGAATGGATGTGTGTGAAATCATAGAATGGAGAAGTGTGAACTCATAAAATGGAGGTGTGTGCGTCACAATGGAAGTGTGTGAAGTCATAGAAGGGAGGTGTGTGAAGTCAAAGAATGGAGGTGTGTGAACTCAGAATGGAGGTGTGTGAAGTCATAGAATGGAGGTGTGTGAAGTCATAGTATGGACGTGTGTGAAATCATACAATGGAGGTGTGTGAAGTCACAATGGAGGTGTGTGAAATCATATAATGGAGGTGTGTGAAGTCACAAAATGGAGGTGTGTGAAGTCATAGAATAGAGGTGTGTGAAGTCATAGAATTGATGTTTTTGAAGTAAGAATGAAGGTGTGTGAAGTCATAGAATGGAGGTGTGTGAAGTCATAGAATGGAGGTGTGTGAAGTCACAGAATGGAGGTGTGTGAAGTCACAGAATGGAGGTGTGTGAACTCACAATGGAGTTGTGTGAAGTCATAGAATGGAGGTGTGTGAAGTCATAGAATTGAAGTGTGTTAAGTCATAGAATGGTGGTGTGTGAAGTCAAAATGGAGGTGTGTGAAGTCACAAAATGGAGGTGTGAGAACTCAGAATGGAGGTGTGTGAAGTCACAGAAGGGAGGTTTATGAAGTCATATAATGGAGGTGTGTGAAGTCATAGAATGGATGTTTCTGAAGTAAGAATGAAGGTGTGTGAAGTCATAGAATGGAGGTGTGTGAAGTCAAAATGAAGGTGTGTGAACTCATAGAATGGAGGTGCGTGAACTCATAGAATGGAGGTGTGTGAAGTCATGGAATGCATGTGTGTGAAGTCAGAATGGAGGTGTGAGAGGTCACAGAATGGAGGTGTGTGAATTTAGAATGGAGGTGAGTGAAGTCATAGAATGGAGGTGTGTGGAGTCAGAATGGAGGTGTGAGAAGTCACAGAATGGAGGTGTGTGAATTCAGAATGGAGGTGAGTGAAGTCATAGAATGGAGGTGTGTGAAGTCATAGAATGGAGGTGTGTGAAGTCAGAATGGAGGTGTGTGAAGTCATAGAATTGAGGTGTTTGAAATCAGAATGGAGGTGTGTGAACTCATTGAACGGAGGTGTGTGAAATCACAATGGAGGTGTGTGAAGTCATAGAATGGAGGTGTGTGAAGTCACAGAATGCAGTTGTGTGAAGTCATGGAATGGAGGTGTGTGAAGTCATAGAATGGAGGTGTGTGAAGTCAGAATGGAGGTGTGTGAAGTCACAGAATTGAGGTGTGTGAACACAGAATGGAGGTTTGTGAAGTCACATAATGAATGTGTGTGAAGTCATAGAATGGATGTGTGTGAAGTCAGAGAATGGATGTTTGTGAAGAAAGAATGAAGGTGTGTGAAGTCATAGAATAGAGGTGTGTGAAGGCAAAGAATGGAGGTGTGTGAAGTCATAGAATGGATGTGTGTGAAGTCATAGAATGGAGGTGTGTGAAGTCATAGAATGGAGGTGTGTGAAGTCACAGAATGGAGGTGTGTGAAGTAAGAATGGAGGTGTAAAGTCGCTGAATGGAGGTGGGTGAAGTCATAGAAAGGAGGTGTGGGAAGTTATACAATGGAGAAGTGTGAAGTCATAGGGTTGAGATGAGTGAAGTCACAGATTCGAGATCTGTGAAATCATAGAATGGAGGTGTGTGAAGTCAGAATGGAGGTGTGTGAAATCATAGAATGGAGATGTGTCAACTCATAAAATGGAGGTGTGTGACGTCACAATGGAAGTGTGTGAAGAAATAGAATGGAGGTGTGTGAAGTCATAGTATGGACGTGTGTGAAATCATAGAATGGAGTTTTGTGAAGTCACAGAATGGAGCTGTGTGAAGTCAGAATGGAGGTGTGTGAAGTCATAGAATGGAGGTGTGTGAAGTCAGAATGGAGGTGTGTGAACTCATAGAATGGAGGTGTGTGAAGTCACAATGGAGGTGTGTGAAATAATATAATGGAGGTGTGTGAAGTCACAAAATGGAGGTGTGTGAAGTCATAGAATGTAGGTGTGTGAAGTCATAGAATTGATGTTTTTGAGGTAAGAATGAAGGTGTGTGAAGACATAGAATGGAGGTGTGTGAACTCATAGAATGGAGGTGTGTGAAGTCACAGAATGGAAGTGTGTGAAGTCACAGAATGGAGGTGTGTGAACTCACAATGGAGGTGTGTGAAGTCACAGAATGGAGGTGTGTGAAGTCACAGAATTGAAGTGTGTGAAGTCATGGAATGGAGGTGTGTGAAGTCAAAATGGGGGTGTGTGAAGTCACAGAATGGAGGTGTGTGAACTCAGAATGGAGGTGTGTGAAGTCACAGAAGGGAGTTTTATGAAGTCATATAATGGAGGTGTGTGAAGTCATAGAATGGATGTTTGTGAAGTAAGAATAAAGGTGTGTGAAGTCATAGAATGGAGGTGTGTGAAGTCAAAATGAAGGTGTGTGAACTCATAGATTGGAGGTGCGTGAACTCATAGAATGGAGGTGTGTGAAGTCATGGAATGGATGTGTGTGAAGTCAGAATGGAGGTGTGAGAGGTCACAGAAAGGAGGTGTGTGAATTTAGAATGGAGGTGAGTGAAGTCATGGAATGGAGGTGTGTGAAGTCAGAATGGAGGTGTGAGAAGTCACAGAATGGAGGTGTGTGAATTCAGAATGGAGGTGAGTGAAGTCATAGAATGGAGGTGTGTGAAGTCATAGAATTTAGGTGTTTGAAGTCATAGAATGGAGGTGTGTGAAGTCACAGAATGGAGGTGTGTGAAGTCATAGAATGGAGTTGTGTGAAGTCATAGAATTTAGGTGTGTGAACTCATAGAATGCAGGTGTGTGAAGTCACAGAATGGAGGATTGTGACGTCAGAATGGAGGTGTGTGAAGTCATAGAATGGCGGTGTGTGAAGTCATAGAATGGAGGTGTGTGAAGTCAGAAGGGAGGTGTGTGAAATCATAGAATGGAGAAGTGTGAACTCATAAAATGGAGGTGTGTGCGTCACAATGGAAGTGTGTGAAGTCATACAGGGGAGGTGTGTGAAGTCACAGAATGGAGGTGTGTGAACTCAGAATTGAGGTGTGTGAAGTCATAGATGGAGGTGTGTGAAGTTATAGTATGGACGTGTGTGAAATCATACAATGGAGGTGTGTGAAGTCACAATGGAGGTGTGTGAAATCATGTAATGGAGGTGTGTAAAGTCACAAAATTGAGGTGTGTGAAGTCATAGAATGGAGGTGTGTGAAGTCATAGAATTGATGTTTTTGAAGTAAGAATGAAGGTGTGTGAAGTCATAGAATGGAGGTGTGTGAAGTCATAGAATGGAGGTGTGTGAAGTCACAGAATGGAGGTGTGTGAAGTCACAGAATGGAGGTGTGTGAACTCACAATGGAGGTGTGTGAAGTCATAGAATGGAGGTGTGGGAAGTCATAGAATTGAAATGTGTGAAGTCATAGAATGGTGGTGTGTGAAGTCAAAATGGAGGTGTGTGAAGTCACAGAATGGAGGTGTGTGAACTCAGAATGGAGGTGTGTGAAGTCACAGAAGGGAGGTGTGTGAAGTCACAGAATGGAGGTGTGTGAACTCACAATGGAGGTGTGTGAAGTCATAGAATGGAGGTGTGTGAAGTCATAGAATTGAAGTGTGTGAAGTCATAGAATGGTGGTGTGTGAAGTCAAAATGGAGGTGTGTGAAGTCACAGAATGGAGGTGTGTGAACACAGAATGGAGGTTTGTGAAGTCACATAATGAATGTGTGTGAATTCATAGAATGGATGTGTGTGAAGTCATAGAATGGATGTTTGTGAAGAAAGAATGAAGGTGTGTGAAGTCATAGAATAGAGGTGTGTGAAGGCAAAGAATGGAGGTGTGTGAAGTCATAGAATGGAGGTGTGTGAAGTCATAGAATGGAGGTGTGTGAAGTCATAGAATGGAGGTGTGTGAAGTCACAGAATGGAGGTGTGTGAAGTAAGAATGGAGGTGTAAAGTCGCTGAATGGAGGTGGGTGAAGTCATAGAAAGGAGGTGTGGGAAGTTATACAATGGAGAAGTGTGAAGTCATAGGGTTGAGATGAGTGAAGTCACAGATTCGAGGTCTGTGAAGTCATAAAATGGAGGTGTGTGAAGTCAGAATGGAGGTGTGTGAAATCATAGATTGGAGATGTGTGAACTCATAAAATGGAGGTGTGTGACGTCACAATGGAAGTGTGTGAAGAAATAGAATGGAGGTGTGTGAAGTCATAGTATGGACGTGTGTGAAATCATAGAATGGAGTTTTGTGAAGTCACAGAATGGAGCTGTGTGAAGTCAGAATGGAGGTGTGTGAAGTCATAGAATGGAGGTGTGTGAAGTCAGAATGGAGGTGTGTGAACTCATAGAATGGAGGTGTGTGAAGTCACAATGGATGTGTGTGAAATCGTATAATGGAGGTGTGTGAAGTCACAAAATGGAGGTGTGTGAAGTCATAGAATGAAGGTGTGTGAAGCCATAGAATTGATGTTTTTGAAGTAAGAATGAAGGTGTGTGAAGTCACAGAATGGAGGTGTGTGAAGTCATAGAATGGAGGTGTGTGAAGTCACAGAATGGAGGTGTGTGAAGTCACAGAATGGAGGTGTGTGAACTCAAAATGGAGGTGTGTGAAGTCACAGAATGGAGGTGTGTGAAGTCATAGAATTGAAGTGTGTGAAGTCATAGAATGGAGGTGTGGGAAATCAAAATGGAGGTGTGTGAAGTCACAGAATGGAGGTGTGTGAACTCAGAATGGCGGTGTGTGAAGTCACAGAAGGGAGGTTTATGAAGTCATATAATGGAGGTGTGTGAAGTCATAGAATGGATGTTTGTGAAGTAAGATTGAAGGTGTGTGAAGTCATAGAATGGAGGTGTGTGAAGTCAAAATGAAGGTGTGTGAACTCATAGAATGGAGGTGCGTGAACTCATAGAATGGAGGTGTGTGAAGTCATGGAATGGATGTGTGTGAAGTCAGAAAGGAGGTGTGAGAGGTCACAGAATGGAGGTGTGTGAATTTAGAATGGAAGTGAGTGAAGTCATAGAATGGAGATGTGTGGAGTCAGAATGGAGGTGTGAGAAGTCACAGAATGGAGGTGTGTGAATTCAGAATGGAGGTGAGTGAAGTCATAAAATGGAGGTGTGTGAAGTCATAGAATGGAGGTGTGTGAAGTCATACAATGGAGGTGTCTGAAATCATAGAATGGAGGTGGTTGAAGTCACAGAATGGAGGTGTGTGAAGTCAGAATGGAGGTGTGTGAAGTCATAGAATTGAGGTGTTTGAAATCAGAATAGAGGTGTGTGAACTCATAGAACGGAGGTGTGTGAAATCACAATGGAGGTGTGTGAAGTCATAGAATGGATGTGTGTGAAGTCACAGAATGCAGGTGTGTGAAGTCATAGAATGGAGGTGTGTGAAGTCATAGAATGGAGGTGTGTGAAGTCAGAATGGAGGTGTGTGAAGTCACAGAATTGAGGTGTGTGAAGTCATAGTATGGACGTGTGTGAAATCATACAATGGAGGTGTGTGAAGTCACAATGCAGGTGTGTGGTATCATATAATGGAGGTGTGTGAAGTCACAAAATGGAGGTGTGTGAAGTCATAGAATGGAGGTGTGTGAAGTCATAGAATTGATGTTTTTGAAGTAAGAATGAAGGTGTGTGAAGTCATAGAATGGAGGTGTGTGAAGTCATAGAATGGAGGTGTGTGAAGTCACAGAATGGAGGTGTGTGAAGTCACAGAATGGAGGTGTGTGAACTCATAAAATGGAGGTGTGTGCGTCACAATGGAAGTGTGTGAAGTCATAGAAGGGAGGTGTGTGAAGTCACAGAATGGAGCTGTGTGAACTCAGAATGGAGGTGTGTGAAGTCATAGATGGAGGTGTGTGAAGTCATAGTATGGACGTGTGTGAAATCATACAATGGAGGTGTGTGAAGTCACAATGGAGGTGTGTGGTATCATATAATGGAGGTGTGTGAAGTCACAAAATGGAGGTGTGTGAAGTCATAGAATGGAGGTGTGTGAAGTCATAGAATTGATGTTTTTGAAGTAAGAATGAAGGTGTGTGAAGTCATAGAATGGAGGTGTGTGAAGTCATAGAATGGAGGTGTGTGAAGTCACAGAATGGAGGTGTGTGAAGTCACAGAATGGAGGTGTGTGAACTCACAATGGAGTTGTGTGAAGTCATAGAATGGAGGTGTGTGAAGTCATAGAATTGAAGTGTGTTAAGTCATAGAATGGTGGTGTGTGAAGTCAAAATGGAGGTGTGTGAAGTCACAAAATGGAGGTGTGAGAACTCAGAATGGAGGTGTGTGAAGTCACAGAAGGGAGGTTTATGAAGTCATATAATGGAGGTGTGTGAAGTCATAGAATGGATGTTTCTGAAGTAAGAATGAAGATGTGTGAAGTCATAGAATGGAGGTGTGTGAAGTCAAAATGAAGGTGTGTGAACTCATAGAATGGAGGTGCGTGAACTCATAGAATGGAGGTATGTGAAGTCATGGAATGGATGTGTGTGAAGTCAGAATGGAGGTGTGAGAGGTCACAGAATGGAGGTGTGTGAATTTAGAATGGAGGTGAGTGAAGTCATAGAATGGAGGTGTGTGGAGTCAGAATGGAGGTGTGAGAAGTCACAGAATGGAGGTGTGTGAATTCAGAATGGAGGTGAGTGAAGTCATAGAATGGAGGTGTGTGAAGTCATAGAATGGAGGTGTGTGAAGTCAGAATGGAGGTGTGTGAAGTCATAGAATTGAGGTGTTTGAAATCAGAATGGAGGTGTGTGAACTCATAGAACGGAGGTGTGTGAAATCACAATGGAGGTGTGTGAAGTCATAGAATGGAGGTGTGTGAAGTCACAGAATGCAGGTGTGTGAAGTCATGGAATGGAGGTGTGTGAAGTCATAGAATGGAGGTGTGTGAAGTCAGAATGGAGGTGTGTGAAGTCACAGAATTGAGGTGTGTGAACACAAAATGGAGGTTTGTGAAGTCACATAATGAATGTGTGTGAAGTCATAGAATGGATGTGTGTGAAGTCAGAGAATGGATGTTTGTGAAGAAAGAATGAAGGTGTGTGAAGTCATAGAATAGAGGTTTGTGAAGGCAAAGAATGGAGGTGTGTGAAGTCATAGAATGGATGTGTGTGAAGTCATAGAATGGAGGTGTGTGAAGTCATAGAATGGAGGTGTGTGAAGTCACAGAATGGAGGTGTGTGAAGTAAGAATGGAGGTGTAAAGTCGCTGAATGGAGGTGGGTGAAGTCATAGAAAGGAGGTGTGGGAAGTTATACAATGGAGAAGTGTGAAGTCATAGGGTTGAGATGAGTGAAGTCACAGATTCGAGGTCTGTGAAATCATAGAATGGAGGTGTGTGAAGTCAGAATGGAGGTGTGTGAAATCATAGAATGGAGATGTGTGAACTCATAAAATGGAGGTGTGTGACGTCACAATGGAAGTGTGTGAAGAAATAGAATGGAGGTGTGTGAAGTCATAGTATGGACGTGTGTGAAATCATAGAATGGAGTTTTGTGAAGTCACAGAATGGAGCTGTGTGAAGTCAGAATGGAGGTGTGTGAAGTCATAGAATGGAGGTGTGTGAAGTCAGAATGGAGGTGTGTGAACTCATAGAATGGAGGTGTGTGAAGTCACAATGGAGGTGTGTGAAATAATATAATGGAGGTGTGTGAAGTCACAAAATGGAGGTGTGTGAAGTCATAGAATGTAGGTGTGTGAAGTCATAGAATTGATGTTTTTGAGGTATGAATGAAGGTGTGTGAAGACATAGAATGGAGGTGTGTGAACTCATATAATGGAGGTGTGTGAAGTCACAGAATGGAAGTGTGTGAAGTCACAGAATGGAGGTGTGTGAACTCACAATGGAGGTGTGTGAAGTCACAGAATGGAGGTGTGTGAAGTCATAGAATTGAAGTGTGTGAAGTCATGGAATGGAGGTGTGTGAAGTCAAAATGGGGGTGTGTGAAGTCACAGAATGGAGGTGTGTGAACTCAGAATGGAGGTGTGTGAAGTCACAGAAGGGAGTTTTATGAAGTCATATAATGGAGGTGTGTGAAGTCATAGAATGGATGTTTGTGAAGTAAGAATGAAGGTGTGTGAAGTCATAGAATGGAGGTGTGTGAAGTCAAAATGAAGGTGTGTGAACTCATAGATTGGAGGTGCGTGAACTCATAGAATGGAGGTGTGTGAAGTCATGGAATGGATGTGTGTGAAGTCAGAATGGAGGTGTGAGAGGTCACAGAAAGGAGGTGTGTGAATTTAGAATGGAGGTGAGTGAAGTCATAGAATGGAGGTGTGTGAAGTCAGAATGGAGGTGTGAGAAGTCACAGAATGGAGGTGTGTGAATTCAGAATGGAGGTGAGTGAAGTCATAGAATGGAGGTGTGTGAAGTCATAGAATTTAGGTGTTTGAAGTCATAGAATGGAGGTGTGTGAAGTCACAGAATGGAGGTGTGTGAAGTCATAGAATGGAGTTGTGTGAAGTCATAGAATTTAGGTGTGTGAACTCATAGAATGGAGGTGTGTGAAGTCACAGAATGGAGGATTGTGACGTCAGAATGGAGGTGTGTGAAGTCATAGAATGGCGGTGTGTGAAGTCATAGAAGGGAGGTGTGTGAAGTCAGAAGGGAGGTGTGTGAAATCATAGAATGGAGAAGTGTGAACTCATAAAATGGAGGTGTGTGCGTCACAATGGAGGTGTGTGAAGTCATACAGTGGAGGTGTGTGAAGTCACAGAATGGAGGTGTGTGAACTCAGAATTGAGGTGTGTGAAGTCATAGATGGAGGTGTGTGAAGTCATAGTATGGACGTGTGTGAAATCATACAATGGAGGTGTGTGAAGTCACAATGGAGGTGTGTGAAATCATGTAATGGAGGTGTGTAAAGTCACAAAATTGAGGTGTGTGAAGTCATAGAATGGAGGTGTGTGAAGTCATAGAATTGATGTTTTTGAAGTAAGAATGAAGGTGTGTGAAGTCATAGAATGGAGGTGTGTGAAGTCATAGAATGGTGGTGTGTGAAGTCAAAATGGAGGTGTGTGAAGTCACAGAATGGAGGTGTGTGAACTCAGAATGGAGGTGTGTGAAGTCACAGAAGGGAGGTGTGTGAAGTCACAGAATGGAGGTGTGTGAACTCACAATGGAGGTGTGTGAAGTCATAGAATGGAGGTGTGTGAAGTCATAGAATTGAAGTGTGTGAAGTCATAGAATGGTGGTGTGTGAAGTCAAAATGGAGGTGTGTGAAGTCACAGAATGGAGGTGTGTGAACACAGAATGGAGGTTTGTGAAGTCACATAATGAATGTGTGTGAATTCATAGCATGGATGTGTGTGAAGTCATAGAATGGATGTTTGTGAAGAAAGAATGAAGGTGTGTGAAGTCATAGAATAGAGGTGTGTGAAGGCAAAGAATGGAGGTGTGTGAAGTCATAGAATGGAGGTGTGTGAAGTCATAGAATGGAGGTGTGTGAAGTCATAGAATGGAGGTGTGTGAAGTCACAGAATGGAGGTGTGTGAAGTAAGAATGGAGGTGTAAAGTCGCTGAATGGAGGTGGGTGAAGTCATAGAAAGGAGGTGTGGGAAGTTATACAATGGAGAAGTGTGAAGTCATAGGGTTGAGATGAGTGAAGTCACAGATTCGAGGTCTGTGAAGTCATAGAATGGAGATGTGTGAACTCATAAAATGGAGGTGTGTGACGTCACAATGGAAGTGTGTGAAGAAATAGAATGGAGGTGTGTGAAGTCATAGTACGGACGTGTGTGAAATCATAGAATGGAGTTTTGTGAAGTCACAGAATGGAGCTGTGTGAAGGCAGAATGGAGGTGTGTGAAGTCATAGAATGGAGGTGTGTGAAGTCAGAATGGAGGTGTGTGAACTCATAGAATGGAGGTGTGTGAAGTCACAATGGAGGTGTGTGAAATCATATAATGGAGGTGTGTGAAGTCACAAAATGGAGGTGTGTGAAGTCAAAGAATGAATGTGTGTGAAGCCATAGAATTGATGTTTTTGAAGTAAGAATGAAGGTGTGTGAAGTCACAGAATGGAGGTGTGTGAAGTCATAGAATGGAGGTGTGTGAAGTCACAGAATGGAGGTGTGTGAAGTCACAGAATGGAGGTGTGTGAACTCACAATGGAGGTGTGTGAAGTCACAGAAAGGAGGTGTGTGAAGTCATAGAATTGAAGTGTGTGAAGTCATAGAATGGAGGTGTGTGAAGTCAAAATGGAGGTGTGTGAAGTCACAGAATGGAGGTGTGTGAACTCAGAATGGAGGTGTGTGAAGTCACAGAAGGGAGGTTTATGAAGTCATATAATGGAGGTGTGTGAAGTCATAGAATGGATGTTTGTGAAGTAAGAATGAAGGTGTGTGAAGTCATAGAATGGAGGTGTGTGAAGTCAAAATGAATGTGTGTGAACTCATAGAATGGAGGTGCGTGAACTCATAGAATGGAGGTGTGTGAAGTCATGGAATGGATGTGTGTGAAGTCAGAAAGGAGGTGTGAGAGGTCACAGAATGGAGGTGTGTGAATTTAGAATGGAAGTGAGTGAAGTCATAGAATGGAGGTGTGTGAAGTCATAGAATGGAGGTGTGTGAAGTCATACAATGGAGGTGTCTGAAATCATAGAATGGAGGTGGTTGAAGTCACAGAATGGAGGTGTGTGAAGTCAGAATGGAGGTGTGTGAAGTCATAGAATTGAGGTGTTTGAAATCAGAATGGAGGTGTGTGAACTCATAGAACGGAGGTGTGGGAAATCACAATGGAGGTGTGTGAAGTCATAGAATGGATGTGTGTGAAGTCACAGAATGCAGGTGTGTGAAGTCATAGAATGGAGGTGTGTGAAGTCATAGAATGGAGGTGTGTGAAGTCAGAATGGAGGTGTGTGAAGTCACAGAATGGAGGTGTGTGAAGTCAGAATGGAGGTGTGAAGTCGCTGAATGGAGGTGGGTGAAGTCATAGAAAGGAGGTGTGGGAAGTTATAGAATGGAGAAGTGTGAAGTCATAGGGTTGAGATGAGTGAAGTCACAGATTCGAGGTCTGTGAAGTCATAGAATGGAGGTGTGTGAAGTCAGAATGGAGGTGTGTGAAATCATAGAATGGAGATGTGTGAACTCATAAAATCGAGGTGTGTGATGTCACAATGGAAGTGTGTGAAGAAATAGAATGGAGGTGTGTGAAGTCATAGTATGGACGTGTGTGAAATCATAGAATGGAGTTTTGTGATGTCACAGAATGGAGCTGTGTGAAGTCAGAATGGAGGTGTGTGAAGTCATAGAATGGAGGTGTGTGAAGTCAGAATGGAGGTGTGTGAACTCATAGAATGTAGGTGTGTGAAGTCACAATGGAGGTGTGTGAAATCATATAATGGAGGTGTGTGAAGTCACAAAATGGAGGTGTGTGAAGTCATAGAATGAAGGTGTGTGAAGTCATAGAATTGATGTTTTTGAAGTAAGAATGAAGGTGTGTGAAGTCATAGAATGGAGGTGTGTGAAGTCATAGAATGGAGGTGTGTGAAGTCACAGAATGGAGGTGTGTGAAGTCACAGAATGGAGGTGTGTGAACTCACAATGGAGGTGTGTGAAGTCACAGAATGGAGGTGTTTGAAGTCATAGAATTGAAGTGTGTGAAGTCATAGAATGGAGGTGTGTGAAGTCAAAATGGAGGTGTGTGAAGTCACAGAATGGAGGTGTGTGAATTCAGAATGGAGGTGTGTGAAGTCACAGAAGGGAGGTTTATGAAGTCATATAATGGAGGTGTGTGAAGTCATAGAATGGATGTTTGTGAAGTAAGAATGAAGGTGTGTGAAGTCATAGAATGGAGGTGTGTGAAGTCAAAATGAAGGTGTGTGATCTCATAGAATGGAGGTGCGTGAACTCATAGAATGTAGGTGTGTGAAGTCATGGAATGGATGTGTGTGAAGTCAGAATGGAGTTGTGAGAGGTCACAGAATGGAGGTGTGTGAATTTAGAATGGAGGTGAGTGAAGTCATAGAATGGAGGTGTGTGAAGTCAGAATGGAGGTGTGAGAAGTCACACAATGGAGGTGTGTGAATTCAGAATGGAGGTGAGTGAAGTCATAGAATGGAGGTGTGTGAAGTCATAGAATTTAGGTGTTTGAAGTCATAGAATGGAGGTGTGTGAAGTCACAGAATGGAGGTGTGTGAAGTCATAGAATGGAGTTGTGTGAAGTCATAGAATTTAGGTGTGTGAACTCATAGAATGGAGGTGTGTGAAGTCACAGAATGGAGGATTGTGACGTCAGAATGGAGGTGTGTGGAGTCATAGAATGGCGGTGTGTGAAGTCATAGAATGGAGGTGTGTGAAGTCAGAATGGATGTGTGTGAAATCATAGAATGGAGAAGTGTGAACTCATAAAATGGAGGTGTGTGCGTCACAATGGAAGTGTGTGAAGTCATAGAAGGGAGGTGTGTGAAGTCACAGAATGGAGCTGTGTGAACTCAGAATGGAGGTGTGTGAAGTCATAGATGGAGGTGTGTGAAGTCATAGTATGGACGTGTGTGAAATCATACAATGGAGGTGTGTGAAGTCACAATGGAGGTGTGTGAAATCATATAATGGAGGTGTGTGAAGTCACAAAATGGAGGTGTGTGAAGTCATAGAATGGAGGTGTGTGAAGTCATAAAATTGATGTTTTTGAAGTAAGAATGAAGGTGTGTGAAGTCATAGAATGGAGGTGTGTGAAGTCATAGAATGGAGGTGTGTGAAGTCACAGAATGGAGGTGTGTGAAGTCACAGAATGGAGGTGTGTGAACTCACAATGGAGTTGTGTGAAGTCATAGAATGGAGGTGTGTGAAGTCATAGA
The DNA here is from genome assembly GCA_024803745.1 of Megascapheus bottae. NCBI lineage: Eukaryota > Metazoa > Chordata > Mammalia > Rodentia > Geomyidae > Megascapheus > Megascapheus bottae. The sequence goes on along the minus strand of JANJXV010000858.1, from coordinate 49,648 downwards.
ATTGAAGTGTGTTAAGTCATAGAATGGTGGTGTGTGAAGTCAAAATGGAGGTGTGTGAAGTCACAAAATGGAGGTGTGAGAACTCAGAATGGAGGTGTGTGAAGTCACAGAAGGGAGGTTTATGAAGTCATATAATGGAGGTGTGTGAAGTCATAGAATGGATGTTTCTGAAGTAAGAATGAATATGTGTGAAGTCATAGAATGGAGGTGTGTGAAGTCAAAATGAAGGTGTGTGAACTCATAGAATGGAGGTGCGTGAACTCATAGAATGGAGGTGTGTGAAGTCATGGAATGGATGTGTGTGAAGTCAGAATGGAGGTGTGAGAGGTCACAGAATGGAGGTGTGTGAATTTAGAATGGAGGTGAGTGAAGTCATAGAATGGAGGTGTGTGGGGTCAGAATGGAGGTGTGAGAAGTCACAGAATGGAGGTGTGTGAATTCAGAATGGAGGTGAGTGAAGTCATAGAATGGAGGTGTGTGAAGTCATAGAATGGAGGTGTGTGAAGTCAGAATGGAGGTGTGTGAACTCATAGAACGGAGGTGTGTGAAATCACAATGGAGGTGTGTGAAGTCATAGAATGGAGGTGTGTGAAGTCACAGAATGCAGGTGTGTGAAGTCATGGAATGGAGGTGTGTGAAGTCATATAATGGAGGTGTGTGAAGTCAGAATGGAGGTGTGTGAAGTCACAGAATTGAGGTGTGTGAACACAAAATGGAGGTTTGTGAAGTCCCATAATGAATGTGTGTGAAGTCATAGAATGGATGTGTGTGAAGTCAGAGAATGGATGTTTGTGAAGAAAGAATGAAGGTGTGTGAAGTCATAGAATAGAGGTGTGTGAAGGCAAAGAATGGAGGTGTGTGAAGTCATAGAATGGATGTGTGTGAAGTCATAGAATGGAGGTGTGTGAAGTCATAGAATGGAGGTGTGTGAAGTCACAGAATGGAGGTGTGTGAAGTAAGAATGGAGGTGTAAAGTCGCTGAATGGAGGTGGGTGAAGTCATAGAAAGGAGGTGTAGGAAGTTATACAATGGAGAAGTGTGAAGTCATAGGGTTGAGATGAGTGAAGTCACAGATTCGAGGTCTGTGAAATCATAGAATGGAGGTGTGTGAAGTCACAATGGAGGTGTGTGAAATCATAGAATGGAGATGTGTGAACTCATAAAATGGAGGTGTGTGACGTCACAATGGAAGTGTGTGAAGAAATAGAATGGAGGTGTGTGAAGTCATAGTATGGACGTGTGTGAAATCATAGAATGGAGTTTTGTGAAGTCACAGAATGGAGCTGTGTGAAGTCAGAATGGAGGTGTGTGAAGTCATAGAATGGAGGTGTGTGAAGTCAGAATGGAGGTGTGTGAACTCATAGAATGGAGGTGTGTGAAGTCACAATGGAGGTGTGTGAAATAATATAATGGAGGTGTGTGAAGCCACAAAATGGAGGTGTGTGAAGTCATAGAATGTAGGTGTGTGAAGTCATAGAATTGATGTTTTTGAGGTAAGAATGAAGGTGTGTGAAGACATAGAATGGAGGTGTGTGAACTCATAGAATGGAGGTGTGTGAAGTCACAGAATGGAAGTGTGTGAAGTCACAGAATGGAGGTGTGTGAACTCACAATGGAGGTGTGTGAAGTCACAGAATGGAGGTGTGTGAAGTCACAGAATTGAAGTGTGTGAAGTCATGAAATGGAGGTGTGTGAAGTCAAAATGGGGGTGTGTGAAGTCACAGAATGGAGGTGTGTGAACTCAGAATGGAGGTGTGTGAAGTCACAGAAGGGAGTTTTATGAAGTCATATAATGGAGGTGTGTGAAGTCATAGAATGGATGTTTGTGAAGTAAGAATGAAGGTGTGTGAAGTCATAGAATGGAGGTGTGTGAAGTCAAAATGAAGGTGTGTGAACTCATAGATTGGAGGTGCGTGAACTCATAGAATGGAGGTGTGTGAAGTCATGGAATGGATGTGTGTGAAGTCAGAATGGAGGTGTGAGAGGTCACAGAAAGGAGGTGTGTGAATTTAGAATGGAGGTGAGTGAAGTCATAGAATGGAGGTGTGTGAAGTCAGAATGGAGGTGTGAGAAGTCACAGAATGGAGGTGTGTGAATTCAGAATGGAGGTGAGTGAAGTCATAGAATGGAGGTGTGTGAAGTCATAGAATTTAGGTGTTTGAAGTCATAGAATGGAGGTGTGTGAAGTCACAGAATGGAGGTGTGTGAAGTCATAGAATGGAGTTGTGTGAAGTCATAGAATTTAGGTGTGTGAACTCATAGAATGGAGGTGTGTGAAGTCACAGAATGGAGGATTGTGACGTCAGAATGGAGGTGTGTGAAGTCATAGAATGGCGGTGTGTGAAGTCACAGAATGGAGGTGTGTGAAGTCAGAAGGGAGGTGTGTGAAATCATAGAATGGAGAAGTGTGAACTCATAAAATGGAGGTGTGTGCGTCACAATGGAGGTGTGTGAAGTCATACAGTGGAGGTGTGTGAAGTCACAGAATGGAGGTGTGTGAACTCAGAATTGAGGTGTGTGAAGTCATAGATGGAGGTGTGTGAAGTCATAGTATGGACTTGTGTGAAATCATACAATGGAGGTGTGTGAAGTCACAATGGAGGTGTGTGAAATCATGTAATGGAGGTGTGTAAAGTCACAAAATTGAGGTGTGTGAAGTCATAGAATGGAGGTGTGTGAAGTCATAGAATTGATGTTTTTGAAGTAAGAATGAAGGTGTGTGAAGTCATAGAATGGAGGTGTGTGAAGTCATAGAATGGAGGTGTGTGAAGTCACAGAATGGAGGTGTGTGAAGTCACAGAATGGAGGTGTGTGAAGTCATATAATGGAGTTGTGTGAAGTCATAGAATTTAGGTGTGTGAACTCATAGAATGGAGGTGTGTGAAGTCACAGAATGGAGGATTGTGACGTCAGAATGGAGGTGTGTGGAGTCATAGAATGGCGGTGTGTGAAGTCATAGAATGGAGGTGTGTGAAGTCAGAATGGATGTGTGTGAAATCATAGAATGGAGAAGTGTGAACTCATAAAATGGAGGTGTGTGCGTCACAATGGAAGTGTGTGAAGTCATAGAAGGGAGGTGTGTGAAGTCACAGAATGGAGCTGTGTGAACTCAGAATGGAGGTGTGTGAAGTCATAGATGGAGGTGTGTGAAGTCATAGTATGGACGTGTGTGAAATCATACAATGGAGGTGTGTGAAGTCACAATGGAGGTGTGTGAAATCATATAATGGAGGTGTGTGAAGTCACAAAATGGAGGTGTGTGAAGTCATAGAATGGAGGTGTGTGAAGTCATAAAATTGATGTTTTTGAAGTAAGAATGAAGGTGTGTGAAGTCATAGAATGGAGGTGTGTGAAGTCATAGAATGGAGGTGTGTGAAGTCACAGAATGGAGGTGTGTGAAGTCACAGAATGGAGGTGTGTGAACTCACAATGGAGTTGTGTGAAGTCATAGAATGGAGGTGTGTGAAGTCATAGAATTGAAGTGTGTTAAGTCATAGAATGGTGGTGTGTGAAGTCAAAATGGAGGTGTGTGAAGTCACAAAATGGAGGTGTGAGAACTCAGAATGGAGGTGTGTGAAGTCACAGAAGGGAGGTTTATGAAGTCATATAATGGAGGTGTGTGAAGTCATAGAATGGATGTTTCTGAAGTAAGAATGAAGATGTGTGAAGTCATAGAATGGAGGTGTGTGAAGTCAAAATGAAGGTGTGTGAACTCATAGAATGGAGGTGCGTGAACTCATAGAATGGAGGTGTGTGAAGTCATGGAATGGATGTGTGTGAAGTCAGAATGGAGGTGTGAGAGGTCACAGAATGGAGGTGTGTGAATTTAGAATGGAGGTGAGTGAAGTCATAGAATGGAGGTGTGTGGGGTCAGAATGGAGGTGTGAGAAGTCACAGAATGGAGGTGTGTGAATTCAGAATGGAGGTGAGTGAAGTCATAGAATGGAGGTGTGTGAAGTCATAGAATGGAGGTGTGTGAAGTCAGAATGGAGGTGTGTGAAGTCATAGAATTGAGGTGTTTGAAATCAGAATGGAGGTGTGTGAACTCATAGAACGGAGGTGTGTGAAATCACAATGGAGGTGTGTGAAGTCATAGAATGGAGGTGTGTGAAGTCACAGAATGCAGGTGTGTGAAGTCATGGAATGGAGGTGTGTGAAGTCATATAATGGAGGTGTGTGAAGTCAGAATGGAGGTGTGTGAAGTCACAGAATTGAGGTGTGTGAACACAAAATGGAGGTTTGTGAAGTCACATAATGAATGTGTGTGAAGTCATAGAATGGATGTGTGTGAAGTCAGAGAATGGATGTTTGTGAAGAAAGAATGAAGGTGTGTGAAGTCATAGAATAGAGGTGTGTGAAGGCAAAGAATGGAGGTGTGTGAAGTCATAGAATGGATGTGTGTGAAGTCATAGAATGGAGGTGTCTGAAGTCATAGAATGGAGGTGTGTGAAGTCACAGAATGGAGGTGTGTGAAGTAAGAATGGAGGTGTAAAGTCGCTGAATGGAGGTGGGTGAAGTCATAGAAAGGAGGTGTAGGAAGTTATACAATGGAGAAGTGTGAAGTCATAGGGTTGAGATGAGTGAAGTCACAGATTCGAGGTCTGTGAAATCATAGAATGGAGGTGTGTGAAGTCACAATGGAGGTGTGTGAAATCATAGAATGGAGATGTGTGAACTCATAAAATGGAGGTGTGTGACGTCACAATGGAAGTGTGTGAAGAAATAGAATGGAGGTGTGTGAAGTCATAGTATGGACGTGTGTGAAATCATAGAATGGAGTTTTGTGAAGTCACAGAATGGAGCTGTGTGAAGTCAGAATGGAGGTGTGTGAAGTCATAGAATGGAGGTGTGTGAAGTCAGAATGGAGGTGTGTGAACTCATAGAATGGAGGTGTGTGAAGTCACAATGGAGGTGTGTGAAATAATATAATGGAGGTGTGTGAAGCCACAAAATGGAGGTGTGTGAAGTCATAGAATGTAGTGTGTGAAGTCATAGAATTGATGTTTTTGAGGTAAGAATGAAGGTGTGTGAAGACATAGAATGGAGGTGTGTGAACTCATAGAATGGAGGTGTGTGAAGTCACAGAATGGAAGTGTGTGAAGTCACAGAATGGAGGTGTGTGAACTCACAATGGAGGTGTGTGAAGTCACAGAATGGAGGTGTGTGAAGTCACAGAATTGAAGTGTGTGAAGTCATGGAATGGAGGTGTGTGAAGTCAAAATGGGGGTGTGTGAAGTCACAGAATGGAGGTGTGTGAACTCAGAATGGAGGTGTGTGAAGTCACAGAAGGGAGTTTTATGAAGTCATATAATGGAGGTGTGTGAAGTCATAGAATGGATGTTTGTGAAGTAAGAATGAAGGTGTGTGAAGTCATAGAATGGAGGTGTGTGAAGTCAAAATGAAGGTGTGTGAACTCATAGATTGGAGGTGCGTGAACTCATAGAATGGAGGTGTGTGAAGTCATGGAATGGATGTGTGTGAAGTCAGAATGGAGGTGTGAGAGGTCACAGAAAGGAGGTGTGTGAATTTAGAATGGAGGTGAGTGAAGTCATAGAATGGAGGTGTGTGAAGTCAGAATGGAGGTGTGAGAAGTCACAGAATGGAGGTGTGTGAATTCAGAATGGAGGTGAGTGAAGTCATAGAATGGAGGTGTGTGAAGTCATAGAATTTAGGTGTTTGAAGTCATAGAATGGAGGTGTGTGAAGTCACAGAATGGAGGTGTGTGAAGTCATAGAATGGAGTTGTGTGAAGTCATAGAATTTAGGTGTGTGAACTCATAGAATGGAGGTGTGTGAAGTCACAGAATGGAGGATTGTGACGTCAGAATGGAGGTGTGTGAAGTCATAGAATGGCGGTGTGTGAAGTCACAGAATGGAGGTGTGTGAAGTCAGAAGGGAGGTGTGTGAAATCATAGAATGGAGAAGTGTGAACTCATAAAATGGAGGTGTGTGCGTCACAATGGAGGTGTGTGAAGTCATACAGTGGAGGTGTGTGAAGTCACAGAATGGAGGTGTGTGAACTCAGAATTGAGGTGTGTGAAGTCATAGATGGAGGTGTGTGAAGTCATAGTATAGACGTGTGTGAAATCATACAATGGAGGTGTGTGAAGTCACAATGGAGGTGTGTGAAATCATGTAATGGAGGTGTGTAAAGTCACAAAATTGAGGTGTGTGAAGTCATAGAATGGAGGTGTGTGAAGTCATAGAATTGATGTTTTTGAAGTAAGAATGAAGGTGTGTGAAGTCATAGAATGGAGGTGTGTGAAGTCATAGAATGGTGGTGTGTGAAGTCAAAATGGAGGTGTGTGAAGTCACAGAATGGAGGTGTGTGAACTCAGAATGGAGGTGTGTGAAGTCACAGAAGGGAGGTGTGTGAAGTCACAGAATGGAGGTGTGTGAACTCACAATGGAGGTGTGTGAAGTCATAGAATGGAGGTGTGTGAAGTCATATAATTGAAGTGTGTGAAGTCATAGAATGGTGGTGTGTGAAGTCAAAATGGAGGTGTGTGAAGTCACAGAATGGAGGTGTGTGAACACAGAATGGAGGTTTGTGAAGTCACATAATGAATGTGTGTGAATTCATAGAATGGATGTGTGTGAAGTCATAGAATGGATGTTTGTGAAGAAAGAATGAAGGTGTGTGAAGTCATAGAATAGAGGTGTGTGAAGGCAAAGAATGGAGGTGTGTGAAGTCATAGAATGGATGTGTGTGAAGTCATAGAATGGAGGTGTGTGAAGTCATAGAATGGAGGTGTGTGAAGTCACAGAATGGAGGTGTGTGAAGTAAGAATGGAGGTGTAAAGTCGCTGAATGGAGGTGGGTGAAGTCATAGAAAGGAGGTGTGGGAAGTTATACAATGGAGAAGTGTGAAGTCATAGGGTTGAGATGAGTGAAGTCACAGATTCGAGGTCTGTGAAGTCATAGAATGGAGATGTGTGAACTCATAAAATGGAGGTGTGTGACGTCACAATGGAAGTGTGTGAAGAAATAGAATGGAGGTGTGTGAAGTCATAGTACGGACGTGTGTGAAATCATAGAATGGAGTTTTGTGAAGTCACAGAATGGAGCTGTGTGAAGTCAGAATGGAGGTGTGTGAAGTCATAGAATGGAGGTGTGTGAAGTCAGAATGGAGGTGTGTGAACTCATAGAATGGAGGTGTGTGAAGTCACAATGGAGGTGTGTGAAATCATATAATGGAGGTGTGTGAAGTCACAAAATGGAGGTGTGTGAAGTCAAAGAATGAAGGTGTGTGAAGCCATAGAATTGATGTTTTTGAAGTAAGAATGAAGGTGTGTGAAGTCACAGAATGGAGGTGTGTGAAGTCATAGAATGGAGGTGTGTGAAGTCACAGAATGGAGGTGTGTGAAGTCACAGAATGGAGGTGTGTGAACTCACAATGGAGGTGTGTGAAGTCACAGAAAGGAGGTGTGTGAAGTCATAGAATTGAAGTGTGTGAAGTCATAGAATGGAGGTGTGTGAAGTCAAAATGGAGGTGTGTGAAGTCACATAATGGAGGTGTGTGAACTCAGAATGGAGGTGTGTGAAGTCACAGAAGGGAGGTTTATGAAGTCATATAATGGCGGTGTGTGAAGTCATAGAATGGATGTTTGTGAAGTAAGAATGAAGGTGTGTGAAGTCATAGAATGGAGGTGTGTGAAGTCAAAATGAAGGTGTGTGAACTCATAGAATGGAGGTGCGTGAACTCATAGAATGGAGGTGTGTGAAGTCATGGAATGGATGTGTGTGAAGTCAGAAAGGAGGTGTGAGAGGTCACAGAATGGAGGTGTGTGAATTTAGAATGGAAGTGAGTGAAGTCATAGAATGGAGGTGTGTGAAGTCATAGAATGGAGGTGTGTGAAGTCATACAATGGAGGTGTCTGAAATCATAGAATGGAGGTGGTTGAAGTCACAGAATGGAGGTGTGTGAAGTCAGAATGGAGGTGTGTGAAGTCATAGAATTGAGGTGTTTGAAATCAGAATGGAGGTGTGTGTACTCATAGAACGGAGGTGTGGGAAATCACAATGGAGGTGTGTGAAGTCATAGAATGGATGTGTGTGAAGTCACAGAATGCAGGTGTGTGAAGTCATAGAATGGAGGTGTGTGAAGTCATAGAATGGAGGTGTGTGAAGTCAGAATGGAGGTGTGTGAAGTCACAGAATTGAGGTGTGTGAACACAGAATGGAAGTTTGTGAAGTCACATAATGAATGTGTGAGAAGTCATAGAATGGATGTGTGTGAAGTCATAGAATGGATGTTTGTGAAGAAAGAATGAAGGTGTGTGAAGTCATAGAATAGAGGTGTGTGAAGGCAAAGAATGGAGGTGTGTGAAGTCATAGAATGGATGTGTGTGAAGTCATAGAATGGAGGTGTGTGAAGTCATAGAATGGAGGTGTGTGAAGTCACAGAATGGAGGTGTGTGAAGTCAGAATGGAGGTGTGAAGTCGCTGAATGGAGGTGGGTGAAGTCATAGAAAGGAGGTGTGGGAAGTTATAGAATGGAGAAGTGTGAAGTCATAGGGTTGAGATGAGTGAAGTCACAGATTCGAGGTCTGTGAAGTCATAGAATGGAGGTGTGTGAAGTCAGAATGGAGGTGTGTGAAATCATAGAATGGAGATGTGTGAACTCATAAAATCGAGGTGTGTGATGTCACAATGGAAGTGTGTGAAGAAATAGAATGGAGGTGTGTGAAGTCATAGTATGGACGTGTGTGAAATCATAGAATGGAGTTTTGTGAAGTCACAGAATGGAGCTGTGTGAAGTCAGAATGGAGGTGTGTGAAGTCATAGAATGGAGGTGTGAGAAGTCAGAATGGAGGTGTGTGAACTCATAGAATGTAGGTGTGTGAAGTCACAATGGAGGTGTGTGAAATCATATAATGGAGGTGTGTGAAGTCACAAAATGGAGGTGTGTGAAGTCATAGAATGAAGGTGTGTGAAGTCATAGAATTGATGTTTTTGAAGTAAGAATGAAGGTGTGTGAAGTCATAGAATGGCGGTGTGTGAAGTCATAGAATGGAGGTGTGTGAAGTCACAGAATGGAGGTGTGTGAAGTCACAGAATGTAGGTGTGTGAACTCACAATGGAGGTGTGTGAAGTCACAGAATGGAGGTGTTTGAAGTCATAGAATTGAAGTGTGTGAAGTCATAGAATGGAGGTGTGTGAAGTCAAAATGGAGGTGTGTGAAGTCACAGAATGGAGGTGTGTGAATTCAGAATGGAGGTGTGTGAAGTCACAGAAGGGAGGTTTATGAAGTCATATAATGGAGGTGTGTGAAGTCATAGAATGGATGTTTGTGAAGTAAGAATGAAGGTGTGTGAAGTCATAGAATGGAGGTGTGTGAAGTCAAAATGAAGGTGTGTGATCTCATAGAATGGAGGTGCGTGAACTCATAGAATGGAGGTGTGTGAAGTCATGGAATGGATGTGTGTGAAGTCAGAAGGAGGTGTGAGAGGTCACAGAATGGAGGTGTGTGAATTTAGAATGGAGGAGAGTGAAGTCATAGAATGGAGGTGTGTGAAGTCATAGAATGGAGGTGTGTGAAGTCATACAATGGAGGTGTCTGAAATCATAGAATGGAGGTGTTTGAAGTCACAGAATGGAGGTGTGTGAAGTCAGAATGGAGGTGTGTGAAGTCATAGAATGGAGGTGTGTGAAGTCACAGAATGGAGGTGTGTGAAGTCAGAATGGAGGTGTGAAGTCGCTGAATGGAGGTTGGTGAAGTCATAGAAAGGAGGTGTGGGAAGTCATACAATGGAGAAGTGTGAAGTCATAGGGTTGAGATGAGTGAAGTCACAGATTCGAGGTCTGTGAAGTCATAGAATGGAGGTGTGTGAAGTCAGAATAGAGGTGTGTGAAATCATAGAATGGAGATGTGTGAACTCATAAAATGGAGGTGTGTGACGTCACAATGGAAGTGTGTGAAGAAATAGAATGGAGGTGTGTGAAGTCACAGAATGGAGGTGTGTGAAGTCATAGAATGGAGGTGTGTGACGTCACAGAATGGAGCTGTGTGAAGTCAGAATGGCGGTGTGTGAAGCAATAGAATGGAGGTGTGTGAAGTCAGAATGGAGGTGTGTGAAATCATAGTATCATGGTGTGTGAAGTCACAATGGAGGTGTGTGAAGTCATGGAATGGAGGTGCCTGAAGTACAGAATGGAGGTGTGTGAAGTCAGAGAATGGAGGTGTGTGAAGTCATAGAACGGAGGTGTGTGAAGTCACAGAATGGAGGTGTGTGAACTCACAATGGAGTTGCGCGAAGTCACAGAATGGAGGTGAGTGAAGTCATAGAATGGAGGTGTGTGAAGTCATAGAATGGAGGTGTGTGAAATCATATAATGGAGGTGTCTGAAATCATAGAATGGAGGTGTTTGAAGTCACAGAATAGAGGTGTGTGAAGTCAGAATTGAGGTGTGTGAAGTCATAGAATTGAGGTGTGTGAAGTCTCAGAATGCAGGTGTGTGAAGTCATAGAATGGAGCTGGGTGAAGTCATAGAATGGAGGTGTGTGAAATCATAGAATGGAGGTGTGTGAAGTCAGAATGGAAGTGTGTGAAGTCACAGAATTGAGGTATGTGAAGACACAGAATAGAGGTGTGTGAAGTCAGAATGGAGGTGTGTGAAGTCACAGAATAGGTGTGTGTGAAGTCATAGAATGGAGTTGTGTGAAGTCACAGAATGGAGGTGTGTGAAGTCATAGAATGGAGTTATGTGAAGTCATAGAATTTATATGTGTGAACTCATAGAATGGAGGTGTGTGAAGTCACAGAATGGAGGATTGTGACGTCAGAATGGAGGTGTGTGAAGTCATAGAATGGCGGTGTGTGAAGTCATAGAATGGAGGTGTGTGAACTCAGAATGGAGGTGTGTGAAATCATAGAATGGAGAAGTGTGAACTCATAAAATGGAGGTGTGTGCATCACAATGGAAGTGTGTGAAGTCATAGAAGGGAGGTGTGTGAAGTCACAGAATGGAGGTGTGTGAACTCAGAATGGAGGTGTGTGAAGTCATAGATGGAGGTGTGTGAAGTCATAGTATGGACGTGTTTGAAATCATAGAATGGAGTTTTGTGAAGTCACAGAATGGAGCTGTGTGAAGTCAGAATGGAGGTGTGTGAAGTCATAGAATGAGGTGTGTGAAGTCAGAATGGAGGTGTGTGAACTCATAGAATGGAGGTGTGTGAAGTCACAATGGAGGTGTGTGAAATCATATAATGGAGGTGTGTGAAGTCACAAAATGGAGGTGTGTGAAGTCATAGAATGGAGGTGTGTGAAGTCATAGAATTGATGTTTTTGAAGTAAGAATGAAGGTGTGTGAAGTCATAGAATGGAGGTGTGTGACGTAAGAGAATGGAGTTGTGTGAAGTCATAGAATGGAGCTGTGTGAAGTCAGAATGGACGTGTGTGAAGTCCCAGAATGGAGGTGTCTCAACTCAGAATGGAGGTGTGTGAAGTCACAGAATGGAGGTGTGTGTAGTTATAGACTGCAGGTGTGTGAAGTCATAGAATGGAGATGTGTGAAATCAGAATGGAGGTGTGTGAAGTCACAGAATTGAGGTGCGTGAACACAGAATGGAGGTTTGTGAAGTCACCGAATGGAGGTGTATGAAGTCATAGAATGGAGGTGTGTGAAGTCATAGAATGGATGTTTGTGAAGAATGAAGGTGTGTGAAGTCATAGAATGGAGGTGTGTGAAGTCAAAGAATGGAGGTGTGTGTAGTTATAGAATGGAGGTGTGTGAAGTAATAGAATGGAAGTGTGTGAAGTCATAGAATGGAGGTGATTGAAGTCAGAGAATGGAGGTGTGTGAAATCATAATGGAGGTGTGAAGTCGCAGAATGTAGGTGGGTGAAGTCATAGAAAGAAGGTGTGGGAAGTCATAGAATGGAGGTCTGTGAAGTCATAGAATGGAGGTGTGTGAAGTCAGAATGGAGCTGTGTGAAGTCATAGAATGGAGATGTGTGAACTCATAGAATGCAGGTGTGTGATGTCACAATGGAAGTGTGTGAAGTCATAGAATGGAGGTGTGTGAAGTCACAGAATGGAGGTGTGTGAAGTCATAAAATGGAGGTGTGTTAAGTCAGAATGGAGGTGTCTAAAGTCACAGAATGGAGGTGTGAGAACTAAAAATGGAGGTGTGTGAAGTCATAGATTGAGGTGTGTGAAGTCAGAATGGAGGTGTGTGAAGTCACAGAGGGAGGTGTGTGAAGTCACAGAATGGAGTTCTGTGAAGTCACAGTGGAGGTGTGTGAAGTCATAGAATGGAGGTGTGTGAAGTCAAAGAATGGAGGTGTGTGAAGTCATAGAATGGAGGTGTGTGAAGTCACAGCATGGAGGTGTGTGAAGTCAGAATGAAGATGTGTGAAGTCATAGAATGGAGGTGTGTGAAGTCAGAATGCAGGTGTGCGAAGTCATATAATGGAGGTGTGTGAAGTCATAGATTGGAAGAGTGTGAAGTCATAGATTGGAGGTGTGTGAAATCACAGAGGGAGGTGTGTGAAGTCACAGAATGGAGTTCTGTGAAGTCACAGTGGAGGTGTGTGAAGTCATAGAATGGAGGTGTGTGAAGTCAAAGAATGGAGGTGTGTGAAGTCATAGAATGGAGGTGTGTGAAGTCACAGCATGGAGGTGTGTGAAGTCAGAATGAAGATGTGTGAAGTCATAGAATGGAGGTGTGTGAAGTCACAATGACGGTGTGTGAACTCATAGAATGGAGGTGGGTGAAGTCACAATGCAGGTGTGGGAAGTCATAGAATGGAGCTGTGTGAACTCAGAACGGAGGTGTGTGAAGTCACAGAATAGAGGTGTGTGAAGTCATACAATGGAGGTGTGTGAAGTCACAGAATGGAGGTGTGTGAATTCATAGAATGGAGGTGTGTGAAGTCATAGAATGGAGGTGTGTGAAGTCATAGAATGGATGTTTCTGAAGAATGAAGCTGTGAAGTCATAGAATGGAGGTGTGTGAAGTCAAAATGAAGGTGTGTGAACTCATAGAATGGAGGTGTGTGAACTCATAGAATGGAGGTGTGTGAAGTCATGGAATGGAGGTCTGTGAACTCAGAATGGAGGTGTGTGAAGTCATAGATGGAGGTCTGTGAAGTCATAGTATGGAAGTGTGTGAAATCATAGAATGGATTTTTGTTGAGTCACAGAATGGAGCTGTGTGAAGCCAGAATGGAGGAGTGTGAACTCATAGAATGGAGGTGTGTGAAGTCACAATGGAGGTGTGTGAAATCATAGAATGTAGGTGTGTGAAGTCACAAAATGGAGGTGTGTGAAGTCATAGAATGGAGGTGTGTGAAGTCATAGAATGGATGTTTTTGAAGTAAGAATGAAGGTGTGTGAAGTCATAGAATGGAGGTGTGTGACGTCACAGAATGGAGTTGTGTGAAGTCATAGAATGGAGCGTTGTGAAGTCATAATGGAGGTGTGTAAAGTCACAGGATGGAGGTGTGTCAATTCAGAATGGAGGTGTGTGAACTCACAGAATGGAGGTGTGTGAAGTCAGAATGGAGGTGTGAAATCGCAGAATGGAGGTGGGTGAAGTCATAGAAAGGAGGTGTGGGAAGTCATAGAATGGAGGAGTGTGAAGTCGTAGAGGGGAGGTGAGTGAAGTCAAAGATACGAGGTATGTGAAGTCATAGAATGGAGGTGTGTGAATTAAGAATGGAGGTGTGTGAAGTCATAGAATGGAGATATGTGAACTCATAGAATGGAGGTGTGCGACGTCACAATGGAAGTGTGTGAAGTCATAGAATGGAGGTGTGTGAAGTCACAGAATGGAGGTGTGTGAAGTCATAAAATGGAGGTGAGTGAAGTCCGAGTGGAGTTCTGTGAAGTCACAGAATGGAGGTGTGGGAACTCAGAATGGAGGTGTGTGAAGTCATAGAAGGAGGTGTGTGAAGTCATACATGTAGGTGTGTGAAGTCATAGTATGGAGGTGTGTGAAATCATAGAATGGAGTTCTTTTAAGTCACAGAATGGAGCTGTGTGAAATCAGAATGGAGGTGTGTGAAGTCATAGAATAGAGGTGTGTGAAGTCAAAATGGAGGTGTGTGAAGTCATAGAATGGATGTGTGTGAAGTCACAGAATTGAGGTGTGTGAAGTCATAGAATGGAGGTGTGTGAATTCATAGAATGGACGTGTGTGAAATCACAGAATGGAGGTGTGTGACGTCACAGAATGGAGGTGTGTGAAGTCATAGAATGGAAGTGTGTGAAGTCATAGAATGGAGGTGTGTGTAGTCAGAATGGACGTGTGTGAAGTCACAGAATTGAGGTGTGTGAAGTCACAGAATGAAGGTTTGTGAAGACATACAATGGAGGTGTATGAAGTCATAGAATGGATGTTTCTAAAGTAAGACTGAATGTGTGTGAAATCATAGAATGGAGGTGTGTGAAGTCAAAATTAAGGTGTGTGAACTCATAGAATGGAGGTGTGTGAACTCATAGATTGGAGGTTTGAAGTCATGGAATGGAGGTGTGTGAAGTCAAAAAATAGAGGTGTGTGAAGTCACAGAATGGAAGTGTGTGAAGTCACAGATTGGAAGTGTGTGAAGTCAAAACGGAGGTGTGTGAAGTCAAAAAGGTGGTGTGTGAAGTCACAAATGGAGGTGTGTGAAGTCACAGAATGGAGGTATGTGAACTCAGAATGGAGATGTGTGAAATCATAGATGGAGGTGTGGGAAGTCATAGTATGGAGGTGTGTGAAATCATAGAAAGAAGTTTTGTGAACTCACAGAATGGAGCTGTGTGAAGTCATAATGGAGGTGTGTGAAGTCATAGAATGGAAGTGTGTGAAGTCAAAATGGAGGTGTGTGAACTCATAGAATGGAGGTGTGTGAAGTCACAATGGAGGTGTGTGAAATCATAGAATGGAGGTGTGTGAAGTCACAAAATGGAGGTGTGTGAAATCATAGAACGTATGTGTGTGAAGTCATAGAATGGATGTTTGTGAAGTAAGAATGAAGGTGTATGAAGTCAAAGAATTGAGGTGTGTGACGTCACAGAATGGAGTTGTGTAAAGTCATAGAATGGAGCTGTGTGAAGTCACAGAATGGAGGTGTGTGAAGTCACAGAATGGAGGTGTGTGAAGTCATAGAATGGAGGTGTGTGAAGTCATAGAATGGAGGTGTGGGAAGTATAGAATGGAGGAGTGTGAAGTCGTAGAGTGGAGGTGAGTGAAGTCGAAGATACGAGGTCTGTGAAGTCATAGAATGGAGGTGTGTGAATTAAGAATGGAGGTGTGTGAAGTCATAGAATGGAGATATGTGAACTCATAGAATGGAGGTGTGCGACGTCACAATGGAAGTGTGTGAAGTCATAGAATGGAGGTGTGTGAAGTCACAGAATGGAGGTGTGTGAAGTCATAAAATGGAGGTGAGTGAAGTCCGAATAGAGTTCTGTGAAGTCACAGAATGGAGGTGTGTGAACTCAGAATGGAGGTGTGTGAAGTCTTAGAAGGAGGTGTGTGAAGTCATACATGTAGGTGTGTGAAGTCATAGTATGGAGGTGTGTGAAATCATAGAATGGAGTTTTTTTAAGTCACAGAATGGAGCTGTGTGAAATCAGAATTGAGGTGTGTGAAGTCATAGAATAGAGGTGTGTGAAGTCAAAATGGAGGTGTGTGAAGTCATAGAATGAATGTGTGTGAAGTCACAGAATTGAGGTGTGTCAAGTCATAGAATGGAGGTGTGTGAATTCATAAAATGGACGTGTGTGAAATCACAGAATGGAGGTGTGTGAAGTCACAGAATGGAGGTGTTTGAACTCACAATAGAGGTGTGTGACGTCACAGAATGGAGGTGTGTGAAGTCATAGAATGGAAGTGTGTGAAGTCATAGAATGGAGGTGTGTGAAGTCAGAATGGACGTGTGTGAAGTCACAGAATTGAGGTGTGTGAAGTCACAGAATGAAGGTTTGTGAAGACATACAATGGAGGTGTATGAAGTCATAGAATGGATGTTTCTAAAGTAAGACTGAATGTGTGTGAAGTCATAGAATGGAGGTGTGTGAAGTCAAAATTAAGGTGTGTGAACTCATAGAATGGAGGTGTGTGAACTCATAGATTGGAGGTTTGAAGTCATGGAATGGAGGTGTGTGAAGTCAAAAAATAGAGGTGTGTGAAGTCACAGAATGGAAGTGTGTGAAGTCACAGATTGGAAGTGTGTGAAGTAAAAACGGAGGTGTGTGAAGTCAAAAAGGTGGTGTGTGAAGTCACAAATGGAGGTGTGTGAAGTCACAGAATGGAGGTATGTGAACTCAGAATGGAGGTGTGTGAAATCATAGATGGGAAGTCATAGTATGGAGGTGTGTGAAATCATAGAAAGAAGTTTTGTGAACTCACAGAATGGAGCTGTGTGAAGTCAGAATGGAGGTGTGGGAAGTCATAGAATGGAGGTGTGTGAAGTCAGAATGGAGGTGTGTGAACTCATAGAATGGAGGTGTGTGAAGTCACAATGGAGGTGTGTGAAATCATAGAATGGAGGTGTGTGAAGTCACAAAATGGAGGTGTGTGAAATCATAGAACGTATGTGTGTGAAGTCATAGAATGGATGTTTGTGAAGTAAGAATGAAGGTGTATGAAGTCAAAGAATTGAGGTGTGTGACGTCACAGAATGGAGTTGTGTGAAGTCATAGAATGTAGCTGTGTGAAGTCACAGAATGGAGGTGTGTGAAGTCACAGAACGGAGGTTTGTGAAGTCATAGAATGGAGGTGTGTGAAGTCATAGAATGGAGGTGTGTGAAGTCAGATTGGAGGTGTGTGAACTCACAGAATTGAGGTGTGTGAACACAGAATGGAGGTTTGTGAAGACACATAATGGAGGTGTGTGAAGTCGTAGAATGGAGGTGTGTGAAGTCATAGAATGGATGTTTGTGAAGTAAGAATGAAGGTGTGTGAAGTCATAGAATAGTGGTGTGTGAAGTCAAAGAATGGAGGTGTGTGAAGTCATAGAATGGAGGTGTGTGAAGTCACAGAATGGAGGTGTGTGAAGACAGAATGGAGGTGTGAAATCGCTGAATGGAGTTGGGAAAGTCATAGAAAGGAGGTGTGGGAAGTCATAGAATGGAGGAGTGTGAAGTCATAGAGTGGAGGTGAGTGAAGTCACAGATTCGAGGTCTGTGAAGTCATAGAATGGAGGTGTGTGAAGTCAGAATGGAGGTGTGTGAAGTCATAGAATGGAGATGTGTTAACTCATAGAATGGAGGTGTGTGACGTCACAATGGAGGTGTGTGAAGTCATAGAATGGAGGTGTGTGAAGTCACAGAATGGAGGTGTGTGAAGTCATACAATGGAGGTGTGTGAAGTAAGAATGGAGGTGTGTGAAGTCATAGATGGACGTGTGTGAAGTCATAGTATGGAGGTGTGTGAAATCATAGAATGGAGGTTTGTGAAGTCTCAGAATGAAGCTGTGTGAAGTCAGAATGGCAGTGAGTGAAGGCATAGAATGGAGGTGTGTGAAGTCAAAATGGAAGTGTGTGAAATCATAGAATCATGGTGTGTGAGGTCACAATGGAGGTGTGTGAAGTCATAGAATGGATGTGTGTGAAGTCATACAATGAAGGTGTGTGAGGTCACAGAATGAAGGTTTGTGAATTCACAGAATGGAGGGGTGTGAACTCAGAATGGAGGTAGGTGAAGTCAAAGAATGGAGGTGTGTCAAGTCATAGAATGTAGGTGTGTGAAGTCACAGAATGGATGTGTGTGAATTCATAGAATGGAGGTGTGTGAAGTCATAGAATGGAGGTGTGTGAAGTCATAGAATGGAGGTGTGTGAAGTCACAGAATGGAGGTGTGTGAAGTCACAGAATGGAGGTGTGTGAACTCACAATGGAGGTGAGTGAAGTCACAGAATGGAGGTGTGTGAAGTCATAGAATTGAAGTGTGTGAAGTCATAGAATGGAGGTGTGTGAAGTCAGAATGGAGGTGTGTGAAGTCATAGAATGGAGATGTGTTAACTCATAGAATGGAGGTGTGTGACGTCACAATGGAGGTGTGTGAAGTCATAGAATGGAGGTGTGTGAAGTCACAGAATGGAGGTGTGTGAAGTCATACAATGGAGGTGTGTGAAGTAAGAATGGAGGTGTGTGAAGTCATAGATGGACGTGTGTGAAGTCATAGTATGGAGGTGTGTGAAATCATAGAATGGAGGTTTGTGAAGTCTCAGAATGAAGCTGTGTGAAGTCAGAATGGCAGTGAGTGAAGGCATAGAATGGAGGTGTGTGAAGTCAAAATGGAAGTGTGTGAAATCATAGAATCATGGTGTGTGAGGTCACAATGGAGGTGTGTGAAGTCATAGAATGGATGTGTGTGAAGTCATACAATGAAGGTGTGTGAAGTCACAGAATGAAGGTTTGTGAAGTCACAGAATGGAGGGGTGTGAACTCAGAATGGAGGTAGGTGAAGTCAAAGAATGGAGGTGTGTGAAGTCATAGAATGTAGGTGTGTGAAGTCACAGAATGGATGTGTGTGAATTCATAGAATGGAGGTGTGTGAAGTCATAGAATGGAGGTGTGTGAAGTCATAGAATGGAGGTGTGTGAAGTCACAGAATGGAGGTGTGTGAAGTCACAGAATGGAGGTGTGTGAACTCACAATGGAGGTGTGTGAAGTCACAGAATGGAGGTGTGTGAAGTCATAGAATTGAAGTGTGTGAAGTCATAGAATGGAGGTGTGTGAAGTCAGAATGGAGGTGTGTGAAGTCATAGAATGGAGATGTGTTAACTCATAGAATGGAGGTGTGTGACGTCACAATGGAAGTGTGTGAAGTCATAGAAAAGAGGTGTGTGAAATCACAGAATGGAGGTGTGTGAAGTCATACAATGGAGGTGTGTGAAGTAAGAATGGAGGTGTGTGAAGTCATAGATGGACGTGTGTGAAGTCATAGTATGGAGGTGTGTGAAATCATAGAATGGAGGTTTGTGAAGTCTCAGAATGAAGCTGTGTGAAGTCAGAATGTCAGTGAGTGAAGGCATAGAATGGAGGTGTGTGAAGTCAAAATGGAAGTGTGTGAAATCATAGAATCGTGGTGTGTGAGGTCACAATGGAGGTGTGTGAAGTCATAGAAAGGAGGTGAGTGAAATCACAGAATGGAGGTGGTTGGAGTCATAGAATGGATGTGTGTGAAGTCATAGAATGAAGGTGTGTGAAGTCACAGAATGAAGGTTTGTGAAGTCACAGAATGGAGGGGTGTGAACTCAGAATGGAGGTAGGTGAAGTCAAAGAATGGAGGTGTGTGAAGTCATAGAATGTAGATGTGTGAAGTCACAGAATGGATGTGTGTGAATTCATAGAATGGAGGTGTGTGAAGTCATAGAATGGAGGTCTGTGAAGTCATAGAATGGAGGTGTGTGAAGTCACAGAATGGAGGTGTGTGAAGTCACAGAATGGAGGTGTGTGAACTCACAATGGAGGTGTGTGAACTCACAGAATGGAGGTGTGTGAAGTCATAGAATTGAAGTGTGTGAAGTCATAGAATGGAGGTGTGTGAAGTCAAAATGGTGGTGTGTGAAGTCACAGAATGGAGGTGTGTGAACTCAGAATGGAGGTGTGTGAAGTCACAGAAGGGAGGTTTATGAAGTCATATAATGGAGGTGTGTGAAGTCATAGAATGGATGTTTGTGAAGTAAGATTGAAGGTGTGTGAAGTCATAGAATGGAGGTGTGTGAACTCAAAATGAAGGTGTGTGAACTCATAGAATGGAGGTGCGTGAACTCATAGAATGGAGGTGTGTGAAGTCATGGAATGGATGTGTGTGAAGTCAGAATGGAGGTGTGAAAGGTCACAGAATGGAGGTGTGTGAATTTAGAATGGAGGTGAGTGAAGTCATAGAATGGAGGTGTGTGGAGTCAGAATGGAGGTGTGAGAAGTCACAGAATGGAGGTGTGTGAATTCAGAATGGAGGTGAGTGAAGTCATAGAATGGAGGTGTGTGAAGTCATAGAATGGAGGTGTGTGAAGTCATACAATGGAGGTGTCTGAAATCATAGAATGGAGGTGTTTGAAGTCACAGAATGGAGGTGTGTGAAGTCAGAATGGAGGTGTGTGAAGTCATAGAATTGAGGTGTTTGAAATCAGAATGGAGGTGTGTGAACTCATAGAACGGAGGTGTGTGAAATCACAATGGAGGTGTGTGAAGTCATAGAATGGAGGTGTGTGAAGCAACAGAATGCAGGTGTGTGAAGTCATAGAATGGAGGTGTGTGAAGTCATAGAATGGAGGTGTGTGAAGTCAGAATGGAGGTTTGTGAAGTCACACAATTGAGGTGTGTGAACACAGAATAGAGGTTTGTGAAGTCACATAATGGATGTGTGTGAAGTCATAGAATGGATGTGTGTGAAGTCATAGAATGGATGTTTGTGAAGAAAGAATGAAGGTGTGTGAAGTCATAGAATAGAGGTGTGTGAAGGCAAAGAATGGAGGTGTGTGAAGTCATAGAATGGATGTGTGAAGTCATAGAATGGAGGTGTGTGAAGTCATAGAATGGAGGTGTGTGAAGTCACAGAATGGAGGTGTGTGAAGTCAGAATGGAGGTGTGAAGTCGCTGAATGGAGGTGGGTGAAGTCATACAAAGGAGGTGTGGGAAGTCATAGAATGGAGAAGTGTGAAGTCATAGGGTTGAGATGAGTGAAGTCACAGATTCGAGGTCTGTGAAGTCATAGAATGGAGGTGTGTGAAGACAGAATGGAGGTGTGTGTAATCATAGAATGGAGATGTGTGAACTCATAAAATGGAGGTGTGTGACATCACAATGGAAGTGTGTGAAGAAATAGAATGGAGGTGTGTGAAGTCACAGAATGGAGGTGTGTGAAGTCATAGAATGAAGGTGTGTGAAGTCACAGAATGGAGCTATGTGAAATCAGAATGGCGGTGTGTGAAGCAATAGAATGGAGGTTTGTGAGGTCAGAATGGAGGTATGTGAAATCATAGTATCATGGTGTGTGCAGTCACAATGGAGGTGTGTGAAGTCATGGAATGGAGGTGCGTGAAGTCACAGAATGGAGGTGTGTGAAGTCATAGAATGGAGGTGTGTGAAGTCATAGAATGGAGGTGTGTGAAGTCACAGATTGGAGGTGTGTGAAGTCACAGAATGGAGGTGTGTGAACTCACAATGGAGGTGCGTGAAGTCACAGAATGGAGGTGAGTGAAGTCACAGAATGGAGGTGTGAGAATTCAAAGAAATGAAGTGTGTGAAGTCATAGAATGGAGGTGTGTGAAGTCAAAATGGAGGTGTGTGAAGTCACAGAATGGAGATGTGTGAACTCAGAATGGAGGTGTGTGAAGTCACCGAATGGAGGTTTGTGAAGTCATATAATGGAGGTGTGTGAAGTCATAGAATGGATGTTTCTGAAGTAAGAATTAAGGAGTGTGAAGTCATAGAATGGAGTTGTGTAAAGTCAAAATGAAGGTGTGTGAACTCATAGAATGGAGGTGTGTGAATTCACAGAATGAAGGTGTGTGAAGTCATGGAATGGTTATGGGTGAAGACAGAATGGAGGTGTGAGAAGTCACAGAATGGAGGTGTGTGAATTCAGAATGAAGGTGAGTGAAGTCATAGTATGGAGGAGTGTGAAGTCAGAAGGGAGGTGTGAGAAGTCACAGAATGGAGGTGTGTGAATTCAGAATGGATGTGAGTGAAGTCATAGAATAGAGGTGTGTGAAGTCATAGAATGGAGGTGTGTGAAGTCATACAATGGAGGTGTCTGAAATCATAGAATGGAGGTGTTTGAAGTCACAGAATAGAGGTGTGTGAAGTCAGAATTGAGGTGTGTGAAGTCATAGAATTGAGGTGTGTGAAGTCTCAGAATGCAGGTGTGTGAAGTCATAGAATGGAGCTGGGTGAACTCATAGAATGGAGGTGTGTGAAATCATAGAATGGAGGTGTGTGAAGTCAGAATGGAAGTGTGTGAAGTCACAGAATTGAGGTATGTGAAGACACAGAATAGAGGTGTGTGAAGTTAGAATGGAGGTGTGTGAAGTCACAGAATAGAGGTGTGTGAGGTCATAGAATGGAGATGTGTGAAGTCATTGAATTTAGGTGTTTGAAGTCATAGAATGCAGGTGTGTGAAGTCACAGAATGGAGGTGTGTGAAGTCATAGCGTGAAGATGTGTGAAGTCATAGAATTTAGGTGTGTGAACTCATAGAATGGAGGTGTGTGAAGTCACAGAATGGAGGATTGTGACGTCAGAATGGAGGTGTGTGAAGTCATAGAATGGCGGTGTGTGAAGTCATAGAATGGAGGTGTGTGAAGTCAGAATGGAGGTGTGTTAAATCATAGAATGGAGAAGTGTGAACTCATAAAATGGAGGTGTGTGCGTCACAATGGAAGTGTGTGAAGTCATAGAAGGGAGGTGTGTGAAGTCACAGAATGGAGGTGTGTGAACTCAGAATGGAGGTTTGTGAAGTCATAGATGGAGGTGTGTGAAGTCATAGTATGGACGTGTGTGAAATCATAGAATGGAGTTTTGTGCAGTCACAGAATGGAGCTGTGTGAAGTCAGAATGGAGGTGTGTGAAGTCATAGAATGAAGGTGTGTGAAGTCTGAATGGAGGTGTGTGAACTCATAGAATGGAGGTGTGTGAAGTCACAATGGAGGTGTGTGAAATCATATAATGGAGGTGTGTGAAGTCACAAAATGGAGGTGTGTGAAGTCATATAATGGAGGTGTGTGAAGTCATAGAATTGATGTTTTTGAAGTAAGAATGAAGGTGTGTGAAGACATAGAATTGAGGTGTGTGAAGTCATAGAATGGAGGTGTGTGAAGTCACAGAATGGAGGTGTGTGAAGTCACAGAATGGAGGTGTGTGAACTCACAATGGAGGTGTGTGAAGTCACAGAATGGAGGTGTGTGAAGTCACAGAATTGAAGTGTGTGAAGTCATGGAATGGAGGTGTGTGAAGTCAAAATGGGGGTGTGTGAAGTCACAGAATGGAGGTGTGTGAACTCAGAATGGAAGTGTGTGAAGTCACAGAAGGGAGGTTTATGAAGTCATATAATGGAGGTGTGTGAAGTCATAGAATGGATGTTTGTGAAGTAAGAATGAAGGTGTGTGAAGTCATAGAATGGAGGTGTGTGAAGTCAAAATGAATGTGTGTGAACTCATAGAATGGAGGTGCGTGAACTCATAGAATGGAGGTGTGTGAAGTCATGGAATGGATGTGTGTGAAGTCAGAATGGAGTTGTGAGAGGTCACAGAATGGAGGTGTGTGAATTTAGAATGGAGGTGAGTGAAGTCATAGAATGGAGGTGTGTGAAGTCAGAATGGAGGTGTGAGAAGTCACACAATGGAGGTGTGTGAATTCAGAATGGAGGTGAGTGAAGTCATAGAATGGAGGTGTGTGAAGTCATAGAATTTAGGTGTTTGAAGTCATAGAATGGAGGTGTGTGAAGTCACAGAATGGAGGTGTGTGAAGTCATAGAATGGAGTTGTGTGAAGTCATAGAATTTAGGTGTGTGAACTCATAGAATGGAGGTGTGTGAAGTCACAGAATGGAGGATTGTGACGTCAGAATGGAGGTGTGTGAAGTCATAGAATGGCGGTGTGTGAAGTCATAGAATGGAGGTGTGTGAAGTCAGAATGGATGTGTGTGAAATCATAGAATGGAGAAGGGTGAACTCATAAAATGGAGGTGTGTGCGTCACAATGGAAGTGTGTGAAGTCATAGAAGGGAGGTGTGTGAAGTCAAAGAATGGAGGTGTGTGAACTCAGAATGGAGGAGTGTGAAGTCATAGATGGAGGTGTGTGAAGTCATAGTATGGACGTGTGTGAAATCATACAATGGAGGTGTGTGAAGTCACAATGGAGGTGTGTGAAATCATATAATGGAGGTGTGTGAAGTCACAAAATGGAGGTGTGTGAAGTCATAGAATGGAGGTGTGTGAAGTCATAGAATTGATGTTTTTGAAGTAAGAATGAAGGTGTGTGAAGTCATAGAATGGAGGTGTGTGAAGTCATAGAATGGAGGTGTGTGAAGTCACAGAATGGAGGTGTGTGAAGTCACAGAATGGAGGTGTGTGAACTCACAATGGAGTTGTGTGAAGTGATAGAATGGAGGTGTGTGAAGTCATAGAATTGAAGTGTGTTAAGTCATAGAATGGTGGTGTGTGAAGTCAAAATGGAGGTGTGTGAAGTCACAAAATGGAGGTGTGAGAACTCAGAATGGAGGTGTGTGAAGTCACAGAAGGGAGGTTTATGAAGTCATATAATGGAGGTGTGTGAAGTCATAGAATGGATGTTTCTGAAGTAAGAATGAAGGTGTGTGAAGTCATAGAATGGAGGTGTGTGAAGTCAAAATGAAGGTGTGTGAACTCATAGAATGGAGGTGCGTGAACTCATAGAATGGAGGTGTGTGAAGTCATGGAATGCATGTGTGTGAAGTCAGAATGGAGGTGTGAGAGGTCACAGAATGGAGGTGTGTGAATTTAGAATGGAGGTGAGTGAAGTCATAGAATGGAGGTGTGTGGAGTCAGAATGGAGGTGTGAGAAGTCACAGAATGGAGGTGTGTGAATTCAGAATGGAGGTGAGTGAAGTCATAGAATGGAGGTGTGTGAAGTCATAGAATGGAGGTGTGTGAAGTCAGAATGGAGGTGTGTGAAATCATAGAATGGAGATGTGTCAACTCATAAAATGGAGGTGTGTGACGTCACAATGGAAGTGTGTGAAGAAATAGAATGGAGGTGTGTGAAGTCATAGTATGGACGTGTGTGAAATCATAGAATGGAGTTTTGTGAAGTCACAGAATGGAGCTGTGTGAAGTCAGAATGGAGGTGTGTGAAGTCATAGAATGGAGGTGTGTGAAGTCAGAATGGAGGTGTGTGAACTCATAGAATGGAGGTGTGTGTAGTCACAATGGAGGTGTGTGAAATAATATAATGGAGGTGTGTGAAGTCACAAAATGGAGGTGTGTGAAGTCATAGAATGTAGGTGTGTGAAGTCATAGAATTGATGTTTTTGAGGTAAGAATGGAGGTGTGTGAAGACATAGAATGGAGGTGTGTGAACTCATAGAATGGAGGTGTGTGAAGTCACAGAATGGAAGTGTGTGAAGTCACAGAATGGAGGTGTGTGAACTCACAATGGAGGTGTGTGAAGTCACAGAATGGAGGTGTGTGAAGTCACAGAATTGAAGTGTGTGAAGTCATGGAATGGAGGTGTGTGAAGTCAAAATGGGGGTGTGTGAAGTCACAGAATGGAGGTGTGTGAACTCAGAATGGAGGTGTGTGAAGTCACAGAAGGGAGTTTTATGAAGTCATATAATGGAGGTGTGTGAAGTCATAGAATGGATGTTTGTGAAGTAAGAATAAAGGTGTGTGAAGTCATAGAATGGAGGTGTGTGAAGTCAAAATGAAGGTGTGTGAACTCATAGATTGGAGGTGCGTGAACTCATAGAATGGAGGTGTGTGAAGTCATGGAATGGATGTGTGTGAAGTCAGAATGGAGGTGTGAGAGGTCACAGAAAGGAGGTGTGTGAATTTAGAATGGAGGTGAGTGAAGTCATAGAATGGAGGTGTGTGAAGTCAGAATGGAGGTGTGAGAAGTCACAGAATGGAGGTGTGTGAATTCAGAATGGAGGTGAGTGAAGTCATAGAATGGAGGTGTGTGAAGTCATAGAATTTAGGTGTTTGAAGTCATAGAATGGAGGTGTGTGGAGTCACAGAATGGAGGTGTGTGAAGTCATAGAATGGAGTTGTGTGCAGTCATAGAATTTAGGTGTGTGAACTCATAGAATGGAGGTGTGTGAAGTCACAGAATGGAGGATTGTGACGTCAGAATGGAGGTGTGTGAAGTCATAGAATGGCGGTGTGTGAAGTCATAGAATGGAGGTGTGTGAAGTCAGAAGGGAGGTGTGTGAAAACATAGAATGGAGAAGTGTGAACTCATAAAATGGAGGTGTGTGCGTCACAATGGAAGTGTGTGAAGTCATAGAGGGGAGGTGTGTGAAGTCACAGAATGGAGGTGTGTGAAGTCATAGTATGGACGTGTGTGAAATCATACAATGGAGGTGTGTGAAGTCACAATGGAGGTGTGTGAAATCATGTAATGGAGGTGTGTAAAGTCACAAAATTGAGGTGTGTGAAGTCATAGAATGGAGGTGTGTGAAGTCATAGAATTGATGTTTTTGAAGTAAGAATGAAGGTGTGTGAAGTCATAGAATGGAGGTGTGTGAAGTCATAGAATGGAGGTGTGTGAAGTCACAGAATGGAGGTGTGTGAAGTCACAGAATGGAGGTGTGTGAACTCACAATGGAGGTGTGTGAAGTCATAGAATGGAGGTGTGGGAAGTCATAGAATTGAAGTGTGTGAAGTCATAGAATGGTGGTGTGTGAAGTCAAAATGGAGGTGTGTGAAGTCACAGAATGGAGGTGTGTGAACTCAGAATGGAGGTGTGTGAAGTCACAGAAGGGAGGTGTGTGAAGTCACAGAATGGAGGTGTGTGAACTCACAATGGAGGTGTGTGAAGTCATAGAATGGAGGTGTGTGAAGTCATAGAATTGAAGTGTGTGAAGTCATAGAATGGTGGTGTGTGAAGTCAAAATGGAGGTGTGTGAAGTCACAGAATGGAGGTGTGTGAACACAGAATGGAGGTTTGTGAAGTCACAAAATGAATGTGTGTGAATTCATAGAATGGATGTGTGTGAAGTCATAGAATGGATGTTTGTGAAGAAAGAATGAAGGTGTGTGAAGTCATAGAATAGAGGTGTGTGAAGGCAAAGAATGGAGGTGTGTGAAGTCATAGAATGGATGTGTGTGAAGTCATAGAATGGAGGTGTGTGAAGTCATAGAATGGAGGTGTGGGAAGTTATACAATGGAGAAGTGTGAAGTCATAGGGTTGAGATGAGTGAAGTCACAGATTCGAGGTCTGTGAAGTCATAAAATGGAGGTGTGTGAAGTCAGAATGGAGGTGTGTGAAATCATAGATTGGAGATGTGTGAACTCATAAAATGGAGGTGTGTGACGTCACAATGGAAGTGTGTGAAGAAATAGAATGGAGGTGTGTGAAGTCATAGTATGGACGTGTGTGAAATCATAGAATGGAGTTTTGTGAAGTCACAGAATGGAGCTGTGTGAAGTCAGAATGGAGGTGTGTGAAGTCATAGAATGGAGGTGTGTGAAGTCAGAATGGAGGTGTGTGAACTCATAGAATGGAGGTGTGTGAAGTCACAATGGATGTGTGTGAAATCATATAATGGAGGTGTGTGAAGTCACAAAATGGAGGTGTGTGAAGTCATAGAATGAAGGTGTGTGAAGCCATAGAATTGATGTTTTTGAAGTAAGAATGAAGGTGTGTGAAGTCACAGAATGGAGGTGTGTGAAGTCATAGAATGGAGGTGTGTGAAGTCACAGAATGGAGGTGTGTGAAGTCACAGAATGGAGGTGTGTGAACTCACAATGGAGGTGTGTGAAGTCACAGAATGGAGGTGTGTGAAGTCATAGAATTGAAGTGTGTGAAGTCATAGAATGGAGGTGTGGGAAATCAAAATGGAGGTGTGTGAAGTCACAGAATGGAGGTGTGTGAACTCAGAATGGAGGTGTGTGAAGTCACAGAAGGGAGGTTTATGAAGTCATATAATGGAGGTGTGTGAAGTCATAGAATGGATGTTTGTGAAGTAAGAATGAAGGTGTGTGAAGTCATAGAATGGAGGTGTGTGAAGTCAAAATGAAGGTGTGTGAACTCATAGAATGGAGGTGCGTGAACTCATAGAATGGAGGTGTGTGAAGTCATGGAATGGATGTGTGTGAAGTCAGAAAGGAGGTGTGAGAGGTCACAGGATGGAGGTGTGTGAATTTAGAATGGAAGTGAGTGAAGTCATAGAATGGAGGTGTGTGGAGTCAGAATGGAGGTGTGAGAAATCACAGAATGGAGGTGTGTGAATTCAGAATTGAGGTGAGTGAAGTCATAGAATGGAGGTGTGTGAAGTCATAGAATGGAGGTGTGTGAAGTCGTACAATGGAGGTGTCTGAAATCATAGAATGGAGGTGGTTGAAGTCACAGAATGGAGGTGTGTGAAGTCAGAATGGAGGTGTGTGAAGTCATAGAATTGAGGTGTTTAAAATCAGAATGGAGGTGTGTGAACTCATAGAACGGAGGTGTGTGAAATCACAATGGAGGTGTGTGAAGTCATAGAATGGATGTGTGTGAAGTCACAGAATGCAGGTGTGTGAAGTCATAGAATGGAGGTGTGTGAAGTCATAGAATGGAGGTGTGTGAAGTCAGAATGGAGGTGTGTGAAGTCACAGAATTGAGGTGTGTGAACACAGAATGGAGGTTTGTGAAGTCACATAATGAATGTGTGTGAAGTCATAGAATGGATGTGTGTGATGTCATAGAATGGATGTTTGTGAAGAAAGAATGAAGGTGTGTGAAGTCATAGAATAGAGGTGTGTGAAGGCAAAGAATGGAGGTGTGTGAAGTCATAGAATGGATATGTGTGAAGTCATAGAATGGATGTGTGTGAAGTCATAGAATGGAGGTGTGTGAAGTCACAGAATGGAGGTGTGTGAAGTCAGAATGGAGGTGTGAAGTCGCTGAATGGAGGTGGGTGAAGTCATAGAAAGGAGGTGTGGGATGTTATAGAATGGAGAAGTGTGAAGTCATAGGGTTGAGATGAGTGAAGTCACAGATTCGAGGTCTGTGAAGTCATAGAATGGAGGTGTGTGAAGTCAGAATGGAGGTGTGTGAAATCATAGAATGGAGATGTGTGAACTCATAAAATCGAGGTGTGTGATGTCACAATGGAAGTGTGTGAAGAAATAGAATGGAGGTGTGTGAAGTCATAGTATGGACGTGTGTGAAATCATAGAATGGAGTTTTGTGAAGTCACAGAATGGAGCTGTGTGAAGTCAGAATGGAGGTGTGTGAAGTCATAGAATGGAGGTGTGTGAAGTCAGAATGGAGGTGTGTGAACTCATAGAATGTAGGTGTGTGAAGTCACAGAATGGAGGTGTGTGAACTCACAATGGAGGTGTGTGAAGTCACAGAATGGAGGTGTTTGAAGTCATAGAATTGAAGTGTGTGAAGTCATAGAATGGAGGTGTGTGAAGTCAAAATGGAGGTGTGTGAAGTCACAGAATGGAGGTGTGTGAATTCAGAATGGAGGTGTGTGAAGTCACAGAAGGGAGGTTTATGAAGTCATATAATGGAGGTGTGTGAAGTCATAGAATGGATGTTTGTGAAGTAAGAATGAAGGTGTGTGAAGTCATAGAATGGAGGTGTGTGAAGTCAAAATGAAGGTGTGTGATCTCATAGAATGGAGGTGCGTGAACTCATAGAATGGAGGTGTGTGAAGTCATGGAATGGATGTGTGTGAAGTCAGAATGGAGTTGTGAGAGGTCACAGAATGGAGGTGTGTGAATTTAGAATGGAGGTGAGTGAAGTCATAGAATGGAGGTGTGTGAAGTCAGAATGGAGGTGTGAGAAGTCACACAATGGAGGTGTGTGAATTCAGAATGGAGGTGAGTGAAGTCATAGAATGGAGGTGTGTGAAGTCATAGAATTTAGGTGTTTGAAGTCATAGAATGGAGGTGTGTGAAGTCACAGAATGGAGGTGTGTGAAGTCATAGAATGGAGTTGTGTGAAGTCATAGAATTTAGGTGTGTGAACTCATAGAATGGAGGTGTGTGAAGTCACAGAATGGAGGATTGTGACGTCAGAATGGAGGTGTGTGAAGTCATAGAATGGCGGTGTGTGAAGTCATAGAATGGAGGTGTGTGAAGTCAGAATGGATGTGTGTGAAATCATAGAATGGAGAAGTGTGAACTCATAAAATGGAGGTTTGTGCGTCACAATGGAAGTGTGTGAAGTCATAGAAGGGAGGTGTGGGAAGTCACAGAATGGAGCTGTGTGAACTCAGAATGGAGGTGTGTGAAGTCATAGATGGAGGTGTGTGAAGTCATAGTATGGACGTGTGTGAAATCATACAATGGAGGTGTGTGAAGTCACAATGGAGGTGTGTGAAATCATATAATGGAGGTGTGTGAAGTCACAAAATGGAGGTGTGTGAAGTCATAGAATGGAGGTGTGTGAAGTCATAGAATTGATGTTTTTGAAGTAAGAATGAAGGTGTGTGAAGTCATAGAATGGAGGTGTGTGAAGTCATAGAATGGAGGTGTGTGAAGTCACAGAATGGAGGTGTGTGAAGTCACAGAATGGAGGTGTGTGAACTCACAATGGAGTTGTGTGAAGTCATAGAATGGAGGTGTGTGAAGTCATAGAAATGAAGTGTGTTAAGTCATAGAATGGTGGTGTGTGAAGTCAAAATGGAGGTGTGTGAAGTCACAAAATGGAGGTGTGAGAACTCAGAATGGAGGTGTGTGAAGTCACAGAAGGGAGGTTTATGAAGTCATATAATGGAGGTGTGTGAAGTCATAGAATGGATGTTTCTGAAGTAAGAATGAAGATGTGTGAAGTCATAGAATGGAGGTGTGTGAAGTCAAAATGAAGGTGTGTGAACTCAAAGAATGGAGGTGCGTGAACTCATAGAATGGAGGTGTGTGAAGTCATGGAATGGATGTGTGTGAAGTCAGAATGGAGGTGTGAGAGGTCACAGAATGGAGGTGTGTGAATTTAGAATGGAGGTGAGTGAAGTCATAGAATGGAGGTGTGTGGAGTCAGAATGGAGGTGTGAGAAGTCACAGAATGGAGGTGTGTGAATTCAGAATGGAGGTGAGTGAAGTCATAGAATGGAGGTGTGTGAAGTCATAGAATGGAGGTGTGTGAAGTCAGAATGGAGGTGTGTGAAGTCATAGAATTGAGGTGTTTGAAATCAGAATGGAGGTGTGTGAACTCATAGAACGGAGGTGTGTGAAATCACAATGGAGGTGTGTGAAGTCATAGAATGGAGGTGTGTGAAGTCACAGAATGCAGGTGTGTGAAGTCATGGAATGGAGGTGTGTGAAGTCATAGAATGGAGGTGTGTGAAGTCAGAATGGAGGTGTGTGAAGTCACAGAATTGAGGTGTGTGAACACAAAATGGAGGTTTGTGAAGTCACATAATGAATGTGTGTGAAGTCATAGAATGGATGTGTGTGAAGTCAGAGAATGGATGTTTGTGAAGAAAGAATGAAGGTGTGTGAAGTCATAGAATAGAGGTGTGTGAAGGCAAAGAATGGAGGTGTGTGAAGTCATAGAATGGATGTGTGTGAAGTCATAGAATGGAGGTGTGTGAAGTCATAGAATGGAGGTGTGTGAAGTCACAGAATGGAGGTGTGTGAAGTAAGAATGGAGGTGTAAAGTCGCTGAATGGAGGTGGGTGAAGTCATAGAAAGGAGGTGTGGGAAGTTATACAATGGAGAAGTGTGAAGTCATAGGGTTGAGATGAGTGAAGTCACAGATTCGAGGTCTGTGAAATCATAGAATGGAGGTGTGTGAAGTCAGAATGGAGGTGTGTGAAATCATAGAATGGAGATGTGTGAACTCATAAAATGGAGGTGTGTGACGTCACAATGGAAGTGTGTGAAGAAATAGAATGGAGGTGTGTGAAGTCATAGTATGGACGTGTGTGAAATCATAGAATGGAGTTTTGTGAAGTCACAGAATGGAGCTGTGTGAAGTCAGAATGGAGGTGTGTGAAGTCATAGAATGGAGGTGTGTGAAGTCAGAATGGAGGTGTGTGAACTCATAGAATGGAGGTGTGTGAAGTCACAATGGAGGTGTGTGAAATAATATAATGGAGGTGTGTGAAGTCACAAAATGGAGGTGTGTGAAGTCATAGAATGTACGTGTGTGAAGTCATAGAATTGATGTTTTTGAGGTAAGAATGAAGGTGTGTGAAGACATAGAATGGAGGTGTGTGAACTCATAGAATGGAGGTGTGTGAAGTCACAGAATGGAAGTGTGTGAAGTCACAGAATGGAGGTGTGTGAAGTCACAGAATTGAAGTGTGTGAAGTCATGGAATGGAGGTGTGTGAAGTCAAAATGGGGGTGTGTGAAGTCACAGAATGGAGGTGTGTGAACTCAGAATGGAGGTGTGTGAAGTCACAGAAGGGAGTTTTATGAAGTCATATAATGGAGGTGTGTGAAGTCATAGAATGGATGTTTGTGAAGTAAGAATGAAGGTGTGTGAAGTCATAGAATGGAGGTGTGTGAAGTCAAAATGAAGGTGTGTGAACTCATAGATTGGAGGTGCGTGAACTCATAGAATGGAGGTGTGTGAAGTCATGGAATGGATGTGTGTGAAGTCAGAATGGAGGTGTGAGAGGTCACAGAAAGGAGGTGTGTGAATTTAGAATGGAGGTGAGTGAAGTCATAGAATGGAGGTGTGTGAAGTCAGAATGGAGGTGTGAGAAGTCACAGAATGGAGGTGTGTGAATTCAGAATGGAGGTGAGTGAAGTCATAGAATGGAGGTGTGTGAAGTCATAGAATTTAGGTGTTTGAAGTCATAGAATGGAGGTGTGTGAAGTCACAGAATGGAGGTGTGTGAAGTCATAGAATGGAGTTGTGTGAAGTCATAGAATTTAGGTGTGTGAACTCATAGAATGGAGGTGTGTGAAGTCACAGAATGGAGGATTGTGACGTCAGAATGGAGGTGTGTGAAGTCATAGAATGGCGGTGTGTGAAGTCATAGAATGGAGGTGTGTGAAGTCAGAAGGGAGGTGTGTGAAATCATAGAATGGAGAAGTGTGAACTCATAAAATGGAGGTGTGTGCGTCACAATGGAGGTGTGTGAAGTCATACAGTGGAGGTGTGTGAAGTCACAGAATGGAGGTGTGTGAACTCAGAATTGAGGTGTGTGAAGTCATAGATGGAGGTGTGTGAAGTCATAGTATGGACGTGTGTGAAATCATACAATGGAGGTGTGTGAAGTCACAATGGAGGTGTGTGAAATCATGTAATGGAGGTGTGTAAAGTCACAAAATTGAGGTGTGTGAAGTCATAGAATGGAGGTGTGTGAAGTCATAGAATTGATGTTTTTGAAGTAAGAATGAAGGTGTGTGAAGTCATAGAATGGAGGTGTGTGAAGTCATAGAATGGTGGTGTGTGAAGTCAAAATGGAGGTGTGTGAAGTCACAGAATGGAGGTGTGTGAACTCAGAATGGAGGTGTGTGAAGTCACAGAAGGGAGGTGTGTGAAGTCACAGAATGGAGGTGTGTGAACTCACAATGGAGGTGTGTGAAGTCATAGAATGGAGGTGTGTGAAGTCATAGAATTGAAGTGTGTGAAGTCATAGAATGGTGGTGTGTGAAGTCAAAATGGAGGTGTGTGAAGTCACAGAATGGAGGTGTGTGAACACAGAATGGAGGTTTGTGAAGTCACATAATGAATGTGTGTGAATTCATAGAATGGATGTGTGTGAAGTCATAGAATGGATGTTTGTGAAGAAAGAATGAAGGTGTGTGAAGTCATAGAATAGAGGTGTGTGAAGGCAAAGAATGGAGGTGTGTGAAGTCATAGAATGGATGTGTGTGAAGTCATAGAATGGAGGTGTGTGAAGTCATAGAATGGAGGTGTGTGAAGTCACAGAATGGAGGTGTGTGAAGTAAGAATGGAGGTGTAAAGTCGCTGAATGGAGGTGGGTGAAGTCATAGAAAGGAGGTGTGGGAAGTTATACAATGGAGAAGTGTGAAGTCATAGGGATGAGATGAGTGAAGTCACAGATTCGAGGTCTGTGAAGTCATAGAATGGAGATGTGTGAACTCATAAAATGGAGGTGTGTGACGTCACAATGGAAGTGTGTGAAGAAATAGAATGGAGGTGTGTGAAGTCATATTACGGACGTGTGTGAAATCATAGAATGGAGTTTTGTGAAGTCACAGAATGGAGCTGTGTGAAGTCAGAATGGAGGTGTGTGAAGTCATAGAATGGAGGTGTGTGAAGTCAGAATGGAGGTGTGTGAACTCATAGAATGGAGGTGTGTGAAGTCACAATGGAGGTGTGTGAAATCATATAATGGAGGTGTGTGAAGTCACAAAATGGAGGTGTGTGAAGTCAAAGAATGAAGGTGTGTGAAGCCATAGAATTGATGTTTTTGAAGTAAGAATGAAGGTGTGTGAAGTCACAGAATGGAGGTGTGTGAAGTCATAGAATGGAGGTGTGTGAAGTCACAGAATGGAGGTGTGTGAAGTCACAGAATGGAGGTGTGTGAACTCACAATGGAGGTGTGTGAAGTCACAGAAAGGAGGTGTGTGAAGTCATAGAATTGAAGTGTGTGAAGTCATAGAATGGAGGTGTGTGAAGTCAAAATGGATGTGTGAAGTCACATAATGGAGGTGTGTGAACTCAGAATGGAGGTGTGTGAAGTCACAGAAGGGAGGTTTATGAAGTCATATAATGGCGGTGTGTGAAGTCATAGAATGGATGTTTGTGAAGTAAGAATGAAGGTGTGTGAAGTCATAGAATGGAGGTGTGTGAAGTCAAAATGAAGGTGTGTGAACTCATAGAATGGAGGTGCGTGAACTCATAGAATGGAGGTGTGTGAAGTCATGGAATGGATGTGTGTGAAGTCAGAAAGGAGGTGTGAGAGGTCACAGAATGGAGGTGTGTGAATTTAGAATGGAAGTGAGTGAAGTCATAGAATGGAGGTGTGTGAAGTCATAGAATGGAGGTGTGTGAAGTCATACAATGGAGGTGTCTGAAATCATAGAATGGAGGTGGTTGAAGTCACAGAATGGAGGTGTGTGAAGTCAGAATGGAGGTGTGTGAAGTCATAGAATTGAGGTGTTTGAAATCAGAATGGAGGTGTGTGAACTCATAGAACGGAGGTGTGGGAAATCACAATGGAGGTGTGTGAAGTCATAGAATGGATGTTTGTGAAGTCACAGAATGCAGGTGTGTGAAGTCATAGAATGGAGGTGTGTGAAGTCATAGAATGGAGGTGTGTGAAGTCAGAATGGAGGTGTGTGAAGTCACAGAATTGAGGTGTGTGAACACAGAATGGAGGTTTGTGAAGTCACATAATGAATGTGTGTGAAGTCATAGAATGGATGTGTGTGAAGTCATAGAATGGATGTTTGTGAAGAAAGAATGAAGGTGTGTGAAGTCATAGAATAGAGGTGTGTGAAGGCAAAGAATGGAGGTGTGTGAAGTCATAGAATGGATGTGTGTGAAGTCATAGAATGGAGGTGTGTGAAGTCATAGAATGGAGGTTTGTGAAGTCACAGAATGTAGGTGTGTGAAGTCAGAATGGAGGTGTGAAGTCGCTGAATGGAGGTGGGTGAAGTCATAGAAAGGAGGTGTGGGAAGTTATAGAATGGAGAAGTGTGAAGTCATAGGGTTGAGATGAGTGAAGTCACAGATTCGAGGTCTGTGAAGTCATAGAATGGAGGTGTGTGAAGTCAGAATGGAGGAGTGGGAAATCATAGAATGGAGATGTGTGAACTCATAAAATCGAGGTGTGTGATGTCACAATGGAAGTGTGTGAAGAAATAGAATGGAGGTGTGTGAAGTCATAGTATGGACGTGTGTGAAATCATAGAATGGAGTTTTGTGAAGTCACAGAATGGAGCTGTGTGAAGTCAGAATAGAGGTGTGTGAAGTCATAGAATGGAGGTGTGTGAAGTCAGAATGGAGGTGTGTGAACTCATAGAATGTAGGTGTGTGAAGTCACAGAATGGAGGTGTGTGAACTCACAATGGAGGTGTGTGAAGTCACAGAATGGAGGTGTTTGAAGTCATAGAATTGAAGTGTGTGAAGTCATAGAATGGAGGTGTGTGAAGTCAAAATGGAGGTGTGTGAAGTCACAGAATGGAGGTGTGTGAATTCAGAATGGAGGTGTGTGAAGTCACAGAAGGGAGGTTTATGAAGTCATATAATGGAGGTGTGTGAAGTCATAGAATGGATGTTTGTGAAGTAAGAATGAAGGTGTGTGAAGTCATAGAATGGAGGTGTGTGAAGTCAAAATGAAGGTGTGTGATCTCATAGAATGGAGGTGCGTGAACTCATAGAATGGAGGTGTGTGAAGTCAGAATGGAGTTGTGAGAGGTCACAGAATGGAGGTGTGTGAATTTAGAATGGAGGTGAGTGAAGTCATAGAATGGAGGTGTGTGAAGTCAGAATGGAGGTGTGAGAAGTCACACAATGGAGGTGTGTGAATTCAGAATGGAGGTGAGTGAAGTCATAGAATGGAGGTGTGTGAAGTCATAGAATTTAGGTGTTTGAAGTCATAGAATGGAGGTGTGTGAAGTCACAGAATGGAGGTGTGTGAAGTCATAGAATGGAGTTGTGTGAAGTCATAGAATTTAGGTGTGTGAACTCATAGAATGGAGGTGTGTGAAGTCACAGAATGGAGGATTGTGACGTCAGAATGGAGGTGTGTGAAGTCATAGAATGGCGGTGTGTGAAGTCATAGAATGGAGGTGTGTGAAGTCAGAATGGATGTGTGTGAAATCATAGAATGGAGAAGTGTGAACTCATAAAATGGAGGTTTGTGCGTCACAATGGAAGTGTGTGAAGTCATAGAAGGGAGGTGTGGGAAGTCACAGAATGGAGCTGTGTGAACTCAGAATGGAGGTGTGTGAAGTCATAGATGGAGGTGTGTGAAGTCATAGTATGCACGTGTGTGAAATCATACAATGGAGGTGTGTGAAGTCACAATGGAGGTGTGTGAAATCATATAATGGAGGTGTGTGAAGTCACAAAATGGAGGTGTGTGAAGTCATAGAATGGAGGTGTGTGAAGTCATAGAATTGATGTTTTTGAAGTAAGAATGAAGGTGTGTGAAGTCATAGAATGGAGGTGTGTGAAGTCATAGAATGGAGGTGTGTGAAGTCACAGAATGGAGGTGTGTGAAGTCACAGAATGGAGGTGTGTGAACTCACAATGGAGTTGTGTGAAGTCATAGAATGGAGGTGTGTGAAGTCATAGAATTGAAGTGTGTTAAGTCATAGAATGGTGGTGTGTGAAGTCAAAATGGAGGTGTGTGAAGTCACAAAATGGAGGTGTGAGAACTCAGAATGGAGGTGTGTGAAGTCACAGAAGGGAGGTTTATGAAGTCATATAATGGAGGTGTGTGAAGTCATAGAATGGATGTTTCTGAAGTAAGAATGAAGATGTGTGAAGTCATAGAATGGAGGTGTGTGAAGTCAAAATGAAGGTGTGTGAACTCATAGAATGGAGGTGCGTGAACTCATAGAATGGAGGTGTGTGAAGTCATGGAATGGATGTGTGTGAAGTCAGAATGGAGGTGTGAGAGGTCACAGAATGGAGGTGTGTGAATTTAGAATGGAGGTGAGTGAAGTCATAGAATGGAGGTGTGTGGAGTCAGAATGGAGGTGTGAGAAGTCACAGAATGGAGGTGTGTGAATTCAGAATGGAGGTGAGTGAAGTCATAGAATGGAGGTGTGTGAAGTCATAGAATGGAGGTGTGTGAAGTCAGAATGGAGGTGTGTGAAGTCATAGAATTGAGGTGTTTGAAATCAGAATGGAGGTGTGTGAACTCATAGAACGGAGGTGTGTGAAATCACAATGGAGGTGTGTGAAGTCATAGAATGGAGGTGTGTGAAGTCACAGAATGCAGGTGTGTGAAGTCATGGAATGGAGGTGTGTGAAGTCATAGAATGGAGGTGTGTGAAGTCAGAATGGAGGTGTGTGAAGTCACAGAATTGAGGTGTGTGAACACAAAATGGAGGTTTGTGAAGTCACATAATGAATGTGTGTGAAGTCATAGAATGGATGTGTGTGAAGTCAGAGAATGGATGTTTGTGAAGAAAGAATGAAGGTGTGTGAAGTCATAGAATAGAGGTGTGTGAAGGCAAAGAATGGAGGTGTGTGAAGTCATAGAATGGATGTGTGTGAAGTCATAGAATGGAGGTGTGTGAAGTCATAGAATGGAGGTGTGTGAAGTCACAGAATGGAGGTGTGTGAAATAAGAATGGAGGTGTAAAGTCGCTGAATGGAGGTGGGTGAAGTCATAGAAAGGAGGTGTGGGAAGTTATACAATGGAGAAGTGTGAAGTCATAGGGTTGAGATGAGTGAAGTCACAGATTCGAGGTCTGTGAAATCATAGAATGGAGGTGTGTGAAGTCAGAATGGAGGTGTGTGAAATCATAGAATGGAGATGTGTGAACTCATAAAATGGAGGTGTGTGACGTCACAATGGAAGTGTGTGAAGAAATAGAATGGAGGTGTGTGAAGTCATAGTATGGACGTGTGTGAAATCATAGAATGGAGTTTTGTGAAGTCACAGAATGGAGCTGTGTGAAGTCAGAATGGAGGTGTGTGAAGTCATAGAATGGAGGTGTGTGAAGTCAGAATGGAGTTGTGTGAACTCATAGAATGGAGGTGTGTGAAGTCACAATGGAGGTGTGTGAAATAATATAATGGAGGTGTGTGAAGTCACAAAATGGAGGTGTGTGAAGTCATAGAATGTACGTGTGTGAAGTCATAGAATTGATGTTTTTGAGGTAAGAATGAAGGTGTGTGAAGACATAGAATGGAGGTGTGTGAACTCATAGAATGGAGGTGTGTGAAGTCACAGAATGGAAGTGTGTGAAGTCACAGAATGGAGGTGTGTGAACTCACAATGGAGGTGTGTGAAGTCATGGAATGGAGGTGTGTGAAGTCAAAATGGGGGTGTGTGAAGTCACAGAATGGAGGTGTGTGAACTCAGAATGGAGGTGTGTGAAGTCACAGAAGGGAGTTTTATGAAGTCATATAATGGAGGTGTGTGAAGTCATAGAATGGATGTTTGTGAAGTAAGAATGAAGGTGTGTGAAGTCATAGAATGGAGGTGTGTGAAGTCAAAATGAAGGTGTGTGA
This sequence comes from Megascapheus bottae, assembly GCA_024803745.1. Lineage (NCBI taxonomy): Eukaryota > Metazoa > Chordata > Mammalia > Rodentia > Geomyidae > Megascapheus > Megascapheus bottae. Next base: position 10,960 of record JANJXV010000858.1, on the reverse strand, counting down.
ACTCATAGATTGGAGGTGCGTGAACTCATAGAATGGAGGTGTGTGAAGTCATGGAATGGATGTGTGTGAAGTCAGAATGGAGGTGTGAGAGGTCACAGAAAGGAGGTGTGTGAATTTAGAATGGAGGTGAGTGAAGTCATAGAATGGAGGTGTGTGAAGTCAGAATGGAGGTGTGAGAAGTCACAGAATGGAGGATTGTGACGTCAGAATGGAGGTGTGTGAAGTCATAGAATGGCGGTGTGTGAAGTCATAGAATGGAGGTGTGTGAAGTCAGAAGGGAGGTGTGTGAAATCATAGAATGGAGAAGTGTGAACTCATAAAATGGAGGTGTGTGCGTCACAATGGAGGTGTGTGAAGTCATACAGTGGAGGTGTGTGAAGTCACAGAATGGAGGTGTGTGAACTCAGAATTGAGGTGTGTGAAGTCATAGATGGAGGTGTGTGAAGTCATAGTATGGACGTGTGTGAAATCATACAATGGAGGTGTGTGAAGTCACAATGGAGGTGTGTGAAATCATGTAATGGAGGTGTGTAAAGTCACAAAATTGAGGTGTGTGAAGTCATAGAATGGAGGTGTGTGAAGTCATAGAATTGATGTTTTTGAAGTAAGAATGAAGGTGTGTGAAGTCATAGAATGGAGGTGTGTGAAGTCATAGAATGGTGGTGTGTGAAGTCAAAATGGAGGTGTGTGAAGTCACAGAATGGAGGTGTGTGAACTCAGAATGGAGGTGTGTGAAGTCACAGAAGGGAGGTGTGTGAAGTCACAGAATGGAGGTGTGTGAACTCACAATGGAGGTGTGTGAAGTCATAGAATGGAGGTGTGTGAAGTCATAGAATTGAAGTGTGTGAAGTCATAGAATGGTGGTGTGTGAAGTCAAAATGGAGGTGTGTGAAGTCACAGAATGGAGGTGTGTGAACACAGAATGGAGGTTTGTGAAGTCACATAATGAATGTGTGTGAATTCATAGAATGGATGTGTGTGAAATCATAGAATGGATGTTTGTGAAGAAAGAATGAAGGTGTGTGAAGTCATAGAATAGAGGTGTGTGAAGGCAAAGAATGGAGGTGTGTGAAGTCATAGAATGGATGTGTGTGAAGTCATAGAATGGAGGTGTGTGAAGTCATAGAATGGAGGTGTGTGAAGTCACAGAATGGAGGTGTGTGAAGTAAGAATGGAGGTGTAAAGTCGCTGAATGGAGGTGGGTGAAGTCATAGAAAGGAGGTGTGGGAAGTTATACAATGGAGAAGTGTGAAGTCATAGGGATGAGATGAGTGAAGTCACAGATTCGAGGTCTGTGAAGTCATAGAATGGAGATGTGTGAACTCATAAAATGGAGGTGTGTGACGTCACAATGGAAGTGTGTGAAGAAATAGAATGGAGGTGTGTGAAGTCATATTACGGACGTGTGTGAAATCATAGAATGGAGTTTTGTGAAGTCACAGAATGGAGCTGTGTGAAGTCAGAATGGAGGTGTGTGAAGTCATAGAATGGAGGTGTGTGAAGTCAGAATGGAGGTGTGTGAACTCATAGAATGGAGGTGTGTGAAGTCACAATGGAGGTGTGTGAAATCATATAATGGAGGTGTGTGAAGTCACAAAATGGAGGTGTGTGAAGTCAAAGAATGAAGGTGTGTGAAGCCATAGAATTGATGTTTTTGAAGTAAGAATGAAGGTGTGTGAAGTCACAGAATGGAGGTGTGTGAAATCATAGAATGGAGGTGTGTGAAGTCACAGAATGGAGGTGTGTGAAGTCACAGAATGGAGGTGTGTGAACTCACAATGGAGGTGTGTGAAGTCACAGAAAGGAGGTGTGTGAAGTCATAGAATTGAAGTGTGTGAAGTCATAGAATGGAGGTGTGTGAAGTCAAAATGGAGGTGTGTGAAGTCACATAATGGAGGTGTGTGAACTCAGAATGGAGGTGTGTGAAGTCACAGAAGGGAGGTTTATGAAGTCATATAATGGCGGTGTGTGAAGTCATAGAATGGATGTTTGTGAAGTAAGAATGAAGGTGTGTGAAGTCATAGAATGGAGGTGTGTGAAGTCAAAATGAAGGTGTGTGAACTCATAGAATGGAGGTGCGTGAACTCATAGAATGGAGGTGTGTGAAGTCATGGAATGGATGTGTGTGAAGTCAGAAAGGAGGTGTGAGAGGTCACAGAATGGAGGTGTGTGAATTTAGAATGGAAGTGAGTGAAGTCATAGAATGGAGGTGTGTGAAGTCATAGAATGGAGGTGTGTGAAGTCATACAATGGAGGTGTCTGAAATCATAGAATGGAGGTGGTTGAAGTCACAGAATGGAGGTGTGTGAAGTCAGAATGGAGGTGTGTGAAGTCATAGAATTGAGGTGTTTGAAATCAGAATGGAGGTGTGTGAACTCATAGAACGGAGGTGTGGGAAATCACAATGGAGGTGTGTGAAGTCATAGAATGGATGTGTGTGAAGTCACAGAATGCAGGTGTGTGAAGTCATATAATGGAGGTGTGTGAAGTCATAGAATGGAGGTGTGTGAAGTCAGAATGGAGGTGTGTGAAGTCACAGAATTGAGGTGTGTGAACACAGAATGGAGGTTTGTGAAGTCACATAATGAATGTGTGTGAAGTCATAGAATGGATGTGTGTGAAGTCATAGAATGGATGTTTGTGAAGAAAGAATGAAGGTGTGTGAAGTCATAGAATAGAGGTGTGTGAAGGCAAAGAATGGAGGTGTGTGAAGTCATAGAATGGATGTGTGTGAAGTCATAGAATGGAGGTGTGTGAAGTCATAGAATGGAGGTTTGTGAAGTCACAGAATGGAGGTGTGTGAAGTCAGAATGGAGGTGTGAAGTCGCTGAATGGAGGTGGGTGAAGTCATAGAAAGGAGGTGTGGGAAGTTATAGAATGGAGGTGTGTGAAGTCAAAATGGAGGTGTGTGAAGTCACAGAATGGAGGTGTGTGAATTCAGAATGGAGTTGTGTGAAGTCACAGAAGGGAGGTTTATGAAGTCATATAATGGAGGTGTGTGAAGTCATAGAATGGATGTTTGTGAAGTAAGAATGAAGGTGTGTGAAATCATAGAATGGAGGTGTGTGAAGTCAAAATGAAGGTGTGTGATCTCATAGAATGGAGGTGCGTGAACTCATAGAATGGAGGTGTGTGAAGTCATGGAATGGATGTGTGTGAAGTCAGAATGGAGGTGTGAGAGGTCACAGAATGGAGGTGTGTGAATTTAGAATGGAGGTGAGTGAAGTCATAGAATGGAGGTGTGTGAAGTCATAGAATGGAGGTGTGTGAAGTCATACAATGGAGGTGTCTGAAATCATAGAATGGAGGTGTTTGAAGTCACAGAATGGAGGTGTGTGAAGTCAGAATGGAGGTGTGTGAAGTCATAGAATGGAGGTGTGTGAAGTCACAGAATGGAGGTGTGTGAAGTCAGAATGGAGTTATGTGAAGTCATAGAATTTAGATGTGTGAACTCATAGAATGGCGGTGTGTGAAGTCATAGAATGGAGGTGTGTGAACTCAGAATGGAGGTGTGTGAAATCATAGAATGGAGAAGTGTGAACTCATAAAATGGAGGTGTGTGCATCACAATGGAAGTGTGTGAAGTCATAGAAGGGAGGTGTGTGAAGTCACAGAATGGAGGTGTGTGAACTCAGAATGGAGGTGTGTGAAGTCATAGATGGAGGTGTGTGAAGTCATAGTATGGACGTGTTTGAAATCATAGAATGGAGTTTTGTGAAGTCACAGAATGGAGCTGTGTGAAGTCAGAATGGAGGTGTGTGAAGTCATAGAATGAGGTGTGTGAAGTCAGAATGGAGGTGTGTGAACTCATAGAATGGAGGTGTGTGAAGTCACAATGGAGGTGTGTGAAATCATATAATGGAGGTGTGTGAAGTCACAAAATGGAGGTGTGTGAAGTCATAGAATGGAGGTGTGTGAAGTCATAGAATTGATGTTTTTGAAGTAAGAATGAAGGTGTGTGAAGTCATAGAATGGAGGTGTGTGACGTCAGAGAATGGAGTTGTGTGAAGTCATAGAATGGAGCTGTGTGAAGTCAGAATGGACGTGTGTGAAGTCCCAGAATGGAGGTGTCTCAACTCAGAATGGAGGTGTGTGAAGTCACAGAATGGAGGTGTGTGTAGTTATAGACTGCAGGTGTGTGAAGTCATAGAATGGAGATGTGTGAAATCAGAATGGAGGTGTGTGAAGTCACAGAATTGAGGTGCGTGAACACAGAATGGAGGTTTGTGAAGTCACCGAATGGAGGTGTATGAAGTCATAGAATGGAGGTGTGTGAAGTCATAGAATGGATGTTTGTGAAGAATGAAGGTGTGTGAAGTCATAGAATGGAGGTGTGTGAAGTCAAAGAATGGAGGTGTGTGTAGTTATAGAAAGGAGGTGTGTGAAGTAATAGAATGGAAGTGTGTGAAGTCATAGAATGGAGGTGATTGAAGTCAGAGAATGGAGGTGTGTGAAATCATAATGGAGGTGTGAAGTCGCAGAATGTAGGTGGGTGAAGTCATAGAAAGAAGGTGTGGGAAGTCATAGAATGGAGGTCTGTGAAGTCATAGAATGGAGGTGTGTGAAGTCAGAATGGAGCTGTGTGAAGTCATAGAATGGAGTGAAGTCATAGAATGGAGATGTGTGAACTCATAGAATGCAGGTGTGTGATGTCACAATGGAAGTGTGTGAAGTCATAGAATGGAGGTGTGTGAAGTCACAGAATGGAGGTGTGTGAAGTCATAAAATTGAGGTGTGTTAAGTCAGAATGGAGGTGTCTAAAGTCACAGAATGGAGGTGTGAGAACTAAAAATGGAGGTGTGTGAAGTCATAGATTGAGGTGTGTGAAGTCATAGTATGGAGGTGTGTGAAATCATAGATTGGAGTTTTCTGGAGTCACAGAATGGAGCTGTGTGAAGTCAGAATGGAGCTGTGTGAAGTCATAGAATGGAGGTATGTGAAGTCACAATGGAGGTGTGTGAAGTCACAATGGAAGTGTGTGAAGTCACAAAATGGAGGTGTGTGAAGTCATAGAATGGAGGTGTGTGAAGTCATAGAATGGAGGTGTGTGAAGTCACAATGGAGGTGTGTGAAGTCATAGAATTTAGGTGTGTGAAGTCACAAAATGGAGGTGTGTGAAGGCATCGAATGGAGGTGTGTGAAGTCATAGAATGGAGGTGTGTGAAGTCAGAATGGAAGTGTGTGAAGTCACAGAATGGAGGTGTGTGAAGTCACAGAATGGAGGTGTGTGAAGTCAGAATGAAGGTGTGTGAAGTCACAGAATGGAGGTGTGTGAAGTCACAGAATGGATGTTTGTGAAGTAAGAATGAAGGTGTTTGAAGTCATAGAGTCGAGGTGTGTGAAGTCACAGAACGGAGGTGTGTGAAGTCATAGAATGGAGGTGTGTGAAGTCATAGAACTGAGGTGTGTGAAGTCATAGAATGGAGGTGTGTGAAGTCATAAAATGGAGGTGTGTGAAGTCACAGAATGGAGGTGTGTTAAGTCACAGAACGGAGGTGTGTGAAGTCAAAATGGAGTTGTGTGAAGTCATAGAATGATGGTTTTTGATGTCAACGAATGGAGGTGTGTGAAGTCATAGAATGGAGGTGAGTGAAGTCAGATTGGAGGTGTGTGAAATCACAGAATGGAGGGGTGTCAACTCAGAAATGAGGTGTGTGAAGTCATAGAATGGAGGTGTGTGAAGTCATAGATGGAAGTGTGTGAAATCATAGAATGGAGGTGTGTGAAGTCATAGAATGGAGGTGTGTGACGTCACAGAATGGAGTTGTGTGAAGTCATAGAATGGAGCTGTGTGAAGTCAGAATGGAGGTGTGTGAAGTCACAGAATTGAGGTGTGTGAACAAAGAATGCAGGTGTGTGAATCACAGAATGGAGGTGTGTGAAATCATAGAATGGAGGTGTGTGAAGTCATAGAATGGATGTTTGTGAAGTAAGAATGAAGGTGTGTGAAGTCATAGAATAGAGGTGTGTGAAGTCAAAGATGGAGGTCTGTGAAGTCATAGTATGGACGTGTGTGAAATCATAGAATGGAGGTGTTTGAAGTCACAGAATAGAGGTGTGTGAAGTCAGAATTGAGGTGTGTGAAGTCATAGAATTGAGGTGTGTGAAGTCTCAGAATGCAGGTGTGTGAAGTCATAGAATGGAGCTGGGTGAAGTCATAGAATGGAGATGTGTGAACTCATAGAATGCAGGTGTGTGATGTCACAATGGAAGTGTGTGAAGTCATAGAATGGAGGTGTGTGAAGTCACAGAATGGAGGTGTGTGAAGTCATAAAATTGAGGTGTGTTAAGTCAGAATGGAGGTGTCTAAAGTCACAGAATGGAGGTGTGAGAACTAAAAATGGAGGTGTGTGAAGTCATAGATTGAGGTGTGTGAAGTCATAGTATGGAGGTGTGTGAAATCATAGATTGGAGTTTTCTGGAGTCACAGAATGGAGCTGTGTGAAGTCAGAATGGAGCTGTGTGAAGTCATAGAATGGAGGTATGTGAAGTCACAATGGAGGTGTGTGAAGTCACAATGGAAGTGTGTGAAGTCACAAAATGGAGGTGTGTGAAGTCATAGAATGGAGGGTGTGTGAAGTCATAGAATGGAGGTGTGTGAAGTCACAATGGAGGTGTGTGAAGTCATAGAATTTAGGTGTGTGAAGTCACAAAATGGAGGTGTGTGAAGGCATCGAATGGAGGTGTGTGAAGTCATAGAATGGAGGTGTGTGAAGTCAGAATGGAAGTGTGTGAAGTCACAGAATGGAGGTGTGTGAAGTCACAGAATGGAGGTGTGTGAAGTCAGAATGAAGGTGTGTGAAGTCACAGAATGGAGGTGTGTGAAGTCACAGAATGGATGTTTGTGAAGTAAGAATGAAGGTGTTTGAAGTCATAGAGTCGAGGTGTGTGAAGTCACAGAACGGAGGTGTGTGAAGTCATAGAATGGAGGTGTGTGAAGTCATAGAACTGAGGTGTGTGAAGTCATAGAATGGAGGTGTGTGAAGTCATAAAATGGAGGTGTGTGAAGTCACAGAATGGAGGTGTGTTAAGTCACAGAACGGAGGTGTGTGAAGTCAAAATGGAGTTGTGTGAAGTCATAGAATGATGGTTTTTGATGTCAACGAATGGAGGTGTGTGAAGTCATAGAATGGAGGTGAGTGAAGTCAGATTGGAGGTGTGTGAAATCACAGAATGGAGGGGTGTCAACTCAGAAATGAGGTGTGTGAAGTCATAGAATGGAGGTGTGTGAAGTCATAGATGGAAGTGTGTGAAATCATAGAATGGAGGTGTGTGAAGTCATAGAATGGAGGTGTGTGACGTCACAGAATGGAGTTGTGTGAAGTCATAGAATGGAGCTGTGTGAAGTCAGAATGGAGGTGTGTGAAGTCACAGAATTGAGGTGTGTGAACAAAGAATGCAGGTGTGTGAATCACAGAATGGAGGTGTGTGAAATCATAGAATGGAGGTGTGTGAAGTCATAGAATGGATGTTTGTGAAGTAAGAATGAAGGTGTGTGAAGTCATAGAATAGAGGTGTGTGAAGTCAAAGATGGAGGTCTGTGAAGTCATAGTATGGACGTGTGTGAAATCATAGAATGGAGGTGTTTGAAGTCACAGAATAGAGGTGTGTGAAGTCAGAATTGAGGTGTGTGAAGTCATAGAATTGAGGTGTGTGAAGTCTCAGAATGCAGGTGTGTGAAGTCATAGAATGGAGCTGGGTGAAGTCATAGAATGGAGGTGTGTGAAATCATAGAATGGAGATGTGTGAAGTCAGAATGGAAGTGTGTGAAGTCACAGAATTGAGGTATGTGAAGACACAGAATAGAGGTGTGTGAAGTCAGAATGGAGGTGTGTGAAGTCACAGAATAGGTGTGTGCGAAGTCACAGAATGGAGGATTGTGACGTCAGAATGGAGGTGTGTGAAGTCATAGAATGGCGGTGTGTGAAGTCATAGAATGGAGGTGTGTGAACTCAGAATGAAGGTGTGTGAAATCATAGAATGGAGAAGTGTGAACTCATAAAATGGAGGTGTGTGCATCACAATGGAAGTGTGTGAAGTCATAGAAGGGAGGTGTGTGAAGTCACAGAATGGAGGTGTGTGAACTCAGGATGGAGGTGTGTGAAGTCATAGATGGAGGTGTGTGAAGTCATAGTATGGACGTGTTTGAAATCATAGAATGGAGTTTTGTGAAGTCACAGAATGGAGCTGTGTGAAGTCAGAATGGAGGTGTGTGAAGTCATAGAATGAGGTGTGTGAAGTCAGAATGGAGGTGTGTGAACTCATAGAATGGAGGTGTGTGAAGTCACAATGGAGGTGTGTGAAATCATATAATGGAGGTGTGTGAAGTCACAAAATGGAGATGTGTGAAGTCATAGAATGGAGGTGTGTGAAGTCATAGAATTGATGTTTTTGAAGTAAGAATGAAGGTGTGTGAAGTCATAGAATGGAGGTGTGTGACGTAAGAGAATGGAGTTGTGTGAAGTCATAGAATGGAGCTGTGTGAAGTCAGAATGGACGTGTGTGAAGTCCCAGAATGGAGGTGTCTCAACTCAGAATGGAGGTGTGTGAAGTCACAGAATGGAGGTGTGTGTAGTTATAGACTGCAGGTGTGTGAAGTCATAGAATGCAGATGTGTGAAATCAGAATGGAGGTGTGTGAAGTCACAGAATTGAGGTGCGTGAACACAGAATGGAGGTTTGTGAAGTCACCGAATGGAGGTGTATGAAGTCATAGAATGGAGGTGTGTGAAGTCATAGAATGGATGTTTGTGAAGAATGAAGGTGTGTGAAGTCATAGAATGGAGGTGTGTGAAGTCAAAGAATGGAGGTGTGTGTAGTTATAGAATGGAGGTGTGTGAAGTAATAGAATGGAAGTGTGTGAAGTCATAGAATGGAGGTGATTGAAGTCAGAGAATGGAGGTGTGTGAAATCATAATGGACGTGTGAAGTCGCAGAATGTAGGTGGGTGAAGTCATAGAAAGAAGGTGTGGGAAGTCATAGAATGGAGGTCTGTGAAGTCATAGAATGGAGGTGTGTGAAGTCAGAATGGAGCTGTGTGAAGTCATAGAATGGAGATGTGTGAACTCATAGAATGCAGGTGTGTGATGTCACAATGGAAGTGTGTGAAGTCATAGAATGGAGGTGTGTGAAGTCACAGAATGGAGGTGTGTGAAGTCATAAAATGGAGGTGTGTTAAGTCAGAATGGAGGTGTCTAAAGTCACAGAATGGAGGTGTGAGAACTAAAAATGGAGGTGTGTGAAGTCATAGATTGAGGTGTGTGAAGTCATAGTATGGAGGTGTGTGAAATCATAGATTGGAGTTTTGTGGAGTCACAGAATGGAGCTGTGTGAAGTCAGAATGGAGCTGTGTGAAGTCATAGAATGGAGGTATGTGAAGTCACAATGGAGGTGTGTGAAGTCACAATGGAAGTGTGTGAAGTCACAAAATGGAGGTGTGTGAAGTCCATAGAATGGAGGTGTGTGAAGTCATAGAATAGAGGTGTGTGAAGTCACAATGGAGGTGTGTGAAGTCATAGAATTTAGGTGTGTGTGAAGTCACAAAATGGAGGTGTGTGAAGGCATCGAATGGAGGTGTGTGAAGTCATAGAATGGAGGTGTGTGAAGTCAGAATGGAAGTGTGTGAAGTCACAGAATGGAGGTGTGTGAAGTCCACAGAATGGAGGTGTGTGAAGTCAGAATGAAGGTGTGTGAAGTCACAGAATGGAGGTGTGTGAAGTCACAGAATGGATGTTTGTGAAGTAAGAATGAAGGTGTTTGAAGTCATAGAGTGGAGGTGTGTGAAGTCACAGAACGGAGGTGTGTGAAGTCATAGAATGGAGGTGTGTGAAGTCATAGAACTGAGGTGTGTGAAGTCATAGAATGGAGGTGTGTGAAGTCATAAAATGGAGGTGTGTGAAGTCACAGAATGGAGGTGTGTTAAGTCACAGAACGGAGGTGTGTGAAGTCAAAATGGAGTTGTGTGAAGTCATAGAATGATGGTTTTTTGATGTCAACGAATGGAGGTGTGTGAAGTCATAGAATGGAGGTGAGTGAAGTCAGATTGGAGGTGTGTGAAATCACAGAATGGAGGGGTGTCAACTCAGAAATGAGGTGTGTGAAGTCATAGAATGGAGGTGTGTGAAGTCATAGATGGAAGTGTGTGAAATCATAGAATGGAGGTGTGTGAAGTCATAGAATGGAGGTGTGTGACGTCACAGAATGGAGTTGTGTGAAGTCATAGAATGGAGCTGTGTGAAGTCAGAATGGAGGTGTGTGAAGTCACAGAATTGAGGTGTGTGAACACAGAATGCAGGTGTGTGAATCACAGAATGGAGGTGTGTGAAATCATAGAATGGAGGTGTGTGAAGTCATAGAATGGATGTTTGTGAAGTAAGAATGAAGGTGTGTGAAGTCATAGAATAGAGGTGTGTGAAGTCAAAGATGGAGGTCTGTGAAGTCATAGTATGGACGTGTGTGAAATCATAGAATGGAGTTTTGTGAAGTCACAGAATGGAGCTGTGTGAAGTCAGAATGGAGGTGTGTGAAGTCATAGAATGAGGTGTGTGAAGTCAGAATGGAGGTGTGTGAACTCATAGAATGGAGGTGTGTGAAGTCACAATGGAGGTGTGTGAAATCATATAATGGAGGTGTGTGAAGTCACAAAATGGAGGTGTGTGAAGTCATAGAATGGAGGTGTGTGAAGTCATAGAATTGATGTTTTTGAAGTAAGAATGAAGGTGTGTGAAGTCATAGAATGGAGGTGTGTGACGTCCAGAGAATGGAGTTTGTGTGAAGTCATAGAATGGAGCTGTGTGAAGTCAGAATGGACGTGTGTGAAGTCCCAGAATGGAGGTGTCTCAACTCAGAATGGAGGTGTGTGAAGTCACAGAATGGAGGTGTGTGTAGTTATAGACTGCGGGTGTGTGAAGTCATAGAATGGAGATGTGTGAAAATCAGAATGGAGGTGTGTGAAGTCACAG